>CM076679.1:9437867-9827867 GCA_038501925.1 Xenopus petersii
TATCTTTTTCTGGCTGTTCTGTGCAGGAAATCAATGTGAAAGTCGAGACATTTCAGTGACAATCCGGGACTGTGGGCTGAGCTGTCAAAATCGGGACTGTCCCATGATAGAGATTAGTTCTACAGAAGGTTCTGTTCCCTTTAGGGTCAGGGCACACAGGCAGATTCAGGAAAATTAGGAAAATGGTGCCATCCCATTTTAGCCGGCAGGGAAGGGAAGTTCAGGGGGATTAGTCGCCCCGAAGAAGAGGAGAATTGTTGCCGGGCGACTAATCTTCCTGAATCTGCCCATACTCGTGTGACCCAGGTAAATACCTCCAGGAAAAATATTAAGGTTTTCCCATCCAATCCATTTTTTTTTACGAGATGCCACTGAATCTGAATCGCAAAGATACAGCTGAGCATTATGCAAGCCATTAACTCCATCTAGAGGCACGAGGTGAAGCCGCAGCAAAGCTTGAGGCCTTCTCCGCTCATTTTCCTTTGACAATCGAAGGTTAAGGCTATTTTTTCTCCCAACAGTTCAGAAGAGAAGATTTCTATCTACAACAAAGTACATAAGTACTGGTATCTGCTATACGAAGGTCAGCGTATTTCTTTCCATCCATCACACGTATAATTACAGTATATTTGGAAGGCTGCGGCACAGGCTGCCCACTGGTTCGGATATATAATGCTCAGAGTAGATCGTACCTCAAAATTTAATACAGTAGATGCCATAGCACTGGTGCTTTCATTGAAAGATAAAGAACTAGCAAACTAAACACCCAGATCTTAACCCTGTAAGTGTCAAGGTTTATAAAAACAAAGAGGCTGCTATAACTGGCTAGTTTTCCATATGCTCTAATATATGCAACTGGCTGAAAGGAGTAGAGATGGCGCGAACTGTTCGCCGGCGAACTTGTTCGCGCGAACATCGGGTGTTCGCGCTCGCCGGAAGTTCGCGAACGTCGCGCGACGTTCGCCATTTTGGGTTCGCCATTGTTGGCGCTTTTTTTTGCCCTCTCACCCCAGACCAGCAGGTACATGGCAGCCAATCAGGAAGCTCTCCCCTGGACCACTCCCCTTCCCTATAAAAACCGAAGCCCTGCAGCGTTTTTTTCACTCTGCCTGTGTGTGCTGAAGAGATAGTGTAGGGAGAGAGCTGCTGCCTGTTAGTGATTTCAGGGACAGTTGAAAGTTTGCTGGCTAGTAATCGTTTTGATACTGCTCTGTTATTGGAGGGACAGAAGTCTGCAGGGGTTTGAGGGACATTTAAGCTTAGGTAGCTTTGCTGGCTAGTAATCTACCTTCTACTGCAGTGCTCTGTATGTAGCTGCAGTGGGCAGCTGTCCTGCTTCTGATCTCATCTGCTGACTGCTGCAATAACAGTAGTCCTTGTAAGGACTGCTTTTATTTATTTTTTTGTTCCAATACAGAGCAGTATCAAGCAGATTACTAGCCAGCAAACTTACTATCATCTGTCCCTGAAATCACTAACAGCTCTCCCCTTACACTATCTCTTCCAAGCACACACAGGCAGATTTTTCAGATACATTTTTGCCCTTGATCCCCCTCTGGCATGCCACTGTCCAGGTCGTTGCACCCTTTAAACAACTTTAAAATCATTTTTCTGGCCAGAAATGTCTTTTTTAGATGTTAAAGTTCGCCTTCCCATTGAAGTCTATGGGGTTCGCGAACCGTTCGCGAACCGCTCGCATTTTTGCGCAAGTTCGCGAATATGTTCGCGAACTTTTTTTCCGACGTTCGCTACATCCCTAGAAAGGAGAAGGAAAGGCTAAAACTAAGTGAGCTTTATCACAAAGGTCTATATAAATACACCAGTAAACCCTCAAAGTAATGTTGATCTGAGTCTTCTGTCAAAAGAAACAGCACATTTCTTTCCTTCTATTGTGTACTCATGGGCTTCTGTATCAGACTTCCTGTTTTCAGCTTAAACCTCCAGGGCTAGGGCTTGAGCATGCTCAGTTTGCTCCTCTCTACCCCTCCCTTTTGCCCCTCTCTCCTCCCCTCCCTGCTGTAATCTGAGCCAAGAGCTATGAGAAAGCAGGGAGAGACTCAGGCAGGAAGTGATGTCACACCAAGCTAATATGGCAGCTGCTATCCTAAACAAAGAGAGAGAGAGCTTCTATAGCTGTTTACTCAGGTATGGTAAAGCATTCTGCAGAATAAATATAGTGTTATAGCTTGCACTATTGTGACTAAACTATAGGCAATAAACTGCTTCAGCAGCTTTCCTTCTCCTTTAAGTCATTTTTGTAGATCTCTTGGCAATATCCCACCTGTTGTGTAAAGGTCACCTCTCTAGAAGAATACTGGATATTGCACAGAACTGGCAATGAATCCCATCTGCTGTAGAAATATAACCTGTCTCAATGCGTACTGGAATGTGTAGCTCATAGCCAGAGTCTCATCTGCTGCCCAAGAACCAACCACCTGCAGAAATCCTGAACAGGAACAGTCTCAGGCTCCTTCATATCCACCGGGCGCTCTTGGTCCTCCAGATATTTTGTTAAAGAAAATGTATTTCTGTAAATTAGAAAAAAATAGTATTTTATGTTGAAACACGACTACAAAATTCCTTTAATATTCACAAAATTAATTTTGTCCACACAAAATGTGATTGCAAAATCCATTTTGTGAAGAAATTAAGCAGATTCTTCTGTGATAACTCCCACGAAAACTTTAGTCAGGGTATGCTTTGCTCTTAAATATGATATAGTCAGGAGTATGCTATAGTTAGTATAAGGTACTGCTCTACTGAGAAATAGCTCTAGTCAAGAGTATGTTCTAGGTAGGAGAAGGCTATAGTTCAGAATATGCTCTAGTCAGGAAAAGGGGTTAGTCTGGCATATGCTCTAGTCATGAGAAGGCTCTAGCCCGAAATATTCTCTAGCCAGAAGAAGGCTCTAGTTCGGAATATGCTCTAGTCAGGATATGACTGTAGTTTGTAATATGCTCTAGTCAGGAGAAGGTTCTACTAAGGAATATGCCCTAGTCAGGATAGGTCTCTAGTAGTCTAGAAGAAGGAGAAGGCTCTAGTTTGGAATATGCTCTAGTCAGGAGAAGGTTCTAAGGAATATGCTCTAGTCAGGATAGGTCTCTAGTAGTCTAGAAGAAAAAGGAGAAGGCTTTAGTTTGGAATATGCTCTTGTCAGGAGAAGGCTCTAGTTTGGAATATGCTCTAGTCAGGAGAAGGTTATACTAAGGAATATGCTCTAGTCAGGATAGGTCTCTAGTAGTCTAGAAGTAAAAGGAGAAGGCTTTAGTTTGGAATATGTTCTAGACAGGAGAAGGTGCTAGTATGGAATATGCTCTAGTTAAGTGTAGACACTAGCCAGGAGAAGGCTCTACTAAGGAATATGCTTAATTATTCTATACTAATTGAGCACAAAGCACTGAACAGCAGTTCATGACTGCCAACTAGTGTCCATATGCATATCTGGGAAAATGAACTTACTGAATTGTTAAGGAGATAAATACATAGAAACCTTACTTTTCTAAAAAGTTATTGGTGGACGTTGCCATATATTCTTTTCATGGTCTGCCATTAATGCACTCCTTCTTATATATAATGTAATTTAGGAATCAGCAGTGTGCAAAGTGCAGTTTTGGATGCAGGTTGCACTGTTCGTTTAATTGAATTTCTCAAACTGGGCGCAGTTGCACTTTAACCCAAGTTGCATCTAGCAGTTTGCACATGTTAGAGGGTGGCAAGGCTGCAATGGGGCCCTGTTCTATGGCAGGCAGTAATGAGAGGATTGGCCAGGGTGTTTGGACAATTTTTAAAGGGGGTACTTTGGAGCAATTTTGCTACAAGAGAAGCAGATTGGATGAATTTATATAGGAACAGGGAGCAGAAAGAGTCAGTTGGCGATTATCTAACTAATGTTGCAGGGCAACGTTCATAGGAGCAGAACTTATTATGTCATATTGTGCAATTACTCATATATATATATATAACATATGACAGGGAAAGAGTGCTCAGATCAGTGGAATAAGCAGATGGATTTCTTATCTTAGTTGCTATTTTTTCCCGTTCTTTTGGCTGAAAAGGGCCGGAGACAGCTGGCGCAACTATAACACGCCACATATCTTAAAACTGGGCCTAGGAGTGGTTGGAATAACTACAGGTATAGGACCCGTTATCCAGAATGCTCGGGTCCTGGGGTTTTCTGGATAACAGATCTTTCCATAATTTGGATCTTCATACCTTAAGTCTACTAGAAAATCATGTAAACATGAAATAAACCCAATAGGCTGGTTTTGCTTCCAATAAGGATTAATTATATCTTAGTTGGGATCAAGTACAAGCTACTGTTTTATTATTACACAGAAAAAGGAAATCGTTTTTAAAAAATTTGGATCATTTGGATAAAGTCTATCGGAGACGGCCTATGGGTTTTCCGGATAATGGATCCCATACCTGTAGTAGCAACCACATATTTGCTGTCATTCCTTAAACTGCAGTAGACAGTCAATAGTAACTGCCGATTGGTTTGTATTGATTAGTAGACCTGCTGCTGGTTTCCACATAGGGTTTGTTGGGTGAGAACATTACTCTTAAAGGAAAACTATACCCCCAAAATGAATACTTAAGCAACAGATAGTTGATATCAAATTGAATGACATATTAAAGAATCTTACCAAACTGGAATATATATTTACATAAATATTGCCCTTTTACATCTCTTGCCTTGAACCACCATTTCGTGACTCTATCTGTGCTGCCTCAGAGATCACCTGACCAGAAATACTACAACACTAACTGTAACAGGAAGAAGTGAGGAAGCAAAAGGCAGAACTCTGTCTGTTAATTGGCTCATGTGACCTTACATGTGGTTTCTATGTGTGCACAGTGAATCTTACGATCTCAGGGGGCGGCCCTTGTTTTTTAAAATGGCAATTTTCTATTTATGATTACCCAATGGCACATACTACTAAAAAAGTATATTATTATGATAATGGTTCATTTACATGAAGCAGGGTTTTACATATGAGCTGTTTTACTCAGTATCTTTTAATAGAGACCTACATTGTTTGGGGGGTATAGTTTTCCTTTAAAGGTGTTTTGAACCAATATGTGTCTACATACTTTGCACCTATTTTCCACACATTTATATGATCCTTTCTTTTTTAACCAGTTTTTTTTTTCAAATCCTTCTGTTTGTTTAATTTTGGGTCGATATAAACTATGGGATACATCATTAGAAATGGTCCTCCCCCGTTTGAAGGCATATTTCAATTCTTCCACCATTGTATTGTCCAATAAGGGATCCATTTGAAGAATATCTAGACTTCTATCAATCATTTCTCTTATCTGTTTCGATTGATTACTGTATTTGGCAATAAACAGCATATTTTGTGCGTCATGTGTTTTATTGTATCTGTTTCTCTTTTTACCGCTACCATTTGTTCGATATATTAATTCATGTCTAGAAGTTCCCACTGCCTTTTCATATGACTTTTTTATAACCATGACATCATAACAATTTGTCCCTAGGGATGGGCGAATTTGACCCATTTCGAAATGTCGCCGACACCCATTAAAGTCTATGGGCGTTATAAAAAATTTTGCTGTACCTTCCCAAATAAGTATTAGATCATCTATAAAACGATGGTTTGATACAATGTTATGTGTGTAGGGGTTTCCACATCCCTGGAATGATACATCCAGATTTATTTATTCCGCTCCCTATTTGCTGGTTTATTAAAGGGATCCTGTCATCGGAAAACATGTTTTTTTCAAAACGCATCAGTTAATAGTGCTACTCCAGCAGAATTCTGCACTGAAATCCATTTCTCAAAAGAGCAAACAGATTTTTTATATTCAATTTTGAAATCTGACATGGGGCTAGACATTTTGTCAATTTCCCAGCTGCCCCTGGTCATGTGACTTGTGCCTGCACTTTAGGAGAGAAATGCTTTCTGGCAGGCTGCTGTTTTTCCTTCTCAATGTAACTGAATGTGTCTCAGTGGGACATGGGTTTTTACTATTGAGTGTTGTTCTTAGATCTACCAGGCAGCTGTTATCTTGTGTTAGGGAGCTGCTATCTGGTTACCTTCCTATTGTTCTTTTGTTTGGCTGCTGGGGGGGAAGGGAGGGGGTGATATCACTCCAACTTGCAGTACAGCAGTAAAGAGTGATTGAAGTTTATCAGAGCACAAGTCACATGACTTGGGGCAGCTGGGAAATTGACAATATGTCTAGCCTCATGTCAGATTTCCAAATTGAATATAAAAAAATCTGTTTGCTCTTTTGAGAAATGGATTTCAGTGCAGAATTCTGCTGGAACAGCACTATTAACTGATTCATTTTGAAATATTTTTTTTTTCTCATGACAGTATCCCTTTAAACTTAATTTATCATTACAGGGGTAATGCCTATATTTAGCCAGGTTCAGAGTAGAGAACATGGACCAGACACCAAAAATCAATGATCTTGACCTATTTATCAGTGGGAGGGTATGTTGTTGCAAGGAAGGACTGTCTGGCCAAATGCTAATCTGTCAAGCTAACAGAGGGCCGGGACGAGATATATTTTAATACCACTTAAACCTTTCAGGTGTCAGTTACTCAGCCATCGGTTTCCTATAAAAGGGAAGGGCTTCCCTGTGCCTGGGCTACAGAATGATCCAGCTCCCGAACCGACAATAAAGGTAGTGTATCGCACGCACTGAGACCTGTATATATATATATATATATATATATATATATATTCTTCAATTACAGCCCTGCTGAGCATAAATCTCTAATTAGCCACTATTCAGCTTCCTCCTATGCTTCTAATGAATGACCTCTGATTAATCCATAGTCAGCCGCTTCTTGTTTACAAACACATGGATTAGAAATCCAAAATTGTAAACACTGATCGTGGTGTAAAAAACAAAAAATTATTTGTCTAATGCGCAAGACAAGTACAAGCTGAAAATCTTTTTAAAAACAAATTATGTTTTTAAATAAAATAATCCCTTTATTCTAATCGGAGGTCAATCTTATCATTTGTGGTGTTCTGCTGTTCAATACATTCGTTCTTTTCTCCCTGTAAACTAGTAGGGATCCAGGTTTCAGTTCAGGATATAAAATGAACCCCCAAAATTGCATAACTCCTGATTGTTCCTCTTAAAGGGGTTGTTCACCGTCGCGTTAACTTTTAGTATGTTGTAGAGAGGGATATTCTGAGACAATTTGCACTTGGTTTTCATTTTCTATTATTTATGGTTTTTGACTTATTTAGCTTTTTATTCAGCAGCTCTCCAGTTTGTCATTTCTGGTTGCTAAGATCCCAATTACCTTAGCAACCATGCATTGATTTGAATAACAGACCAGAATAGGAATAGGAGAAGGCCCGAATAGAAAGATGAGTAAGAAAAAGTGACAATAACTATAAGGGGCAGATTTATCAAGGGTCGAATTTCGAAGTAAATTCGACCATCGAATTAAAATACTTTGACTTCGAATATCGAAGTTAGGGATGCACCGAATCCAGGATTCGGCCTTTTTCAGCAGGATTCGGATTCGGCCGAATCCTTCTTCCCGGCCGAACCGAATCCGAATCCTAATTTGCATATGCAAATTAGGGGCAGGGAGGGAAATTGTCAGAAAACATGGAAGTAAAAAATGTTTTCCCCTTCCCACCCCTAATTTGCATATGCAAATTAGGGTTCGGATTCGGTTCGGTATTCGGCCGAATCCTTCGTGAAGGATTCGGGGGTTTGGCCGAATCCAAAAAAGTGGATTCGGTGCATCCCTAATCGAAGTCGAAGGATTTTTCACCGAATTTGCCCATTGAACGATCGAAGTAAAATCGTTCGATCGGTCGGTTGGTTGAACGATTTTAGCGTACGATCGAACGATTTTACTTCGATGTGTAAAGACTTAGAAATATGCCTTAGAAGGTCCCCATAGGCTAACAAAGCACTTCTGCAGGTTTAATTTGGCGAACTATTGAAGTCGAAGTTTTTTTAAAGAGACAGTACTTCGATTATCGAATATTCGAACTATTTTACATCGAATTCGAAGTAAATTTAAAGTCGTAGTATCCTATTCGATGGTCGAACTATCCAAAACATTACTTCGAAAATTCCCTCGAATTCACTTCGACCCTTGATAAATCTGCCCCTTAATGTGTAGCCTTACAGAGCATTTGTTTTTAGAAGGGGGTCAGCGACCCCCTATTTGAAAGCTGGAGAGAGTCAGAAGAAGTAGGCAAATCATTCAAACACTATTCAAAATAAATTAAGAAGACCAATTGAAAAGCTGCTTAGAATTGGCCATTCTATAACATACTTTAAGTTAACTTAAAGGCGAACCACCCCCTTAATTGACTTCTGAACCTTTCATGACTTTATAGCACCGGAGAACAATCTCATAGGTAGAAGCTAATAAAAGACATTTTCTACATGGATTTCTTAAAGGATAAGTAAACCTTGAAAACAAGTCAATGTAAAATTGATGAGAGCGCTATTCTGAGAACTTTTGCAATGTACATTCATTATTTATTATTTTTTAATTCCACAATATTAAGGGATACATGTGCTGTTAATATGAATGGATTTTGTTACAACAGCGCCACCTGCTGGTCATTTTCCCACCAGTCTGACCACCAAGTAGTCAAGGAAGTTGTCAGGAGAAAGAAAGAGGCTGCTCTGATGTTCTTCTGCTTAGGAAAACAATTAGAAACCTTTCTCACATCTTTCCTAAACAGAAGAACATCAGAGCAGCCTCTTTCTTTCTCCTGACAACTTCCTTGACTACTTGGTGGTCAGAGTGGTCAGAAAAGGACCAGCAGGTGGCGCTGTTGTAACTAAATTCATTCATATTAACAGCACATGTATCCCTTAATATCTTGGAATTAAAAAATAATAAATAATGAATGTACATTGTAAACGTTCTAAGAAGATCATTCTCATCAATTTTACATTCATTTATTTTAAAGGTTTACTTATCCTTTAATAGTATGCTAGGACCAATTTATTTGAAATGTATAATGTATAAAACCCCAGAACCCAGGATAAGATACAGTACCTAATATAGTGCCAGTTTTGGGCAAAATTTAAAGCAATGAGAAAAACGTTATTTTATGGTTTATCATGAAAAAAATATTGGGCACGATTCAATTTGAGGGAATTTTCTCCAGGTCAATAGCGTTTTCATCTTTCTCATTGAATTGTATCTGGTGTTACGGGACAATCTGGAATTAAATATGGAGATACGTCTTTCTCACCTGATTGAATCTGGCCCTTTGGGGCAGATTTATCAATGGTCGAAGTGAAAATTCAAATTAAAAAAAAATCGAATTTCTAGCTAATTTTTGTTTACTTCGAATAGTACAAATTCGAATATCGAAATTTATCATGTACTGTCCCTTTAAAAATTAGACTTTGACCAATCGTCATCTAAAACCTGCCGAATTGCTGTTTTGGCCTATGGGGGACCTCCTAGAACCCATTTGGATTCAAATCAAAGTTATTTTTTTGAAAAACTTCGAATTGAATTCGATCGAATGCGCTGTTACTTCGATTCGTACGATTCCAACTCGATCGAAAACTGACCTATTCGGCCCAAAAAAAAAAAGATTTTTTGATAAATTTCGATTGGCCTTTTGATTGGTCTTTTTTAATTCGAATTTTGAAGTTATGGGAATTCAAAAAAAACTCCCATTACTTTGAAATTCGACCTTTGATAACATGCCTCCCAACTGTTCCGTTTTTAGCGGGACAGTCTATCTTTTAACAGCTCAAACCGCAGTCCCTCGTTTGTACTGGAAAGTCCTCTGCACTGAACAGCCAGAAAAAGAAACAAAGTTTCTAACTTAACTGGCTTTTGGCAGAGAGCCCAGAACAGCCACAGCAGCAGATATGATACTTTTGTAGCAATTTTGAGATAAGCCAATAAGTCATTGTAACAATATAAGATAACAGGTCCCTTGGGAGAAGTTAGACTCAGCTTAAAGGGCAATTCACCTTCATTAGCAAAACTGTAATAACTGGGAAAAAAACACAGAAATATGTTCAAACTTTCATAACCTGCCAAATTTTGTAAAATGAACATGGTAATTAGGGCGTGTGGCCACAAAAACGGGTGTGGTCCAAAAATGCCCGCGCTGCAACTTTTTTTTCCCTTTTTTTATTTATTTAATTTATTTATTTAAATGTTGGGAGGTATGTGATAAATCTGCCCCTATGGGGCCGATTCACTATGGGTCGAATATCGAGGGTTAATTAACTCTCGATATTCGACTAGGAACTAAAATCGTTCAAATTCGAATATCGAAGTCGAACGATTTTGCTCAAATCCTGCGATCGAACGATCGAAGGATTATTCCTTCGATCGAACGATTAAATCCTTCGAATCGAACGATTCGAAGGATCGAACGATTCGAAGGATTTTAATCAAACGATCAAAGGAATATCCTTCGATCAAAAAATCTCAGGCAAGCCTATAGGGACCTTCCCCATAGGCTAACATTGACTTCGGTAGCTTTTAGCTGCCGAAGTAGGGGGTCGAAGTTTTTCTTAAAGAGACAGTACTTCGACTATCGAATGGTCAAATAGTCGAACGATTTTTAGTTCGAATCGTTCGATTCGAAGTCGAAGTAGTAGTCGAAGGTCGAAGTAGCCCATTCGATGGTCGAAGTAGCCCAAAAAACACTTCGAAGTTTTTTTAATTCGAATCCTTCACTCGAGCTTCATGAATCGGCCCCATAAAGTTCCTATACCTCTGTCTCTTATGTTTGTAGGTAATACATTGATTTTTGGTTTAGAAACATCCCTAAGCCTTAATTAAACTTCTCCTATGAACAGGGTAGAAATTTAGGGAGTCTTCGTTTACTTCCAATTCATTCTCTGACTCAGAGATTCTTACATATTTCTTTCGCGGATTTGCCCTTAGCAAATGTTCTACTTTGCTCTATTCCTTCTTCTAATTTGAGTCCCATACGGCTATTAATGGGCCCCCAAACACCAGGCTAAAGACCCCTGGGGGCAGATTTACATAGGGTCGAATATCGATGGTTAATTAACCCTAGATATTAGACTGCCAAAGGTAAATCCTTCAACTTCGAATATCGAAGTCGAAGGATTTACCGCAATTAGAAAAATCGTTTGTTCGATGGAACGATTAAATCCTTCGAATTGAACAATGCGAAGGATTTTAATCCGTCGATCGAACGATTTTTCTTTCGACTAGAAAAAGCTAAGAAAGCCTATGGGGACCTTCCCCATAGGCTAACACTGCACCTCGGTAGGTTTTAGGTGGCGAAGTAGGGGGGTCGAAGTTTTTTTTAAAGAGACAGTACTTCGATTATCGAATGGTCGAATATTCAAAGATTTTTAGTTCGTCAGAGTCATAGTTGAAGGTAGCCAATTCGATGGTCGAAGTAACCAAAAAAATAATTTGAAATTCGAAGTTTTTTATTTCTTCTGTTCCTTCACTCGAGCTAAGTAAATGGGTCCCCTGATGATTTGGGGCATTGTTTCTAATATTTTCTCATTCAGGTGCCATCGTTTTAGTGGATAGAAACGAAATACTGTAGTGCCCAACGATAATGTTAGTTCCGCTTTATATTGAGGTGAAAAACTGAAGAGTGTGGGTCCCAGTTGAGATAAGGACTAGGTGCCCATCTCTTAGCTGCATAGCATTGTAATGTTCTTTTTTCTTTCATTCTGCAGTGTGTGTGTAAAGAAAAGCTTCCTTTATTAATTGTATCGGCAGAATGGAGAGACTATTTGTGTACGCGCTCGTTGTGTGTTGGAAGATGATTCCATGCCGCTCGTGTGAGTTGTCTAACATGACAGTTGTGTTGGAGAAGGAAGGATGTGACACCTGCATCACTGTCAATGCCACCTGGTGCTCGGGATACTGTTTAACCAAGGTAAGTCTATTGATGGTCAGGGCCCCCCTTATAAGTTAAAAAAAAACTGGTGCCAGGGCCCCCCTTAAAACATTTTTAAAAAATTGGTGGTCAGGGCCCCCCTTATAAGTTAAAAAAAATTGGGGCCCCAAAGAAGATTTTTTTTTTAAAAAAAAAAACATTGGTAGCAGGGGCCTATAGAATATTAAAATAATACATTGGTGGCCTGGGTCTTTGCGTCGCTTCACGACTTCGGCACTGTCAAGGGGGCACCGGCTCTTTGGAAAGAGGGTTTACTGGTGTATTTATATAGACCTTTCTGATAAAGCTCACTTAGGGGCAGATGTATCAAGGGTCGAATTTCGAGGGGTTAAATCCCTCGAAATTCGACTGGGGAATAGAATCGCATAGGCAATTCGGGCGAATTGACACGCTGGCGAATAGTCGAATTGGCGAATATTCGCCAGGCGAATAGGCGCTCGATCGAATATTCGCTCGAAGGATTTTCATTCGATCGAATGCCTTTTTATTCGATCAAAAACTTGGAAAACAAGCCTATGGGACTTTCCCATAGGCTTTTAAAGCAATTCGGTAGGTTTTAGGTGGCGAAGTAGGCAGTCGAAGTATTTTTAAAAGAGACAGTACTTCGACAATCGAATGGGCGAATAATCGCAGCGTTTTTGCGCTCGATCTATTCGAATCATTCTACTCAGGCGAATTTACGCCAATTCGATAGTCGAGGAGCACAAAAAACTACTCGAAATTCGAAGTATTTTTACTTCGAATCCTTCACTCAAAGTTAGTGAATCGGCCCCTTAGGGGCCGATTCACTAAATTCGAGTGAAGGATTCGAAGTAAAAAAACTTAGAATTTCGAAGTGTTTTTTGGGCTACTTCGAGCATCGAATGGGCTACTTCGACCTTCGACTACGACTATCGAAGGATTCAAAGTAAAAATCGTTCGACTATTCGACCATTCGATAGTCGAAGTACTGTCTCTTTAAGAAAAACTTTGACCCCCTACTTCGGCAGCTAAAAGCTACCGAAGTCAATGTTAGCCTATGGGGAAGGTCCCCATAGGCTTGCCTAAGTTTTTTTGATTGAAGGATATTCCTTCGATCGTTGGATTAAAATCCTTCGAATCGTTCGATTCGAAGGATTTAATCGTTCGATCGCATGAATAATCCTTCGATCGTTCGATCGAATTTTCTGCGCTAAATCCTTCGACTTCGATATTCGAAGTCGAAGGATTTCAATTCCTAGTCGAATATCGAGGGTTAATTAACCCTCGATATTCGACCCTTGGTAAATCTGCCCCTTAATGTTAGTCTTTCCTTCTCCTTTACGTACCTTCCTGGCAAACAGATGCACTATTTTCCCAATGTATAGTCAAAGCTGTGCGCTTGTGCACCCACACACAAGTTATGACACAAATGAACAGAGCGAACAGAATATTCAGTCTGCCCACACACTTTTTACATTATTTCCACACCTACAAACTATTCCGGATTTAAAGTGGGAACAATGGCCCGCGACTGGTGTTTTGGTTCCTTGCTCCGTGTGAATGCAAGGAAACACTTTCAATGGTTTATCGACAGGTCCAGCCACCAATTAAAAGCTGTGCCATATAAATAATGAGTTAAAATATTTCTCAAATCATAAAATCTCAACAGTTTCGATACTGGAGGTAATGGTTCTTGTAGCAGGTGGTGTATAAATGATAATATCTCATTACTCGTGGCTGTACAGCACAACAAGTGCATAAACGGAATGTACGGAAGGGGAAAACATTTTTTACTTCCTTGTTTTCTGACAAAAAGTCACGCAATTTCCCTCCCCACCCCTAATTTGCATATGCAAATTAAGATTTGGATTCGGTTCGGCCGGGCAGAAGGATTCGGCCGAATCCGAATCCTGCTGAAAAAGGCCGAATCCTGGCCGAATCCCGAACCGAATCGTGGATTCGGTGCATCCCTAGTATTTATCCATTATTTTCTCGCGTTCCAAACTGATTTAATTACCAAATGGAACAGAGACGCCGTATGTAGAATATGTGCGATCATTGGCTCATCTATTTAGCATTTATCATATACGTCTTTCGACTCGTTTAATTGGAAAGTCCAGTTGAATAAATCAAGTTTATCCACAAAGAATTTTGATAGTTTGGTAATCCGCTGGTACATTATTGTTCTGTTGTATATCCAAATTGTACAAATGTTTTGGGCAAAAATTTCCGAGTACCTGATTGTGCAGGTAGTCCGTGGGTAGCCTGTCTGGGTACCCGGCTATGATGCTGGACTGGTCCCCCCTACCCTCTCCTGAGTTTGTGGTAGCAGAATAAGGTCCTGTGTGAAGTCACTTCAGAGTAAAATGATGTCACTTCCGGGTAAAAGTGATGTCACTTCCGGGTAAAAGTGATGCCACTTCCAGTTTGCGCAAGTGCCGGATCTGGGGGCAAGCAAGCTGTTTGCGGACTGGGTTTCGGCCATAGTGGGTGGCAGGTGCCGGTCAGCTTGCAGGTCTGCAGGTCAGGGTCGGGCACAGGTCTGCCCTATTGGGCCCACTCAGGACTCTACCAAGATAATATATGATGGGTTAGCATAGGGTCAATCTTTTAACCTCTGTTAAAAAAAATGACCCATGTGTTCAATAAGCCTGTCCTGCCCTGGTAGGGAACCCTCTGCAGATTGTTCTACAGTCCTACAGCTTCCTACTGCCTTTTTTTTGCTCTATGTAGTCGTCTATGGTACGGACGCAACCCATTGAGATTATCCATTATTCACCTTTTTAAGCATAAGTAAATAATTCACAAAAAAATGCATGATACAGACAAATCACTAAAAATTCACTATCCCTCTCTCAGCATTTGTTTCTCCTCATTCTGTCTTCGTGCAGCAGTTGGGTGTCAGATGAATGATCCAATATATCTTATAGGGAGGCTCCTTTCCTAGCAGATGTATTAGAGCTCACTCAAATAACTGATTCCAGTACAAACAGAATCTAACAAAATAACTGCCTTTTGCACAAATTCTGCATGTAGAGAGACATGGGGGCAAATTCACTAAGATTTGTAGTTTCGCCAGCGCTTCGCAAATTCACTAAAATCCGAAGTTGCGCTCAGGGGTAGAGTAAGGTTGCGAAGTTGCGCCAGCGTTGATTCGCTAAGTAAAGCGAAGTTACGCTAGCAAAGGCTAATTTGCATATGGCGCCAAATTCAAATTTCAATGGAGGAATATGTATCAGCACTACAAATGCCTAGAAAACCTTCAAAACATCAAATAAAAATGTTATTTTGCCCTACACATGTGCCCACTGTCTAGATAAGTTGCCATGAGTCAGGAGATGTAGGGGGGAAGGAGGGGAGCCCCAAAAAAATTTTTTCGATCTTTTTCAGCCTATCACCCATCATGTAGAAAACACGCCAGCGTTTTTTGGGACTTAGAAAAAATTTTGACTTGTTTTGAAGCAATCCCTATCTACTCTATTGCGCTTCGCCAGGTCTGAGGTGGTGAAGGAAGTCTAGCGTAAAAGGTAGCGTTCAGTACACTGCGCAAGTTAGTGAATTTGCGTAATTACGTCGCTAGCGAAACTTCGCCAGGTGTAAGGGTGCGAAGTAACACTAGCGAAACTACGCCAGCGTTCGTTTTGCGCAGTAACGAAAATGCCAAAGGCTAGCGAAGTAACGCTAGCGTTTGGCGCTTAGTGAATTTGCCCCCATGATGTCTGGTGATTTAATAAAGTAACCTCTAATACATCTTCTAGGCAAAAGGAGCCCCTTATAAGATATATTGGATCATTCATCTGACACCCAACTCCTGCATGAAGACAGAATGAGGAGAAACAGATGCTGAGAGAGGAATAGTGAAGATAAACTTGATTATTTCAGAAATGATGTAGAATTTTTAATTGATTGTATTTAGAAAGTTTCCTATTTTCAGTATGCTGAGGCTAATATTAAATTTTCATTTTCTAGATAGTTCCCCTTTAAGAAAGCAGTGATGTTATAATTTTAAAAAAATGATTACAGATGGTGCCCTTTTATTAGAAGCGTTAGCTCAGCTCATTCAACATATGGGAGGCAAATGGCAGTGGCACATTATGCAGAAGGCAATTTGCCCTGGACCATCTTATGCCATGCCAGTGCTTAGAATAACTACTGACTCCCCACTGCTCTATTTAGCAGTAGGGAGTCTGTTCGGAGAGATGAAGGCTGACCAATCAGAAAACTGTACAGGTCTAGAAACAATTACTTGGAATGTCTAGGACTAATTCATTCAAGGCTGAGAGATCTTTGCATAGTGTGGCACAACATTGAAATATAGAATAAAAAAAATATGATCATTATGTCATTAGCCATTATGCTTGGTTAGTTCATATCAAGTACAGGTATAGAATTCGTTATCCGGGAACCCATTTTGAAGAAAGCTCTGAATTTTGGAATGGCCGTCTCCCATAGACACCATTCTATTCAAATAATCCAAATTTTTCTTTTGCTGTGTGATAATGAAACAGTCGCTTGTACTCGATCCCAACTAAGATATAATTAATCCTTATTGGAAGCAAAACCAGCCTATTGGGTTTATTTCATGTTTATATGATTTTCTTGTAGACTTAGGGGCCGATTCACTAAATTCGAGTGAAGGGTTCGAATTAAAAAAACTTCGAATTTTGACGTTTTTTTGGGCTACTTCGACCATCAAATGGGCTAATTCGACCTTCGACTATGAAAATCGAACGATTCGAACTAAAAATCGTTCGACTATTCGACCATTCGATAGGCGAAGTACTGTCTCTTTAAGAAAAACTTCGACCCCCTACTAAAAGCTACCGAAGTCAATGTTAGCCTATGAGGAAGGTCCCCATAGGCTTGCCTGGGATTTTTTGATCGAAGGATTTTCCTTCGATCGTTGGATTAAAATCCTTCGAATTGTTCGATTCGAAGGATTTAATCGTTCGATCGAATGAAAAATCCTTCGATCGATCGATCGCAGGATTTGCGCTAAATCGTTCGACTTCGATATTCGAAGTCGAACGATTTTAGTTCCTAGTCGAATATCGAGGGTTAATTAACCCTCGATATTCGACCCATAGTGAATCGGCCCCTTAAGGTATGGAGATCCAAACTACAGAAAGATCCATTATACGGAAAAGCTCAGGTCCCGAGCATTTTCAATAACAGGTCCCATACCTGTACTTGATCCCAACTAAGATATAATTAATCCTTATTGGAAGCAAAACCAGCCTATTGGGTTTATTTCATGTTTACATGATTTTCTAGTAGACTCAGGGGGTTATTTATCAAGCTCCGAATTTATCTCAGTATTTCTAAGATAAAAATCCGAACAACTCAGAATTCCCGAATGGACCTTATTTATTAAAAAAAGATAGGTTGGGGCAAACTTCGGACATTTGCCCAAAAAGTAAGAAGTTTTCGGACTTTTCCGCAAAAACCACAAATTTTTCTTGGTTTTTGGACCTTTTGGTCCAAAATCCCCAAAATATTCGGATATCGTTACTGACAGCAGTGCAGACACTGGGACCTTCCCCATTGACTAATACAGGACCTGAGAGCTTTGAGATGCCGGGTTTTCAGATTCTGAGTTTTCATACCATCTGAAAAATACAGATTTTTTTTTTTTTAAGGTCCGAAAAATCCGAATTTTTGGATTTTGGGTATTCTGAGCTTAATAAATAACCCCCTTAAAGTATGAAGATCCAAATTATGAAAAGATCTGCTATCAAGAAAACCCCAGGTCCCGACGATTCTGTATAACAGGTCCTATACCTGTACCAACTACTGCCTTATTTTTAAAAATACAACAATAAGGGGCACATTTACTAAGCTCGAGTGAAGGATTTGAAGTAAAAAAACTTTGAATTTTGAAGTATTTTTTTGGGTACTTCGACCATCGAATAGGCTACTACGACCTTCGACTACGACTTCGATTCGAACGATTCAAACTAAAAATCGTTCAACTATTCGACCATTCGATAGTCGAAGTACTGTCTCTTTAAAAAAAACTTCGACTACCTACTTCGGTAGTTTAAACCTACCGAGCATCAATGTTAGCCTATGGGCATTACTTTTCTAAGGTTTTTTTTGATCGAAGGAAAATCCTTCGATCGATCGCTCAAATGATTTTTCCTTCGATCCTTCGATCAAAGGATTTGCAGTAAATCCTTTGAATTCGATATTGGAATTCGTAGGATTTTACTTCGAGGGTCGAATTCGAGGGTTTATTAACCCTCGATATTCGACCTTTAGTAAATGTGCCCCTAAATATATAAGTATTAATATAAAATTAAAATAGATTTCTAGAAATGAATTAAAATCTACACATATATCGTATATCTAAAAATAAATACAAACATATTGAAATATGAATCGAAAAATGTATTTATAAAAATACATACCTGAATATAAATACAGTACCTATAAAATAAATAAATGTGATATAAAAATATATTTCATTCGTAAAAATACAATAATATAAATACAGGGATGGGATTAGTTATCCGGAAACCCATTATCAAGAAAGCTTCGAATTACGGCAAGATCCGTTACCCGGAAAACCCCAGGTCCTGAGAATTCTGGAAAACAGGTCCCATACCTGTATCAAAATTCTAAATAACTAAATACTAAATATTACAACTTAATATTAGAGCATTGAAAAAGGACTAAGAATATTTTTTTTATAAAATCCCTTAGACATAGACAGAGCTCCCTCCCTTTCTGCCATGGCTCCTGAATTCCTGTTCTTCTTAAAGGATAAGTAAACCTTTACAAAAAGTGAATGTAAAATTTTTTTTATTCCAAGATATTTAAGCATACATGTACTGTTAATATGAATGAATTTTGTTACAACAGCGCCACCTGCTGGTCATTTCTCCACCAGTCTGACCACCAAGTAGTCAAGGAAGTTGTCAGGAGAAAGAAAGAGGCTACTCTGATGTTCTTCTGCTTAGGAATAAAATTAGAAACCTTTCTCACATCTTTCTTTCTCCTGACAACTTCCTTGACTACTTGCTGGTCAGACTGGTGGGAAACTGACCAGCAGGCTGCGCTGTTGTAACAAAATTCATTCATATTAACAGTACATCTATCCCTTAATATCATGGAATCAAAAGAAAATAAATAATGAATGCAAATTACAAAAGTGCTTAGAATAGCCCCCTCATCAATTTTACAATCACTTATTTTAAAGGTTTACTTATCCTTTAATAACTGTATATTTTGCTAAATGAAACGGATAAAATATTGGTTTAACTCTCTGCAATAAGGCTTTCCTTCCCTCTTTTTGCCTTGCTGCGCTTATAATCGAGGCAATTTCATTGAGCAATCTCAGTATTTTATTTTCCATTTAAATTTGATGTGATTAATGCGATGACAGTGTGAGTCAGAACCTAAAGTTTAATTGCGCTTGTAAATCCACATGAGGAATCAGAACATTAAGGGGGTTATTTATAAAGAAATCAGACTTTATCTCATTATTTTCTGAAGTCGACTTCAACTGAATCCGTACGGGTTATTTCCCTTTATTTATCAATACATTTTTCTGAAAATTTCCTGGGAGGGATAAAACTCGAAAAAAATCTTGAAAAATTTGAATCGCACAAATTTTTTGGATTGCAGCCCAAAAACTCTGTTTTTTTCAGATTTTTGCTTGAAAACCACAAAATCTTATGATTATTGCACGAAACCCAGAGCAGATTAGGAAATCTTCGAGACTACTCCCATTGATTTATATACAACCTCGGCAGGTCTGAGATGACGGATTTTTGGATTCTGACTTTTTTCATCCTGGGGGTATAATAAATCCCGAAAATTCTAGTTTTTTTTATTTTTCACAAAAAATTCTGATTTAAAGGGGCACATTTACTAAGGGTCGAATATCGAGGGTTAATTAACCCTCGATATTCGACCATCGAAGTAAAATCCTTCGACTTAGTATATCGAAGTTGACGGATTAACCGCAAATACGTCGATCGATCGAAGGAAAGAAAGATTAAATCCTTCGAATCGAAGGATTTTAATTCATCGATCGAACGATTTTCCTTCGATCAGAAATTGCTTAGAAACCTTATGGGGAAGGTCCCCATAGGCTAACATTGGTGCTCAGTAGGTTTTAGGTGGCGAAGTAGGTAGTCAAAGTGTTTTTTTAAAGAGACAGTACTTCGACTATCGAATGGTCGATTAGTCGAATGATTTTTAGTTTGAATCGTTTGATTCGAAGTTGTAGTCGAAGGTCGAAGTAGCCTATTCAATGGTCGAAGTACCCAAAAAAAACGTAGAAATTCGAAGTTTTTTACATCGAATCCTTCACCCGATCTTAGTAAATGTGATCCTTATTATTAAAAAAAACTTTAATTTTTCGAGTTTTTAACATTCGGACTTTATAAATAACACCCTTAGGGGCATATTTATCAAGGGTCGAATTTTGAATTTGAAAACTTCAAAATTCAAAAAGACCAACCGAAATTAAGTCAAAATTTTTTTTTGGCCGAATAGGTCAGTTTTCGATCAGATAAGTCTGTATTCGTTGGAATATGAATCGTATGAATCGTAATAGTGCATTCGATCAAATTTGAACCAAAGTTTTTCCCAATAAAAACTTCGATTGACTCCAAGTAGGTTCTAGGAGGTCCCCCTTAGGCTGAAACAGCAATTCGGCAGGTTTTAGATGACGAAGTTGAATTTTTAAAGAGACAGTACATGATAAATTTTGATATTCAGATTTTCGAATTTTTTTTCAAATTCGAATGTAATTTGGACTATTACCTAGTCGAAAAAATAGCTGGAATTCGAATTTTTTTAAATTCTAAAATTCACCTCGACCTTTGATAGATCTGCCCCTTAAAGTGCCGATGGTAATGAAGTGAAAGAGTGCAGTCTAAAACTGCTAATAATAATGTTACTAACTCCTGAACTTGTATAATATGTGTCTGTTGATCTTCTTTTGTTGCAGGACTCTTCTTCAAAGCATCCGCTCATCAAAAAGGTTCAGCATGTGTGCACCTACACCGATATCACTTATGAAACCGTCAAATTGCCGGGCTGTGCCGAGGATGTCGATCCCTATTACTCGTACCCCGTGGCCATAGACTGTCGCTGTGATCTTTGTAACATTCACACAACAGACTGCACGGTGAGAAGTTTGGGGCCCTCCTACTGTTCGCTTGGCCGAGAAAAGGAAGACTTCGAAAACCATTAAGCGTCTTTGCATGTTGTTGTTTTGGTTTTTCCTATTAGTAGTTGCCCTTAGCATCAAACCAGATATATAAGCCATAGTTTGTCACCAGTTCAATAACATGGCAAAAGTTGTCTCAGTTCAAGTGTAGTAAATCATGACTCCGTGTATATGTATCTATATGATATCTATATGAGATAGACCATTATGATAGTTTCCTTTTATTTGAAACCCATACTCTCCAACTTGTCACCTCTACTGCAGTTGTTGTAGGATATATAAGCCCATCAATATGCAACAGAATTGTGGCAAGCATGGGGAATTACATCCCTCTATCTACCTCTACCAGGGGTGCCCAAAAGGTAGATTGGGATCTATCAGTAGACCTTTAGTGGTGATCAGTAGATCTCAAGACACTGTCAACAAACAGCTCATCTAAATCACCCTCCTTATTTCATTATTTTCGATATATATCATATATATTTTTCTCATCAATCAATATCCAAGTAATATTTTCCATGGAACAGAATGATAACAATGCTTTTATGGATGTAGATCCTAATGGTGTAGGAAAAGAGTAGTCAGCACATCGATTCTCAGTATTCTTTGGAGCACGTTCTACAATGGCCACTTCCCATTGGCAAACTGTGTAGTAGAAGATTGAACAGCACCACCACCGACTCTTCAAGTAATTCAAAAGCCTTTCTTTGTGCTTTTTTGGGCATCACGGCAACATCCACAAAAGCACAATTAAAGGCTTTTTCGTTACTTGAAGAGTCGGTGGTGCTGTTCAATCTTCTGCTACTGTAGAGCATAATGGGAAAACATCACTAAAAGTAGACCTCACATTAGTAAAGTATGGGCGTTCCTGCTCTAAACAGTAATAGTAGAGGAGTCAGAGCCACTCCTGTCATGAGGCAAAGTGAGAACCTTATCTCAGGCAGCAGTGAGCGGCCAGTTACAAGGGGAGGCAAAAACCTAATGTAAATTTAGTAGCTGAATTTCCATTTTTTAAACCAGAAATTCGGCTCCACTAGAGCAGAGAGTGCTAAAGAGTTCATTGTACTAGCAAGGCAGCCCCCTTTTTTAGCCCCCCGTGTAAGCACGGAGCAGGAGAGGGGGGACGCATCAGCTAGGGTTGCCACCTGTCTGGTTTTGGCCTGGACAGTCGTCCTGCCTGGGTCAAAACGGCCTGTAGGAAAACCGGGCAGGATGATGTGGCAGTCGGCCAGTCGCTACGTTATAGCCAAACCCCTGCAATTGAGACCCACCCCCATCATGTCACAGACCCGCACCATTACAATGTGGCCCCACCCCAAAAATGTCACAGCCCGCCCTCATGGCCAGAGTTCCAATGCACAGACGATGGCAACCCTAGCATCAGGATTGCCCGTGAAAGTCCTGTGTGGGTCCATTCAGGCATTACCATGCTTGACCCAGGCCTGCTGAACTGCAACCTGACCAGGACACACTGACCACTATGTTCCTTCCCCACACCCACTACACAACCCTCCAATGGGATTGCTAACTTCCTGAACCAGGAACTGTGAAATAGGAAGTGATGTCACAATGGTCAACAAGTTCAGTGGGAAAAAGGCAGTTTTCTCGAGGTTACAGGTGGCAATTTACTTAATTACTCCAGCATAGATCACCCACAATAACTTTATGCCCAAACCCGACTGCTTTGTATGTATTTTATGGGTACCTGACCCAACACAGGTCTACTATACAGTGCATACTGTGTGCGGCAACATTTTGCACTCGCCATCCTACGAGTTGCAGCTCAAACTGCCGCCAAAGTGCAAGGGCTTGAGCCACAACTCACCAAGTTGCACAGTTAGAAATCAGTCAATGTGATTTCAATGCACGGCTTTAGATGCAAGTGCTCCTCTTAGTACTTGCATCTGGTTTTATATGGAAGCAGCTGGAACAACAGCTACGGATATCAAACTCAAGTGTGCGCAATATTTAAGTATACCACTAGAAATGTGAGTGCTTAATGAGCTTCTTTGGAGTTAAAATCTCATACAGGTATAGGATCCGTTATCCGGAAGCCTGTTATCCAGAAAGCTCAGAATTACAGAAAGCCCGTCTCCCATAGACTCCATTATAATCAAATAATTCAAATTTTTGAAAAGCATTTCCTTTTTCTCTGTAATAATAAAACAGTAGCTTGTACTTCCCAACTAAGATATAATTAATCCTTATTGGAAGCAAAACCAGCCTATTGGGATTATTTAATATTTACATGATTTTCTAGTTCAAATCCCTTATCCGGAAACCCCCAGGTCCCGAGCATTTTGGATGACAGGTCCCATATTATACAGATATATTAATATCTCACACCACTCTCTCTTTTTTGGGGGGTAGATTTGAATTACAGATAACAGATAAGACGTCCCAGTGTGTATCACACACACAAATAACTGAAGCAAGTGGGTTGCGGATATATACAAGACGTTTATTCCTTGGTCTCAAATCTCAAAACATTTTTATAATGTATTTGTTCTGACGCGTCGCTGTTAGATAAAATACCCTAATACCATTTCTTTTCCTTCCACTGGAATCTTTTGTAGTATTCGTCTTGTGAATTATTTATCCGTTTCGTAGCCACTACGTCTGTTCAAATAAAATATTGTGCTTCTGATTGGTGTATTCATAGTCATGTTTTTTTGTCATTTTTACTTTTTCCCAAAAAGGCTATATAAATGCCCTGCCCTTCCTGTTGGCAGGTGCTTCCCACTACACTAAAACCACAACCACTTAAAGGAACAGCAACACCAAAAAATGAAAGTCTATTAAATAATTGAAAATATAGGGGGTTATTTATTAAGCTCCAAATACCTGAAATCAAAAAAATTGCATTTTTCGGACCTTAAAAAAAAATCCCCCATGGCTACACAGCAGCTTGTTTATATAAACTATAGTAGTACTTATCTGTTATCTACTGTGTATCCTGAGCTTGAATGGCTGCCCCCATGACTACACAGCAGCTTGTTTATATAAACTATAGTAGTACTTATCTGTTATCTACTGTGTATCCTGTGCTTGAATGGCTGCCCCCATGGCTACACAGCAGCTTGTTTATATAAACTATAGTAGTACTTATCTGTTATCTACTGTGTATCCTGTGCTTGAATGGCTGCCTCATGGCTAGAATCCAAAGGTATCAATGTGCTTTAGAGACATACAGCAATGTGTCTGTACTGCTTTAAAGAGAACTGGGATTGCTGCATATGCCCAAGTATACATTGAATCACTGAACATGCTGGTAATCCTACTTCAGTGATACAGCCCAAATTCAAGCTATAGCAATATATACAACTGTACAGATCCAGAACACCATCTGGATACATTAACATCGGTATTCAGCTTCCTGCCATTTATTTTTGGTCTAGTTCCAGGATAAATACACACACATATATATTACTTAAGCTATGTGACATTTCATCATTCAAATTGGGATGCCGAGAACCTTTGTAGCCAGACAGAATCCACTTCTCTTCAGCCTCCTGTAATAAGAACAGGGAGCAATAGCAATAAATCAGTTTCAGCACCACGGACAGTTACCCTCTTTCCATTACAATGGAGCATTTTATTCAACAGGAGATTGGATTTTTCCTAGCCTGATCTCTATTCTGTCAGCCTGTCCTTGTCTGTTCTGTCCTGTTCCCCAAATACCAGACAGCATACCCAGCTCAACCATAAGTTTAATTATTCTTAGTTAAAGGGGACATATACCCAAAAATAAACTTTTGCCTAATGAAAGAATGTGTTACTCTATTCAACGTTCCAATATATATATATGTAAGGGACTGATAAATGTGTTCCCCAATCATATTGCAACCCCCTAAAGTTTGGCCACTTAAGGTCCCCCTAGTTATACAGGAGTTAAACTCAATTTCCTGGGTCAAAGCATGACCCTTAATTATCCCAACTTGATAAAGAGCCTTGGTGCTCGAAACATGTCGTGTTAATAAAGGCACTTTTGCAGCAGAACCTCTGCGCTGTTTTGTATCGACACCTATTACTTTTGAACCTTAATTATCCCAGTTGAGTTTGGTTTAGCTTGGCTATTTAGCCAAGCAACTGAGGCTCCACCAAGCAGTGTTGAGTGTGATTAGGGTCCCAGGTACAAATTGCCCAGAAGTAGGAATTTAGGGGCAAATTTACCTAGGGTCGAATATCGAGGGTTAACTGCCGAATTGAAATCCTTCGACTTCGAATATCGAAGTCGAAGGATTTAGCGCAATTCGTTCGATCGAACGAAGGAATAATCGTTCAATCGAGCGATCGATCGAAGGATTATACTTCGATCAGAAAAACCTTGGAAAGCCTATGGGGACCTTCCCCATAGGCTAACATTGGCCTCGGTAGGTTTTAGGTGGCGAACTAGGGGGTCAACGTTTTTTTTAAAGAGACAGTACTTCGACTATCAAATGGTCGAATAGTCAAAGGATTTTTAGTTCGAATCGTTCGATTCGAAGGTCGAAGTCGAAGGTCAAAGTAGCCCATTCGATGGTCGAAGTAGCCAAAAAAAACATTCGAAATTCAAAGTTTTTTTCCTCTATTCCTTCACTTCCTAAGTGAATGGGCCCATAAGTGTCAGAGTTAGCAACACTTAGGTAAAAGGCTGAAAGCTGGGTGTACCTCCATACAATATATAGGATTAGGGTATCCAAATGTGTAAATAAAGACTCACCACATTTAGGAAGTGGCCCAGGTGCACCGCCCTGAGCCCTCAGCATAGGGAGCGGACAAACCGAAAATTCTTTGAAGCGGGGACTCAAGAAAGGCAAAGGCAGAGTTTTCAAAGTGAGGAGGTAGTTTATTGTGTCCACAGCCTTACGCGTTTCGTTTACAAACACTTAATCATAGGCTTTGAAAACTCTGCCCGGTGTAAGTTTGCCTTTCTTGTGTGACCACTTCAAAGAATTTTCGGTACCTCCATACAAGCTGTATTCTCTCTTTCACCCTGTGGGGTGTACACTATACTTGTGAGTATATGCCTATCTACTGCTGTTCATGTTCCTGCTTATCTCTGACTGAACTCCTATGTCGATTATCTTGTTCTTTAATAAATCATTTCAATGCTTAACTTGCCAGAACCACTGGTGCCCAATTAATCTGCATTACCTACAGTTAGGGGCAGATCGAAGTCAAAGTTTTTTTTCACCGAATTTGACCGTTTTGCGGTAAAAGTAAAATCGTTCGATCGAAGAATTTCATTGTTCGAAGCATTCAAAGAATTTCATCAATTGAACGATTTTTCTTCGACTTCAAAAAACTTAGAAAACTGCTCTAGAAGGTCCCCATAGGCTAACACAGCTCTTCGGCAGGTTTAATTTGGCGAAGTATTGAAGTCGAAGTTTTTTTAAAGAGACAGTACTTCGATTATCGAATGGTTGAATATTCGAACGATTTTACTTCGAGTCGAAGTCGTAGTATCCTATTCGATAGTCAAAGTATCCAAAAAATTACTTCGAATTTCGAATTTTTTTTAACTTCGAAAACTCCCTCGAATTCACTTGATAAATCTGCCCCTTATAGTTGCACAACACCCTGCCTCCACACATATTGCGAGGGTTCATCCCCTGAGGAATATAGGTCTGATCCGGAGCGTTAGTGTGGTAAAGGTATCAGTCTGAGTAACAGAGCCGTTCCATTTTTCTATAACCTTACACATACTTTACACATTTATAGTGGTTTTAAAACTACTTGTACATGTAATTGATATTAAGAATCCATTATTTTAGATTCGGCCGAATCCCTGAATCCTTCATGGAAGATTCGGCCAAATACCGAACTGAATCGGAATCCTAATTTGCATATGCAAGGAAAGGAAAAAGTGGAAAAAAACTGGTTTACTTCCTTGTTTTGTGACAAAAAGTCATGTGAAATCCTGCCCTGCCCACAATTTGCATGTGCAAATTAGGATTCAGATTCGGTTTAGCTAGGCACAAGGATTTGGCCAGGCACAAGAATTCGGCCAAATCTGAATCCTGCTGAAAAAGGCCGAATCCCAAACTCAATCCTGGATTCGGTGCAACCCTATTAAACACTGTATATGTCTGTTCCTTTCTATTCTCAGCCCTGGCAATATTTTTAACAGGATAAGCATTAAGGCTTCCTCCTGCCTCACTGCTTTAAAGGATAAGTAAACCTTTAAAACGTTCTTCTGCTTAGGAAAGATGTGAGAAAGGTTTCTAATTTTTATCTTAATCAGAAGAACATGAGAGCAGCCTCTTTCTTTCTCCTGACAACTTCCTTGACTACTTGGTGGTCAGACTGGAGGGAAACTGACCAGCAGGTGGCACTGTTGTAACACAATTCATTCATATTAACAGCACATGTATCCCTTAATATCTTGGAATAAAACCAAAATAAATAATGAATGCACATATGCAAAATATCTTAGAATAGCATTCTCTTCAATTTTATATTCACTTATTTTAAAGGTTTACTTATCCTTTAAGGGTTAACAGTGCAGAATGGGGCAGTACAATGCTGCCGTTACATTTATAAATCAGTGCAAACCATTATTTTAATCAGTTTATAATGGAAAGTGACTGAGAATTGGTTTCTTTCATTAGGCTTAATGAAAGTGCCTGGCTATATATTGGTTAGACATTCTACTTATCTTTTTCCGATGCTTTTGGATGGTACTACTTTGGAATGTCTGGAAGCCAGCCACCTTGTAGGTATATGCTTTTAATTGCTGTTTATTGTTTCTTGTCCTTTTGTTTTCAGGACTCAGAGATCAACAAAGCACTGTGAGTGTTTTCAGCTTTTTTTATTAATGATTTCCTTTTCCTCTCTAATAATAAAACAGCAGCTTGTACTTGATCCCAACTAAGATATAATAAATCCTTACTGGAAGCAAAACCAGCCTATTGGGTTTATTTAATGTTTACAGGATTTTCTAGTAGACAATGTAGGAAGATCCAAAATACGGAAAGATCAGTTATCCGGAAAGCCTTAGGTCCCGAGCAGAACATCCAAAAACTTCTGATGAGCGTGTCCCTAGAAAGTGTGCATTTTGTAGAAAATATTAAATTCCAGATAGAAGGGGTCTGATAGGAGCAATAATAAGCACAGGAGCTAAAGGAGAAGGAAGTAGTATAAATCACTGGGGGTGCCAAATATGAGGTGATTTTCATGATATCTTGAGCCAATGCTCAAATTGCACTGGCCTGGGTAGTTTTGAGTGAGCACCACAGAGCTATCCTTCCTGCTTCTTCTCTCTCATTGCATGGATGTGCATGTGCAGTAGAGTGAAAATCCTGGTGGGAAATAAAGCTGGCTTTCATGCGTCGGCCAAGGTTGCTCAACAAAGAAGAAGCTAAAGAAGAAGATCATTACATTTTGCATGCTAAAAAGTATGTGGGAGCTGAAGTTTTTGGATATTGGGCTGTGGTATAAATCCCACACAAATAGAAGAACATACAAGAGCCATATAAATATATATATTGTAACCGTTTGAGGTAACAAGGTCGCCGTCTCCTGGGGTTAGACGGGTGCACAGCAGTATTGGAGTCCACGCAAAACAACACAAAAATGATTGGTAATGTGCAACCAGTTTTATTTGTCTGGTTAGCAGGAAAACAGGAATCAAAACAAACAAAAATGAAAATAAAACCCTGCCTGTCCGGCATTAGCTTCTCTCACCTAACTAGGTGAGGACCTAAAATCCAGCACCTAAAGCAGGGGTCCCCAACCTTTTTCACCCGTAAGCAACAGTCAGATGTAAAAAGAGTTGGGGAGCAACACAAGCATGAAACAAGTTCCTGTGTGGTGCCAAATAAGGGCCGTGATTGGCTATTGATAGCCCCTATGTGGACTGGCAGCCACATGATACTCTGTTTGGCATTACACCTGGTTTTTATACAACCAAAACTTACCTCCAAGCCAGGAATTCAAAAATAAGCCCCTGCTTTGAGGCCACTGAGAGCAACATCTAAGGGGTTGGGGAGCAACATGTTGCTCACGAGCTACTCGTTGGGGATCACTGACCTAAAGGAAAAAAACAGTATTCGTGGCACAGCACTATACTCACAGGCATCTGGCTCTCTAACAGGCCTGCACTGGCTGCTCTTTTCCGGCTATTACAGCTACACACAGACCTGTAAAAACTGCACATTTACCTGATTGCTTAAAACCAGTATGATAGAAATCTGGATGATAGATACACCCCTTCAACCAGTTTCCCAGCATTTCTGTTATATACCAATAGTTTCCAAACCAGCACTCCCTTTTATCATCTTTTATTGTTGCATCTAGGGATGCACCGAATCCACTATTTTGGATTCGGTCGAACCCCCGAATCCTTTGCAAAAGATTCGGCCGAATACCGAACCGAATCCAAACCCTAATTTGCATATGCAAATTAGGGGTGGGAAGGGGTAAAATTTTTTACTTCCTTGTTTTCTGACAAAAAGTCACGCGATTTCCCTCCCCGCCCCAAATTTTCATATGCAAATTATGATTCGGCTCGGCCAGGCAGAAGAATTCAGCCGAATCCGAATCCTGCTGAAAAAGGCCGAATCCTGGCCGAATCCCGAACCGAATCCTGGATTCGGTGCATCCCTAGTTGCAACAATATCCAACGTTTCGGTCCCTGTTGGGACCTTTTTCAATCCTTTTTCATCCTTGAAAAAGATCCCAACAGGGACCGAAACGTTGGATATTGATGCAACAATAAAAGATTATGGGGCAAACTCACTAAAGGACGAAGCGCCTAACGCTAGCGTTAATTCGCTAGCGTATCGCATTTTCGTTAATTCGCTGATTCACTAACGGACACTGGCGTAAATTCACTAGTGTTACTTCGCACCCTTACGCCTGGCGAATTTGTGCAACGGACGTAACTACGCAAATTCACTGACGGGCGCATTTTTCTGAACGCTACCTTTTACGCCAGACTTCCTTCGCCACCTTAGACCAGGCAAAGTGCAATAGAGAAGATAGGGATTGCTTCAAAAAAAGTTACAAATTTTTCTAAGTCCCAAAAAACGCTGGCGTTTTTTCCTTTTTTATGGGTGATAGGCTGAAAAAGATCGAAAACATTTTTTGGGGCTCCCCTCCTTCCCCCCTACATTTCCTAACTCATGGCACCTTAACTATACAGTGGGCACATGTGTAGGGCAAAATAAAAATTTTATTTGCTGTTTTGAAGGTTTCCCAGGCTTGTGTAGTGCTGCTACATATACCTCCATTTTGGGCCGTATGCAAATTAAGCATCGCTAGCGTAACTTCGCTTTGCTTGGCCAATTAACGCTAGCGCAACTTCGCAACCTTACGCTTCCCCTGATCGCAACTTCGGATTTTAATGAATTTACGTAGCGCTGGCGAAAATACGCCTGGTGAAATGCGGCGAAGCGGACGCTGGCGCAACTACGAATCTTAGTGAATTTGCCCTATATGTTTTACATAAAAGGGAGTGCTGGTTTGGAAGCTATTGGTGTATACGCAATTTACCGTGCACCCCTGCTTCTATTAAGATTGACCTTGGAGTGCGGATACTCGTCTGGAAGTTATAAATAAATATATATATATATATATATATATATATATATATATATATATATATATATATTGCACATCCTAACCTAATTCTGGTGTCATGTTGCAAATAACCAGATCTATAGAAGTAAAATCCCGGAGGAACCTACATGAGGCCAATTAAGAAAATACGGGTAATGACTTTTATAATCATAAACTTACTGATTCTGCTTCCTGGCTCACCCCTAGCTTAGAACCCAACACACTTTCCCGGATAATTAAAGTGACTGTAATCAAACACGGACTCCCCATTTGGCAAAAGTCTGACATAAACAGAATCACACGGAACCTGACATTTTTAACATAATTAAAAGAGATTAAGCACAAGTACAGAGTAGGTGCAGGTATTAAACAGACCTGGATTATTATGTCTGCAATTCAATATCACTATGTTCTTTGACATTTCTGCCAGGGTCAGAGCCAGCAGACTAAACAATGCTCCATCACATTCATTCGTTCCTGATTCCGTATCGGCCATTGCACATCACTCATGTAGTCAGGGATCTTGAACTGTAATGTGTTTCTATCATGATAAACATTTTCTCGCATTATTTACTCTACTGTCCATAGTTAATATTTTCATTGTACAAAATTTTTGGCGATGATTTCAAATATTTATGGGGCAAGTTTATGAAATTTTTAACTGCGGTATCCTGATGCTCTGTCTGGACTAGGGATGCACCGAATCCACTTTTTTGGATTCGGCTGAACCCCCGAATCCTTCAAGAAGGATTCGGCCGAATACCGAACCGAATCCGAACCCTAATTTGCATATGCAAATTAGGGCTGGGAAGGGGAAAACATTTTTTACTTCCTTGTTTTCTGACAAAAAGTCACGCAATATTCCTCCCTGCCCCTAATTTGCATATGCAAGTTAGGATTCGGTTCGGCCGAATCCGAATCCTGCTGAAAAAGGCCGAATCCAGAAGTGAATCCTGGATTCGGTGCATCCCTGGTCTGGACCAAGAAAATTTTAAGCATAAAGCAAATGGAGACTTGTGGACTCACTCACCAAAGTAGAAACGTGGCCCAGATGCTCCAGCCCCAGGCCCTCAGCTCAGGGGAGCGGACAATCCGTATATAAAGCTTAAATATTGGTGCAGGGCACACTGGTAGACTTACAGATAAAGTAGTAGATAAAAAATGAATAGTCATCTCTCACCTGACGCGTTTCATGTCACTGGGACACTTAATCATACGCTTGCTATATCCTGATGCTCTCGCACAGACTCTCAGACTGTATTGGGAAAAAATGCCTTCCCTCCCGTGAACCCTCCCCCGACTTGGATGGATTCTGTTCTCAAGCTAGACTTGGTCACTAGTACACTGGCCTTGAGGCAGAATCACCTTTTTGGCTCTAAGAACAGTTCTTTGGTTTTCTTTGCTGTAAAGAAATATATCTATGCTCTCCCACGGAAAACTCCCTTTCCCAAGTCTATATAACTCTGTGATTCCTTTGTTTAGGGTTCTGACTCTTTGTGAGCTCAAAATCCATGGAGCTCACTTTGTCTTTTACATCACGTGGTTTCCAGTAACTGAATTTCCATGACACTATCCGAACTGCCAAAAATAATTTTTACACAGGCACACGGACTTCTCAAACTGAAAGGAAACCATTACGATCTGCCAGGGGGGACCATTTCCCCACCCCATTTTAGGCCTTCAACCCTCCCTCACCTTGTTTCATGTGGAAGGGAAAGACCTTGAATTGTAGAGAATCGGTGTACCACCCACAATGTCTTCCTATAGGATGGGACCATGTCTTCTGCCTTTCCTAAACCTGCTGCCTCCTGCCCATAGAGTGCCATCCAGTAAGTAAACCTGCCCATGGCCGGCCTCCTCTTTGGCTGAACTAGCTGAGAACACTCCTGTTGTTGTCTGTAACATTGGTCGGGATTGGGATTCTCCATTAATCAGAGGCACTTCAGGTCCCAGAATCTAGCACTTCAACAGGGAAGACGGAAAGAGAGAAGGTTGAGGGTGGTGGCGGTTTACCTGAGTCACCAGAAGTGATGAGGCAACTTCGGGGAAATTCAGAAAAATGAAGTGATCAGAGAATGTGGGAAGGCATTTTGGGGGAGATTAGTCACCCGAAGAAGAGGCAACTAATCTCCCCAAGTAGCAGCGCGTGCCACCACCACCCCCAAGGGGGACTTGCTAAATCAGTAGAAATCATTTTCTGTATTACTACTAATGGTTTTAAAAGCTGAAAATAATTTGTAGGTCTGAACCTTTGTTTTTTTTTTTTTTACATGAGCCCCAGCTTGTTACCACTTGTAAAAACAAAAACAGTCATAAATCTGCACCTGTATCACATAATGGAAAAGAAGAGGGCAAAACAACACTGTCAATGTACAACTGTTAAAAGTGACATCATACATATAGGGGCAGATTTATCAAGGGTCGAATTTCAAAGTACAAAAAACCTCGAAATTTGACCATCGGATTGAAACACTTCGACGTTTTTTCACCAAATTCGGCAATCGTACGAAGGATTTTAGCATACGATCGAAGGATTTTTATTCGATGTGTGAAGACTTTAAAAAAGTTTTTTGAAGGTCCCTATAGGCTAACATAGCACTTCGGCAGGTTTAATTTGGCGAAGTATTGAAGTCGAAGTTTTTTTAAAGAGAAAGTACTGCGATTATCGAATGGTCGAATATTGGAGCGATTTTTAAATTCAAAGTCGTAGTATCCTATTCGATGGTCGAAGTATCCAAAAAATTACTTTGAATTTCACATTTTTTTACTTCGAAAAATTCCCTCGAATTTACTTTGACCCTTGATAAATCTGCCCCATATTGTTAGAAGTAATGTGCCATCTTGGTGTCCTCCAACTTGTAGGAAAGTCATGGAGCTCATGTGACAAAGTTTCCCATCCATATTCTATTTCCTAACCCCTATAACACCAATTTGACCCCCACTGGGAAATAGAAAAAAATGTAATTATACAATTTTTAATTTGGCGAAGTATTGAAGTCGAAGTTTTTTTTAAAGAGAAAGTACTTCGATTATCGAATGGTCGAATATTGGAATGATTTTTAAATTCAAAGTCGCAGTATCCTATTCGATGGTCGAAGTATCCAAAAAATTACTTTGAATTTCACATTTTTTTACTTCGAAAAATTCCCTCGAATTTACTTTGACCCTTGATAAATCTGCCCCATATTGTTAGAAGTAATGTGCCACCTTGGTGTCCTCCAACTTGTAGGAAAGTCATGGAGCTCATGTGACAAAGTTTCCCATCCATATTCTATTTCCTAACCCCTATAACACCAATTTGACCCCCACTGGGAAATAGAAAAAAATGTAATTATACAATTTTTAATTTGGCGAAGTATTGAAGTCGAAGTTTTTTTTAAAGAGAAAGTACTTCGATTATCGAATGGTCGAATATTGGAATGATTTTTAAATTCAAAGTCGCAGTATCCTATTCGATGGTCGAAGTATCCAAAAAATTACTTTGAATTTCACATTTTTTTACTTCGAAAAATTCCCTCGAATTTACTTTGACCCTTGATAAATCTGCCCCATATTGTTAGAAGTAATGTGCCACCTTGGTGTCCTCCAACTTGTAGGAAAGTCATGGAGCTCATGTGACAAAGTTTCCCATCCATATTCTATTTCCTAACCCCTATAACACCAATTTGACCCCCACTGGGAAATAGAAAAAAATGTAATTATACAATTTTTAATTTGGCGAAGTATTGAAGTCGAAGTTTTTTTTAAAGAGAAAGTACTTCGATTATCGAATGGTCGAATATTGGAGCGATTTTTAAATTCAAAGTCGTAGTATCCTATTCGATGGTCGAAGTATCCAAAAAATTACTTTGAATTTCACATTTTTTTACTTCGAAAAATTCCCTCGAATTTACTTTGACCCTTGATAAATCTGCCCCATATTGTTAGAAGTAATGTGCCATCTTGGTGTCCTCCAACTTGTAGGAAAGTCATGGAGCTCATGTGACAAAGTTTCCCATCCATATTCTATTTCCTAACCCCTATAACACCAATTTGACCCCCACTGGGAAATAGAAAAAAATGTAATTATACAATTTTTAATTTGGCGAAGTATTGAAGTCGAAGTTTTTTTTAAAGAGAAAGTACTTCGATTATCGAATGGTCGAATATTGGAATGATTTTTAAATTCAAAGTCGCAGTATCCTATCCGATGGTCGAAGTATCCAAAAAATTACTTTGAATTTCACATTTTTTTACTTCGAAAAATTCCCTCGAATTTACTTTGACCCTTGATAAATCTGCCCCATATTGTTAGAAGTAATGTGCCACCTTGGTGTCCTCCAACTTGTAGGAAAGTCATGGAGCTCATGTGACAAAGTTTCCCATCCATATTCTATTTCCTAACCCCTATAACACCAATTTGACCCCCACTGGGAAATAGAAAAAAATTTAATTACACAATTTTTTATTGGTGTTTTAACCGATGTTAAGCAGATCCACCATTCTTGGTCGAGGCTTTATTTATCGTTATAGGAAACTCATAAAGACCACAGTGGTAGGAGATCCTACCTGAAACCCTGAGTCCTTATCAGGGATGATTATAGTGATAAGGCAGTTTGGAAATGAGAAGATGCAACACAACAGATATCATTTTAAGAAAACCTGATATCTTGAAGGACATCAAATGAATTGAGTAGTTACAACAGGCTGTCTAATTTAGCGATAAATACACAGTCCTTATCCCTAAAACTGGTATAGCAACTACATTATTGTCATTGCTGGTGTTCCTATCAGGTCCAATGTCTAATTGCCTATTAAAACATGCTTGCTAACCTACCTGCACCGGGGCTCTATTCTAACTTAGTCCTCTACAGCTAAAGTCTGACTACAGTGCTGAAATAATAGCATTTCTTCTAATCTTAACAGTGGAAACCAATATGAATCGGAACTGGGCACCATACTATCATTAAAGGGATTCTGTCTTGATTTTTGTGATGTAGTTTTTATTTCTAAATGACACTGTTTACACTGCAAATAATTCACTCTTCAATATAAAATGTAATTCCTGAACCAGCAAGTGTATTTTAGTTGTAATATGGGTGTGTAGGTGCACTGGTCATGTGCTTTCAGAAAGAGCCAGCACTTTAGGATGGAACTGCTTTCTGACAAGCTGTTGTTTCTCCTACTCAATGTAACTGAATGTGTCTCAGTGGGACCTGGATTTTACTATTGAGTGGTGTTCTTAGATCTACCAGGCAGCTGATATCTTGTGTCAGGGAGCTGTTATCTGGTTACCTTCTGTCAGGAATACACGAGGAATCAAACGCTGGCCTTTGTGTTTGGATGCTCCTGCATTATTCTGGTGAGGCACTGGGGAATCTTAGTGCTTATACTGGAGATTGCCCTGAACAGACTTACTATAATGTTTCTTGCAACATACTTACCTGGTCCTGCCTCATTAACAACAATGTGTTGTCAATCAAGCAATCAAGACCCTTTATAAGCCTGTGACATCAAACTTACTGTTGCTTGATCATCGGAGCTCCTGAGCCGATCTAGCCTCTGACCTATGTTGTTCCTGATTCCTGGTTCCTGTGTCCCCTGCCTGGCTTCGTGTCCTACCTGGCTACCTGTTTTCCTTGTTCCTGCCCTCCTGTTCCCACCTGGTACCCAACTCATGCTGCTGTGGTTTTCCCTGGTTCTGACCTCCGACCTGTTACTCAACCTTACTCGTCTACTGCCTCAGCCTGCCTTTTGGACTTCGCCTGCTTGCTGCCAGCCCTGACCATTTTGCCTGCTCTCACCTTGCCTCATGGCAGGAGCAGGCCTGCACCTTTGGCCAGATATGACACCTTCCCAGTGTTCTGTTGTTAGGCTGCTGGGGGGAGGGGAAGGGAGGGGGGATATCACTCCAACTTGCAGTAAAGAGTGATTGAAGTTTATCAGAGCACAAGTCACATGACTGGGGGCAGCTGGGAAACGGACAATATGTCTAGCCCCATGTCAGATTTCAAAATTGAATATGAAAAAATCTGTTTGCTCTTTTGAGAAATGGATTTCAGTGCAGAATTCTACTGGAGCAGCACTATTAACTGATGTGTTTTGAAGAAAAAAAAAACATTGATCCCATGACAGTATCCCTTTAAGTGGCACATACATAAACCAACACCAGACAAAATACATTTTCCAGTACCTGGAATGATTGCTATAATAAAATGGATCTCTCTACGCCCCTCTGATTGGCAACCTGTGATAGAAAAAACCCCAGAAAAAAATCCTGATTTACCTAAGAGATACCTAACAGCACTTCAAGTATTGGAAGGTGACACATAGGTGCAGATTTATCAAGGGTCAATTTCGAAGTAATGGGAGTTTTTTTTAACCCTTAACCTAGAAATTCGAAAAAATTTGAAATTCGAAAAAAAAGGCGAACCGTAATTTATTTAAAAGAAAAACAATTTTCTGCGGGTGAATAGGTTGTATTCCAATCGTTCCAAACGAATTAAGATCATATTCGATCAAACACGATTTTAAGAATTTTAAAAAAAACCTCAAAGTCATCCAATTGACTCCGGATAGGTTCTAGGAGGTCCCCCCATAAACTAAAACGGCAGTTCGCCAGGTTTTAGGAGTCGAAGTTTTAAAGAGACAGTACATGATCTATTTCGATATTCGAATAGTCACATTTTTTTCAAATTCAAATCGAATTTTGGCCTATTCGACAGTTGAAGTCCACAAAAATAGCCCAAAATTTGAATTTTTTTACTTCGAATTTTTACTTCGACCCTTGATAAATCCGCCCCATAGAAAATATGCAGTGGGCTGGTGGTATCAAAGATGGCCATAAATATTCTGGCTTTACTGTTTGCTGACTGATTAGCCGGTGGTTTCTGTGAATGAATATTAAAGGGATACTGTCATGGGGAAAAACATTTTTTTCAAAACGAATCAGTTAATAGTGCTGACCCAGCAGACTTCTGCACTGAAATCCATTTCTAAAAAGAGCAAACAGATTTTTTTATATTCAATTTTGAAATTTGACATGGGGCTAGACATATTGAAAAAATATATAAAAAAATGTAATTATTTGATAATAATAGAGTTTATGGCAGACAGACTTTCCGTAATCCGGAACTTTCTGGATAACGGTTTCCAGATAATGGATCCCATACCTGTACTTGGTTGGTATGGGGTGCTAGACCTGGAACGAATATTACAACTTGAATTTTGACTATTTGGAAAGGGAGAGTTATTGGAGAAGAACCATTATGAAATAAAAGAATCCCACACCTGTTTATAAGAAAATATATTTTGGAATCTTAAGCTCCCTGAATACTAAGGAATCCATCAACCATAGGCAGCAAGAAAAATGAGATCTAAGGGACGGTTATCCTGCAAATATCCCATAATTTTATCAGATTCGGTGCCTGTTGGGTTAAGCAGCCTTTATCTTCAATTTAGAACTTTGTGAGAAGCCTCCTTAGAGCAAATGAAGAATTTTCAGGAATCTTTCCACCATTGTCTTTCCCATAATGTGCCTATTTTCTGTATGTGACTACAGCACAGATATCCCATTAATTTAGCAAACTTGGCCTTAGAAAAATATACATATGTGTCTACCTTGGAAATCGGTCTCCTGAAATAGCTCTGATTGTTTCTCTGGTGGGGGAATCGTAGACGCCTGTAAATCCCCTGCCAGACCAGTCGGTGACACCAAAGCTCCTCAAGGTTGGGATCCACTTATCATGTTTATGAAAACAGAGTTTTCTTTTTATAATACAGCTTTTGTTTTTTTCCCAAGGTGAAAAGATTTACTTTGCCCTATTAAGCCTTCAGCTATTCCTGTCTAACATCTGCTGTTTGTATTTGTTCAGAGCTATTGCCGCATTTGGTTTCAATCTGTCAGGTCCTCCTTTATCAAATCTATTATTGCTTGCGTCAAGTGTCTGGTCAGCATGAACTTCATTTAGTTAAAAAAAAAAGAAATTGGTAGGATATGAAACCTGTAAAATAAAATGTCTAAGGGGGGTATTTACTAAACTCTGAATGCCAAAAACCTGCAAAATGTGTGCTTTTTTTTGTATAAAATTCAAATTTTTAGTGGGAAAAAAAAAATCACAAATTTGTCTGGATTTATTATACCCCGAGGATGGAAAAAGTCAGAATCTGAAAATCCGGCATCTCAGACCTGTCGAGGTTGCATATAAGTTTATGGGAGAAGTCCCAAAGATTTGCGAAAAACAGACAAAAATCTGAAAAAAAAATCTGAATTTTCGGGTGGAAATTCCAAAAAAATTGTAAGATTCATGTTTTTCACGATTTTTTTCCCGCAAACAGTTTTTGGGAAAGTGTATTAATAAATAAGCCGAAAAAAAACCTGTGCGGATTTGGTCTGAGTTTTTTTCAGAAAATATTCAGATAAATTCGGACTTTGATAAATGACCCCCTTTAAATGTGGAATCTGGTTTGGCGTACAATTTGCTGTAGAAGGTTGGTTGCACTATTGTATTACCAGTAGTTGCCAACTGGTGGGTCTGGCCCTCTATGGGCTCCCAACTTGAAGGACACTAAGGCGGAGATTTGGGGTGAAGGCCTATTTAAGCTCTCATAGATACTCCTGAATGCTCAGCTTGTTGGTTAATTAGGGTGAGATTTTGGGGTGAGCATCGGGTTTGGTCTATACTTGGGGAAAGAGGGTCCTGTTTTCTCCGCTCAAGTCCTGTTTTCAGAGCTCAAGTGCAGATCATTCTGATATTCAGGTCACATCAAGTTTTACTTTAACAGCAGTGCGGCTATTTATCTTCACCGACTTGTGTTGGTAAAGCTCAGCTTGTTTCCTTGGCACCCCACTGCCGACTCTTAAGTTACACTGTGGCAGTTCTAGGTGGAGAGGTTTTGGTGAGTCCTTCACTGAACTGTTATGGACTGAACCCACCAATTGTGTCTTCTGTGGAAATGCTCTCTTAAAAACCAGCGTTGTTCCAGAGTGGGACTTATCGGGCCCCGAGTACTGGAAAACTGTATAGTGGAGCTTGGAAGGTTTTATGGTTTCTGTTCTCACGCCGCTGTTAGATAGAGCGTCTTTTTTCTGCAGTTGGTTTTGGGTCAACTTTCCCTTGAGTTCATGCATCCTGGCATCTTGCCAGTTCTTCTGGGACAGGAATATGTGCGACAAGTTCATTTGCAAGTTGTACATGTAACATCTCCTCATCTGTTCTTGGACTTTTCTTCCTCATAATTTGGCAACACAGTGCCAGTTCGTTTGTTGGCCAAAGTTGTACTGGGCGTGGTGCAAGGTGCAGCTGGTGGGTTCCACTCTTTCCGAAAGACTTTCCATGACACTGGCTAGTGCTTCATGGTAATCCCACCTTTGTTTCCAAGACATGGTTCTGAAAAAGAAGTGATGGAGTCATTAACTAATCAGAGTAATAGTGAAAAAAACATCTACATAAACTAACTTCAAAGAGAACATTGGTGAGGAAAGAATAGGAGCTGTGAACTACAAGGGTATTTGTGCCACGAAGGTTACAATTTCTCCTATGGAGATCTTTCTGCAGTTGGAATCATTGCCACTTCTGGCCTCCACAAGGTCCAAAGACAGCAAAAGGGACTTCATCAGAGGAAACTTGTTCAACCAGGCTATAGGGTGTCCAGGCTTTGCCACCTCAAGAGTATCAATAGCCCGGATCTCCCAAAATAAATTTGTTTAGGTCCCATTAGTCAAATCTATAGTGAACAGTTTCCAGTGTTGAGTTCTGATGGGCAGGAGTATTGCCATTTTTGCTCACAACTGGAGTGACAAAGATAGTTCTTATTCCCCCCTACCCTGTACAGAGAAAACAGTCAGATCACGGTGATCTTAAAAACATTACAAAAAAGGGCACAGGATACTTCTACATGCAAAGTGAGTTTTCTTATCTGTAGTATGTCAGATGGTGGGACTTCAGTGGTTGATTCTAGGATCGGATCTATGAGTAGGCACCTGCTTAGGGTGCAGTCAAGAAGACGCACCGGGAGATTCTCTGGTGTCTTTATCTCCCAGCGCATCTCTTCCCGGGCTGAGGGGGCAGGTGCATCCAGCGCTGACGTCACGTGTCTCAAAGTGATGCTGACGTCGGGTCGCATGACGCTGACTCTGGTGTTCTGACGCTGAGCGTCGTGACGTCATCTTTCGTGCAGAATTTGAATTGTTGGCACCAGATTCCTTTTAAAAAGCCTATCCTCCATTTTGACAGTGCCCAAGCTGGCTTCTGTTTACAGACCCTGCTGAAGCATGATTTTCTATTTGATCACTTTGGTTTTTGACTCCTGCCTGTTTTTCGACTTTGATTCCTTCTGCCTGCCTTGACCCGTTTGCCTGATTGACTATGTTTTTGACTAATCCTAGCCGGTACCTTATTTCAGACTTGTTTCTACCTAAACACACCTATTTCTCCTTGGTTCCACAGCAGAAGGGCGCCGGTGAACACCGGAATCTGCAGGGGTATCCCTTATGCGCCTGAGTGTACCCGCCGTCTCCTAAAGGTTCCTGTTTGACGAGTACATTACAGGCCAGTTCCCACGACACCTCAGGGGGAGAGGGCAGGGGTGACCAGTGGTGCTCCTGATGATGAAGGGATGGGGATGGAAGAGTTAGTGATAGCTCTATCGGCGTAGAAGGAAAAGCTAGCAGCAGTGGAGAAAAGGTGAGGGCTGGGTTGCGAATGTGCAGAAGGCAGAGTACCCAGCAAGGTAGAGGGGGAAGGCGTAATCGGGTAGATTGGAGCTAGGAGTGGGCAAATAAAGGGGACTGCTGTGGTGGGGATTGTGGACAGGGTCCGACTGGGCTGGTGGGACACTGGGAAAAAACCCAGTGGGCCCCGGCTCTTGTGGGCCCTGCCGGCCCAGACCTGCTCCCTGCCCGAACCTGTCACTGCTGCCCCAGCTGCCATCTCCTGCCCCAGTCACCAAATCAAAATAGGCATGAGGTGGGCGGTCTGTAGTCGCCTTGCGGCAGGGTCAGGAGGGGGGCCCCTGAGACAGTAGACCCAGCAGGGCCGGAACTAGGCGTAGGCAGAAGAGGCAGCTGCCTAGGGCCCAACAAATAGGGGGTGCTGGGCAGCTATCTCTTCTGCCTACCCCTAGACCAGGCTCACCTGGAATTTGGCGTACAATATGCGCCCCGAACGATATTGCGCATGCTCGTGAGCAGTGTTACTGCGCATGTGCGAGCGTCGTTAATGTGCATGCCAACATCGTTACCGCGCATGCGGAAGGGAGGGGGCGAGCTGGCAGCTGAGCTCCCTTGGGCGCCTGGTTCGCCTCTGAGACCCAGTGAGCCCTGGGCTCCCCAGTCTGGCCTTGATTGCTGCGGATCAAGGAGTATTTTAGGGCAAGTGTGGAGTGAAAATGGGCAGGTAGCAGAACTTTGAAGAAATACAAATGAAACAATATTTACTTTGCCAATAAGTTCTGGCAGACCTTAGTTGGTTTACAGATAAGCTGGTGAAATATAGTCTACTGGCAACCCTAGTTGCTGATTAAACTTACCAGTTAGATTATCAGATGAATAGACTTTTGATTGTTTGGAGTCAAAACAGAAGATGTCATTATACATCAGAGCAAGTTGTATGGCAGCACCGCTTGAGATAAATAAATAGACAAGGATTCCTGTGCAGAATAACTTGCCACAGAAATATAAAACTTGCTTATAAATGTATGTATAAAATGTATGTTCCTTTCAACAGATGATATTCACAATGGCAGCTCCGTGGGTCTGCAAGTGGAAGTCATTATATCTGCTGCCTCGTTCTTTCCTTTGAAGTCGGCAGTTGAAATCTTTCACAAATCAATTCCATGAGGTTTTACTATTTGCTTTCTCTCCTGAACACAAGCACAGTGGGCATTCCTGAGGCATCAAAGCATTTATTCATTAAACAAATGGTATCAATACCACCTATCTACCCTGGCTTGCTGTAAGGACATGCAGAGAACGCCAGGATTTTTCTTCTTTCTTTCCCATTATGAGCTGTTGGCAAAGCACCCTAGTACTGTCTGAATTCTGCACTGAAATCCATTTCTCAAAAGAGCAAACAGATTTTTTTATATTCAATTTTGAAATCTGACATGGGGCTAGACATTTTGTCAATTTCCCAGCTGCCCCGAGTCATGTGACATGTGCTCTGATAAACTTCAATCACTCTTTACTGCTGTACTGCAAGTTGGAGTGATATCACCCCCCTCCCTTTTTCCCCCCCAGCAGCCAAACAAAAGAACAATGGGAAGGTAACCAGATAGCAGCTCCCTAACACAAGATAACAGCTGCCTGGTAGATCTAAGAACAACACTCAATAGTAAAAACCCATGTCCCACTGAGACACATTCAGTTACATTGAGAAGGAAAAACAGCAGCCTGCCAGAAAGCATTTCTCTCCTAGGCGCAAATTCACTAAGCGCCGAACGCTAGCGTCAATTCGCTAGCGTTTGGCATTTTTGGTACTTCGCAAATTCACTAACGAACGCTGGCGTAAATTCGCTAGTGTTACTTCGCACCCTTACGCCAGGCGAATTTTCGCTAGCGACATAACTACGCAAATTCACTAACTTGCGCAGTGTACTGAACGCTACCTTTTACGCTAGACTTCCTTCGCCACCTCAGACCTGGCGAAGCGCAATAGAGTAGATAGGGATTGTTTGAAAAAAAGTCAAATTTTTTTCTAAGTCCCAAAAAACGCTGGCGTGTTTTTTACATGATGGGTGATAGGCTGAAAAAGATCAAAAATATTTTTGGGGCTCCCCTCCTTCCCCCCTACATTTCCTGACTCATGGCAACTTACCTAGACAGTGGGCACATGTGTAGGGCAAAATAACATTTTTATTTGCTGATTTGAAGGTTTTCTAGGCATTTGTAGTGCTGATACGTATTCCTCCATTGAAATTTGAATTTGGCGCCGTATGCAAATGAACCATCGCTAGCGAAACTTTGCTTGGCGAATTAACGCTAGCGCAACTTCGCAAACGTACGCTACCCCTGTGCGCAACTTTGGATTTTATTGAATTTGCGCAGCGCTGGCTAAAATATGCCTGGCGAAGTGCGCAGCAACTTTGCATCTTAGTGAATTTGCCCCCTAAAGTGCAGGCACAAGTCACATGACCAGGGGCAGCTGGGAAGTCCCTTGTCCGATTTCAAAATTGAATATAAAAAAATCCGTTTGCTCTTTTGAGAAATGGATTTCAGTGCAGAATTCTGCTGGAGCAGCACTATTAACTGATGTGTTTTGAAAAAAACATGTTTTCCCATGACAGTATCCCTTTAATCTATATTCATTCTCATTGAGTCTAAGGATAACAATGCCTCAGATTTTCCACTAGGTGGCGCGGCATCTCATCATATTTAATTGATAAAATGTTGGGCAAGCAAACACATCTGCCCCCTGTTCTTTTATCGACCATATGTACGCATCACATTTCTGTAAATGAACTATAGAGATGCAGATTTTAAAGGGGAAGTTAATCATGGACAAACAAATCTGACTAGATCGATATTGTTTTTATGATCTATTTTCATTGTACTTTATCTGTCTGCCTAGATTCCTCTATACATCCCTTACTGTGTCATTTAAACCCTTGCCGGGTTGTGGTAGGGTAAGTGTAACCATAGCAGAGTATGGTTTATATTCCAATTGAAAGAGCAAAATGTTTAATAATTCAAAAACCACAACAAAGAAAAATTAAAACCAGCTGCAAATTGGCTTAGACCATAAACACTCTAAAAGGTCATTTTACAATATATATACACTCAGTTTCAACTTTGCTATTATATTTGGTAAAAGGGCCGTTTCTGTGGGTTAAAATGAAAGGACAGGAAAATAATATTTTTTCCTATTTGTTGTCAGGCCACTTGTTTAGAAGCAAGCATCTTGTAGGGATAAGTGATGTGCGGGTCGAGAATCCCTCGACCAGCACCCGACTCTAACCTGCCCGCTCCCTACCCGCATCCGACCCAGGCCCGCTGCTCCCCTTTATTTATAGACCCGCGCCCAACCGGCCCCGCAGTGAGGGGCAGGCAGAAGTCTATGAATTCCGGCGCCGGAAGCCTGCAGTACTAGGTCACGGGCGGGGAGAGCAGGAGAAGAGCTTGACCCGCGACCTGCGCATTTTGTCCAGGGGTCGGCCTGAACCCGCCCGACCCGCGGGTCCCGTGGGCATCAAGTCGGCCCACACATCACTAGTAGGGATGCACCGAATCCACTATTTTGGATTCGGCCTAACCCCCGAATCCTTTGCGTAAGATTCGGCCAAATACTGAACTCCATTAGGGTTGGGGAGTAGAAAACTTTTTTTACTTCCTTGTTTTGTGACAAAAAGTCACGCGATTTCCCTCCCAGACCCTAATTTGCATATGCAAATTATGATTCGGATTCGGCTGGGCAGAAGGATTCGGGCCAAATCTGAATCCTGCTGAAAAAAGCAGAATCCTGGCCGAATCCCGAACCGAATCCTGGATTTGGTGCATCCCTAATTGGTTGTGAAGATTTATTAGACCCAGATCTCTTGTATAAGCCATTTCTTCAGTCTGTGAAGCTCAGTTGGAGAAGCAAGCACAAGGGGTCTTTTAAATATATATATCCCTGGACCCCAAAACACTATAGGGTGCAATACAAGACCCCTTAATCCTAATTGACATAGTATCTGAGTCCAGGTCATGGTGCACTTCACACCTTTTAGAATACGGTGCAAGGTGCAGAGCACAGCATTGTTGGGTACAAGGAATACCTGAACTCAGCGGCTGCTGTAGAAAAGTGGTAAGTAGAGGGCCAGGGTCGGCACCAGGGGTAGGTATGAGAGATTGGAGCACGATTGGAAGGGCGGAGTAATTAGGAGAAGGGAGAGAATGGTGGGGGGAGTGAGCATTGGGGAGGGCGTCTGGATGGGTTGGGCTAACAGGAGGCATGTGGTCTGGTTGAGGTGCAGGGCATTTGAACCTTGGGGTGGTGTAGCCAGGCAAGTAGGGTAATATTGACTTAGATGCCAATACTCTGAAGCTTGGTGCTCCCTAACTCGGGTAGTGATGGGCAAATTTGTCCCGAAAAATTCGTGAATTTCCCGCGAAGCGACAAAAAATTCACAAAACTCATTGAAATCAATGTGCGTCAAAATTATTTTGACACACGTCAATTTCGACGCCCGCAACAATTTTTGTAAGTGCGCCTATTTTGTCCAAATGGCGTCCAAATCATTTTGACGCACGACAAAATTTTTTTTTGCAGCCGATTTTTTCCAAAAGATTTTTCACCGCAGTTTCATGCATTTCGGGAAACATGAAATTCCCCCCCCCCCCCCATTTTGCGCCTGGCGAATTTATTCGCCCATCGCTAGTCTTGGGTGCTTAGTCTGGGGCATGGTGCAAAAATCTTAGAACCAGGCTCTGCACTTTACCACCCCTATTTAAAAATTCTGGTTATGGGCTGCAACCTTCAAATTCAGTTAATTCCAACTCAGGCCCAGTGGCCAGTAAAGAAGATTGCGCAGGAGCAGGTGGTGACAGCCGTGGTGGGGTGGAATGGTGACGTGCTATGTGGGTAGTGCAAGCAGCTGAGGGTACATGGGGTCCGGGTGGGGTTGTGAGCAGCCAGGGGGTCCTAGATGGATAATTTTTATACCAGGTCCTGCTCCAACTTTGAGGCTTGCATTAAATGCACCCTTCTCTCTGGGATCCTCCAATGCAGCAGGAGGGAGCAGGACTGTTTGTTGGTTAATAGTATCCAACACTGGACACCGGCCAGACCTCTGTTTATAGGAATCAATGCTTCCCCAGTCCATGATTATTTTATCACTAGGCTAAATGAGTCAGTGTAGTTTAAATTTTATAACAACAAGGAGGGCCTGATAAATAAAGTTTGGATTCCACCGGCCAACTATTTGATTTGATTGCCAGCACAGTAGCCCAGTGCCAAGTGTATTGTAAGCGAGAAACCTAATCCAGCAACCAATAGGCATTCCAGCACGGAGAGAGACATAAATTCTCTCCATTGCCTCCTTCATAGAGAAAGACTGAGAGTTCTGACAGCACCCAGGCAACAGAACCACTTTCCATGACAGACGTGCAGACATTAATCTGCTGCTGAAGGTTAATCACTGGGACAGATTGACAGTTAATTGCTTTGCTTAATTTGTATAGCAGCACCGCACAATCCCTCTTGTGTGCTCAGGGTACTGGGGAAGGTGCCTCTGCCACTTTAAAGTCTGATGTAGAGTAAATAACATTTATGTCTATTCAAATATCTAGAAAATGTGTGGAATATATACAGTATAGTCTGGGAGGCCATAAGGGGTTGATAGGTTCTTAGAGGCAGCACAGCACTGGCAAGGCCCCATCAATAAAATGCTGCGCAGTTTCGCATACCTCCCAACATTTTGGAAGTAAAAAGAGGGACAAAAAATGTTTTCCCGCACGTAGCACAGCAAATTTTTTGACCACACCCCTTTCTGTGGCCACACCCCCTTATTACCATGTTCGTTTTACAAAATTTGGCAGGTTATGAAAGTTTGAAAATATTTCTCCTTATCTAAACTGTGTTTTTGTGTTTCAAAATTGTTACAAAGTATCTTATTTGCACCTGTTAGCTGTTCTGGGCTCTCTGCTAAAAGCCAATTAAGTGAGAAACTTTGTTTCTTTTTCTGGCTGTTCAGTGCAGAGAAAAAAGGGACTTTCCAGTACAAATGAGGGACTGCGGGTTGAGCTGTCAAAAGAGGGACTGTCCCTCCGAAAAAGGGACAGTTGGGAGGTATGATTTCGGTCTCCAGTGCTCAAACAAGACACTAATGAAATAGAGAAAGTACAGAGAATGGCGACTAAGCTGATAAAGGGAATGGAAGGATAGGAGTAAAGGCTGGCCAAAATGGGATCAGATATACTGGAGAAGAGGTGCTTAAAGGGACACTTAAAGGATAAGTAAACCTTTAAAATAAGTGAATATAAAATTGAAGAGAATGCTATTCTAAGATATTTTGCAATGTACATTCATTATTTATTTTGGTTTTATTCCAAGATATTAAGGGATACATGTGCTGTTAATATGAATGAATTTTGTTCCAACAGCGCCACCTGCTGGTCATTTTCCCACCAGTCTGACCACCAAGTAGTCAAGGAAGTTGTCAGGAGAAAGAAAGAGGCTGCTCTGATGTTCTTCTGATTAAGATAAAAATTAGAAACCTTTCTCACATCTTTCCTAACCAGAAGAACATCAGAGCAGCCTCTTTCTTTCTCCTGACAACTTCCTTGACTACTTGGTGGTCAGACTGGTGGGAAACTGACCAGCAGGTGGCGCTGTTGTAACAAAATTCATTCATATTAACAGCACATGTATCCCTTAATACAGTGATCCCCAACCAGTAGCTCATGAGCAACATGTTGCTCTCCAACCCCTTGGATGTTGCTCTCAGTGTCCTCAAAGCAGGTGCTTATTTTTGAATTCCCGGCTTGGAGGCAAGTTTTAGTTGTATTAAAATGAAGTATAGTGACAAGTAAAGCATCTTGTATGCTGCCAGTCCACATAGGGGCTACCTAATAGCCAATCACAGCTCTTATTTGGCACCCCCAAGGGACTTTTTCATGCTTGTGTTGCTCCCCAACTCTTTTTACATTTGCATGTGGCTCACGGGTAAAAAAGGTTGGGGACCCCTGCCTTAATATCTTGGAATAAAACCAAAATAAATAATGAATGTAAATGACAAAAGTGCTTAGAATAGCCCCCTCATCAATTTTACATTCACTTGTTTTAAAGGTTTACTTATCCTTTAACCCAACCATAAAGTTGTCCCAATGCACAGAGCCGATCCTATCAAATGTGGGGCCCAATTGGGACCATGTTGGCGGGGCCCCTAGACAAAATGTTGCTGGCTACTGACACAGCAAGTATTTAGGAAAATAAGGGCATACAGGCACAAAATAGAAAGGAAAGGGGCAGACAAGGTAAGAGAGTGAGAGGGATGAAATAGGGGCACATAATAGGGGCACACAGGGTAAGAGAGAGAGGGAGGAAATAGGAGAGTGGACTGGGCCAATTAGTTTGGGGCAGGCTGGGCCGATTCAGCTTGGGAGCAGGCTTGGTTGGATTGGGGGCAGGCAGGGCCTATCAAGGTTGGAGGAAAGCTGGGCCTATTAGAGTTGGGGGATAGGCTAGACCTATGGAGTTGGGGGATAGGCTGGCTTATCAGAGTTAGGGGTGGGCTGGACCTATGGATTTGGGGATGGGCTGGACTCTCAAAGTTGGGGGCAGGCCAGGCAGCATCATGTGCTGAGGGAAATATTATGTGTGCTGCCCTGTGGTGCGGGGCCTCCAGAGGTGCGGGGCCCTATTGGGCCCAATTGGTCCAATAGGCCTAAGGCCGGCCCTGCCAATGCACCCCCTCGTCCTCTAGAAAGTCCAGGAAAAAATTATTCATGGAAAACAATTCACCTATATGAAATCCACTGACCAAAAACGTCATTATGGATGCAAGAGAATTGACCAATGAGAATGCTTATTGTGTCAGGCATCTTGCCTGTTATAAACAAAGATTATTGTGCCATTTTGGCTTCATTATGTGACACTGGAATCAGACATGGGGATAAAGGGCAGACTTGTTCAGTTCTGGGAAAATTATATTCCAATTAGGGATTTAGACAGATCAGGTGGAATTCTCATTGGAAGGTTATTTCACATATTCATGCAGCCGATGGGGCTGTCAAAATGATTTATTGTGTGATATTGCTTTAAGAATACAGCCAGTGGCGTAACTACCGGGGGAGCAGGGGGTGCGATTGGGCCAGGGCCCGCACCCCCTCAGGGCCCCCCGGCAGCTCACGCCCCACGATTCACGGCCGTTTCCGGGTGTACGGGGGGGGCGGGGGACCCGGCAGCGCGTCCCACGCCAGGGCCTGCCCCGCTCTAGTTACGTCACTGAATACAGCCTCAAAGTTGCTGAACTATTTCTCCCAGCATTAACCTTGATAACACTTTAAAGAATGCCGGGATTTGTAGTCCAGCAACAGCTGGGTAAATTGTGAATGAGCAGTGCAGTACATTAGGGTTTAGTGTACCTTTAAAGGGGAGATGTGATAACTATGTATAGTTTGGCCAAAAAAATTGCGGAGCAGGTTTTTGTCCCTCTTTTCGTTTTTCAATTGTTGGGAGTGACAGTATTCAGTTGTCATTGCTTTCCTGTTGATAGAAAGTCACAAAAGTACCGTCATTTTACCCTTGAGTAACAACCCGCAGCAACCAACCAGAACTGACTTATGGAAGCACAAAAGAACCAAAAGCTAAGGGCTCTTACTGGCGAGCGGTTGTACCTGCGTTCCGTTTTTTTTGCGTTCAGCTGCAGGGGAGCGCAGGAATAGACGCATTAGTTTTTTTCCAATGGGGCTGTACTCACATAGGCGCGTGTAGGCGCATTTTTCCTGCGTTCGGCACCTACACGTGCCTGTGTGAGTACAGCCCCATTGGAAAAAACTCAGGTGGGACACAATATGTTGCATTTCATCTGTGTTCGGCGCATACATGCGTCTGTGTGAGTACAGCCCCTTTCAAAATAATTGATTGCGTCTGCTCCCCTGCGGCTGAACGCAGAAAAACGGAACGCAGGGGAGCGCAGCTACAATCGCTTGTCAGTAAGAGCCCTAAGGGCTCTTACACACGGCTGTTTTTACTTGCGTTCACCTGCGTTGCGTTTTTTTCCGTTCAGCCGCAGGGGAGCAGATGCAATCAATTATTTTGAAAGGGGCTGTACTCACACAGACGCATGTATGCGCCGAACACAGATGAAATGCAACATGCTGCGTCCCACCTGAGTTTGGCGCTTACATGCGTCTGTGTGAGTACAGCCCCCTTTCAAAATAATTGATTGCATCTGCTCCCCTGCGGCTGAACGGAAAAAAGCGCAACGCAGGGGAGCGCAAGTAAAAACGGCCGTGTTTAAAGCCCTTAGATTCTGCCTCCGCTCCCCCAGAGCCACTGATGCATGGCCCTGAGTTACGACTCCCGTTTTGTCGATTCGCCAAAAATTACACTTGCATCTATAATGTGTTTATTTGAGTTGAATTGATTTCTCTCCCCTCTGAGCCATCCAAACAGTGATTATGTCGTTCCTCTAAATCAGCCCATTCTATCTCAGGCAGCACTCGCTCATCTATAATTAGCGAAGGGGCGAATTTGGGCCGTTTCACTGGCAAAATTTTGCGGCGGTTTTTTTATTTATTCGCAGGATTCACAGGCGGCGAATTGCGGGAATTTGCCGCGAATTCGCCCATCATTATCTATAATAAAAGCCTTATTAAAGTGTTTGCATACTTACGTTTCCTTGCTTTTTTTTTTTAATTATTTATGGAAAATTGTATTTTCTGCTTGTAAGAAACCAGCAGCTTGTTCATGGGAGACTGCAGCAGGGAATTATACTCAGGCCAGCCATTGTATCACTGACTGCAAGACAAATAAGACTGTTAGCAACTCGGTCTCCACCTTGTGCAAACAGACAGCCTATAATGAGCAGCGCTCTAATTACTAGGGATGCACCGAATCCAGGATTCGGTTCGGGATTCGGCCAGGATTCGGCCTTTTTCAGCAGGATTCGGATTCGGCCGAATCCTTCTGCCCGGCCGAACCGAATCCAAATCCTAATTTGCATATGCAAATTAGGGGTGGGGAGGGAAATTGCGTGACTTTTTGTCAGAAAACAAGGAAATAAAAAATGTTTTCCCCTTCTCACCCCTAATTTGCATATGCAAATTAGGGTTCGGATTCAATTCGGTATTCGGCCAAATCTTTCACGAAGGATTCGGGGGTTCGGCCGAATCCAAAAAAGTGGATTCGGTGCATCCCTACTAATTACCTAATGAACAACGTTGTTGAGTAGCTACCGCTTTATTCCTGCCCATCCGCCGGTGCCTTTTGCGGAATATGAAATGGATCTGACCGATACGTTTAATGATTTCTTGTTGGGGGCATCACGCGTTTAACACAAGAGCTGAACTATTTATTATCCGGCTTGTTTCTCTGAAACAAACGCACATTGTTCTGTTTCACTTCCCCTTTATGCAACCAAATGATCAGAGGCAGAATAATCAATAACTTTGTGTCAGAGACAATTTGAATTGGTTTTCATTTTTTTATTATTTGTGTCTAGTTAGTTATTTAGCTTTTAGTTTGGCAGCTATCCAGCCATTTCAGCCATCTGGTTGCTGGGTTCCAAATGACCAACCATGCATTGAAAAATAGACTGGAATCTGAATAGGAGAGGACCAAATAGAAAGACTACTAATAAAAAGTAGCAATAACAATAATGAATTAGTAGCTTTACAGAGCATTTGTTTTTTTATGGAAGTAAATTTTACAATTTTACCTTTTCTCTTCCCTGATCTCACCATAATTTGCCCTTGACCTGTCCATCGTGCCATAGCCCCACCCTTTTTATTTGCACCAGCTCCCTTGCACAATGAGTATTAAATAACCCACCTCCTTTACATTAGAAACTGCTCATTTTAAGCAGTACTCACACAGGCGCATGTAGGCGCCGAACGCAGGAAATATGCAGCATGTTGCGTCTCAACCTGCGTTCCTTGCCTACATGCACCTCCGTGAGTACAGCCCCATTGAAAAAAACTGAATGCGTCTACTCCTGCGCTCCCCTGCGGCTGAACGCATAAAAACGGAACGCAGGGGAGCGCAGCTTCAAACGCTCGTCTGTAAGAGTCTTAGGCATCATATTAGAGTCCAAATGTGGCCCTTGCCCACTTGGAGTAGGTCTCTCTATGCCTGTGTGTAAGTAGCATGTTTTTATGTGTATATCCTTCTGTTATACAGATTTAGTCGGTGCTGGAGAAAACGGTGCATATTTGTAACCACTCTCCCATTCCAGACTACACACTGTACCAATCGCTTGTTATTCTAAAACAATACACCTAGGGGCAAAATCTCATCAATAAATCAGCCGCTCGCCTCCTGTTCTGCTCTAAGCAGTAAATGAAGCTCACCAAGCGTGCCAAGTGTTGTGACCTCGGGTTAATAACAAGCAATTAATAGGAGCAGCTGTTATGTTGTGTTAACACTTACAAACATACTTTGCTTCAATTCAAGTGGAAAAGTGATTGCACACATTTGTTTCTATTAAACAATATCAACCAGAAATGTCAGCACTTTGTGCCTGCCAGGGGTTGATGAGAACTGTAGTTTAGCAACAACTGTTGGGTTATGTAGGATAGATTTTCTTGACACCTTTTGTCAGAATCCCAAAAAGCTTATTGAAAAGGAAACAAATCATAAATAAAATGTGTTCTGTACATTCTGGTGACAAATGACCCTGCTAAAATAATTTGCGAAAAATGAGGGTTATCTTGGAGTTAATGGAGGGTGACTGCGCCTTGGCTTGTGCCGTAGGATTCATCTCTGAGGCTCTTGGCACCTAAGGAAAGATATTTTTTATATATATATATAGATATATATATATATATATATATATATATATATATATATATATATATGGAAAGATATTCTTCATTGGCACTAGGGTGGGGAGTAGTGTAATAGATTCAGTTATTTTTCTGTTACTACACAATAACACAAACATGATTGATTTTTCTACTTCTTGATGGGTAAGTGTCATATTATTGAAGCATTAAAGGATAAGTAAACCTTTAAAACAAGTGAATGTAAAATTGATGAGGGGGCTATTCTAAGCACTTTTGTCATTTACATTCATTATTTATTTTGGTTTTATTCCAAGATATTAAGGGATACATGTGCTGTTAATATGAATGAATTGTGTTACAACAGCGCCACCTGCTGGTCAGTTTCCCTCCAGTCTGACCACCAAGTAGTCAAGGAAGTTGTCAGGAGAAAGAAAGAGGCTGCTCTGATGTTCTTCTGCTTAGGAAAGATGTGAGAAAGGTTTCTAATTTTTATCTTAATCAGAAGAACATCAGAGCAGCCTCTTTCTTTCTCCTGACAACTTCCTTGACTACTTGGTGGTCAGACTGGTGGGAAACTGACCAGCAGGTGGCGCTGTTGGAACAAAATTCATTCATATTAACAGCACATGTATCCCTTAATATCTTGGAATAAAACCAAAATAAATAATGAATGTACATTGCAAAATATCTTAGCATAGCATTCTCTTCAATTTTATATTCACTTATTTTAAAGGTTTACTTATCCTTTAAAGTATTAAACAGAGTTTATGTGTTCTTTATTATTGGGGTTTTTTTGTTTCTTAATTTTTTCCTGTTATTTCTTTTTTAAATGCTCTGCTCCTTCTTTTGACTTTTTTCCTTTCTTTCTCTTGTAAATACATTGTGTCCTTTCTCCAATCTCTGGCTTCCCTGTGCCCTTTCTATTTTATTTTTACATTGGGTTTCTCCCTCTTTATATATTGAACCATAAAAGCTGCTTTTTTAAAAAATATTATAGACTCAAAAGATGTAGTGTGGCTTTAGGTGGAACAGCTCAAAGTGGGCTTTGTTCTTCCCATTTCGTTTTGGAGCCAGCCCTGGACCACAAGTATTCTCAGATCAGCTGGCCATGATCCTCCTGCATAAAAAAGTAACAGAGGCACACAGAGAGCACGTTAGTCAAAAGCTAGTTCTTAGTTGCAAAGGAAAACGAGAGTTGGAAATCTGCCAAGTGCAACTGCAAGAAAGTACATGGAGCACGTGTTGATGCAAGTACATTTAATAAATGGGATTATTCGTTTAACTGACTGCAACCAATTTAGGAGGACCGCAACTGAGCTTATTGGACGCAACTGATCCATACGGCTTTCTGTTTTGCCATCCCCTTCTATTGTGCTCCTCCTGAAATGTAGAAGCTAATTTCATTGTTTCCCGGATGGATGCAGGGGCTTTGAAGAAGGAAGAAATGTCATTGCTTAAAATAACCCCAAAAGATATATTGTGATATTGCAGTCACTGTTATTCTTTCATATAACCATCAGATGGTGCTGTGTGATATTGCAGTCACTGCTATTCTTTTATATAACCAACAGAGGGCGCACTGTTATTCTTTCATATAACCAACAGAGGGCGCTGTGTGATATTGCAGTCACTGTTATTCTTTCATATAACCAACAGATGGCGCTGTGTGATATTGCAGTCACTGCTATTCTTTCATATAACCAACAGAGGGTGCACTGTTATTCTTTCATATAACCAACAGAGGGCATTGTGGGATATTGCAGTCTCTCCCCAAGTGAACTGTTGGTATAGGAATGATTAAAAGTGACTGCAATCTCAGCTGCTGCCCGGTGACCCGAGTATAAGCCGAGGTACACTTTTTCAGCACATTTTGGATGCTGAAAAACTCGGCTTATACTCGAGTACGGTACCCATTAAGAAGTAGAAAAATCAATCATGTTTGTGTTATTGTGTAGTAACAGAAAAATAACTGAATCTATTAAACTACTCCCCACCCTAGTGCCAATGAAGAATATCTTTCCATATATATATATATATATATATATAATATCTTTCCTTAGGTGCCAAGAGCCTCAGAGATGAATCCTACGGCACAAGCCAAGGCGCATTCCAAAAGAGACTCAACAACTCATTCATGCACTCGGATAGCTGTGTATTCATAATCACTGGCTCACACTGTAATTAGTTTTATACGTGAACCCTCTTCTCCCTTAGTTGAGTCACCATTTACTCAAGGCCACTCTTGGTCCATAACAATATATAACATCTATAAAACATCATCTTCTTGGTCACCCTGCTATAGTTCCACCCCTTATTGGCTTTCACTCTGATATCTGGGGAGGCAAAAATGTATTAGTTCCATGTATCTGGCCTTCAAGCTGACCCTATCTACACACATACTGTAGCTTTGGAAGACCCTACGGAGGATAGGATCACAATATGGGAGCTTCTATAGAAGAGGGCCATGGGTTTAAAACTCTTTCTTTGGTTATCAAAAGTATGCCTAAATTATATTCTTGTGTTTTAAATCTATAACTTGACCTTCAAGTGAAACTCAACCTGTGATGAACTACCGTCTTTTAGACCTATAGCAACAACCTACACACGAACAAGCCCTTTATTTACAGGGAGAAGTGTTTCTATTGTGCTTGGCACCCATTGCAACAGGTACGGCCAACAAATATTTATTCATTTCTGTGTTTAGCTGAGAAATATGAGCCATTGTTCACACCCAAAATTGCAGCGATTATTCAACATCTAATTACCGGGGGTGGGCGAGAAGGAAATTAAAAAGAACTTAATTGAACATTGAAAAAGTGATGTCATTGTTTTTGTTGATGTTTTATTATGAGAAGGGAAATACATCACATGAACAGACGCTACAAAGTATTATAATCCACCCATGCCTCCGCTTTATAATCCCTCTTGCTGCGAGGGGCCACTCATTCGGTAGTAGAAAGGGAAATAAATGCAAAACAGGGAAAAGTGGATACTTACAGTTGCACAACTACATCGGAGTCATTCACAAACACTGGTCAGATTTACACCAGTGCAGTAAACCAAGGCAATCAGAGATTTGCGTTCAGTTTCTAACTTGCAGTAGACTGTTCACAGCTAGCTGCTGATTGGGTACTAAACCGTTGCAAAACATGAGGCCTACTGTCTAGGGATGGGCGAATTTTTTTGCCTCGTTTCGCCGAAAAAATGACGCCCATAGACTTGTATGGAGACATGCGTCAAAAAAAAAAGACGCACGACAAAATAATTTCGCCTCGCGACAAATTTTTTTTGACGCCCATAGACTTTAATGGGCGTCTGCGACATTTCGCCGGCGGCGAATTTTTGGCGAAACGAAGCGGGTCAAATTCACCCATCCCTGCTAGTACAGTCTCTATAGGTGGCCATAGACGAAAAGATCCCGATAACGCCAAACGAGCTGATCTTTCCCCGATATGCCACTAACGGGCATGTCTATATCGGGGGTAATCTGAACGTTCTGCCCTATGGCCGAACAATCGGATTAAGATGTGCAATGGGCTCCGGTGGGATCGGTCGGGACAAAATCAAACCTGTCCGATCGACCAGACGACCGATCTCAGCCGGACGAAAAATGTCGGGACTCTCCGAAAATCGTACGAATCCTCGATTCGTACGATAGGATCTTTGCGTCTATGGCCACCTTAAGACTAAAGCTGGCCATAGACGTGCAGATACAATCGTACAAATCTTTTTTTCATATTATTTTCGGGCGGTGTGTGGAGTTCGGCGACATTTTTCGTGCCATGGCGATCGGTTGTTCAGTCGATTGGACAGGTTGGAAAATTTCTGTCGGCTACAGATAATATCTCAGCATGTATTGCCGATCTGAGGATATCAGTAGGAAACCAGCTTTTGTCGGACATAACTTTCGTACGATTGCTGTCAAGGGCAGAACATTGGCTGATCTGTTCTTTTAAAGGATAAGTAAACGTTTAAAATAAATGAATGTAAAATTGATGAGAATGATCTTCTTAGAACGTTTGCAATGTACATACATTATTTATTATTTTTTAATTCCAAGATATTAAGGGATACATGTACTGTTAAAATGAATGAATTTTGTTACAACAGCGCCACCTGCTGGTCATTTTCCCACCAGTCTGACCACCAAGTAGTCAAGGAAGTTGTCAGGAGAAAGAAAGAGGCTGCTCTGATGTTGTTCTGCTTAGGAAAGATGTGAGAAAGGTTTCTAATTTTATTCCTAAGCAGAAGAACATCAGCCTCTTTCTTTCTCCTGACAACTTCCTTGACAACTTGGTGGTCAGACTGGTGGGAAAATGACCAGCAGGTGGCGCTGTTGTAACAAAATTCATTCATAGTAACAGCACATGTATCCCTTAATATTGTGGAATTAAAAAATAATAAATAATGAATGTACATTGCAAAAGTTCTCAGAATAGCGCTCTGATCAATTTTACATTCACTTGTTTTAAAGGTTTACTTATAGGATAAGTAAACCTTTAAAACAAGTGAATGTAAAATTGATGAGGGGGCTATTCTAAGCACTTTTGTCATTTACATTCATTATTTATTTTGTTTTTATTCCAAGATATTAAGGGATACATGTGCTGTTAATATGAATGAATTGTGTTACAACAGCGCCACCTGCTGGTCAGTTTCCCTCCAGTCTGACCACCAAGTTGTCAAGGAAGTTGTCAGGAGAAAGAAAGAGGCTGCTCTGATGTTCTTCTGCTTAGGAAAGATGTGAGAAAGGTTTCTAATTTTTATCTTAATCAGAAGAACATCAGAGCAGCCTCTTTCTTTCTCCTGACAACTTCCTTGACTACTTGGTGGTCAGACTGGTGAGAAACTGACCAGCAGGTGGCGCTGTTGTAACAAAATATATTCATATTAACAGCACATGTATCCCTTAATATCTTGGAATAAAACCAAAATAAATAATGAATGTACATTGCAAAATATCTTAGAATAGCATTCTCTTCAATTTTATATTCACTTATTTTAAAGGTTTACTTATCCTTTAAGCTTTAATACTTTCATTGAACCACCCCTTTGATCACTTACCCCATATCCACTTATTTCCTCTCTAAAAAGGCCACAAGCCTCAGTTGCCTATGGCAGTGCGGGTGGCCATGATCTTCCTCCTTGTACCCAGTAATCCTCCCTCCTAGGTCAGGCTTGGTGCGTGGTCAGACCCAAAGACACTTTAACATTCTTTTTTTTGTCTTTTATTAGTATGTAATAGCTTGTGTTGGATACTTAAAAATACTGTAAATAGTAAAAACTTAATACATAACGAGTTACATTAAAAAAATAATAAAAAAATATATATATATAGTGATAAAAGCGTCAAAATGAATTTGGAATAAAACTCTTTAAACCAAAAGGTGGTTTCCTGGCTTTTGCCACCATCTGGTGGTAGAATATAAAACTTCATGCAGCTTCGCCACCAGCCTACAACTCTGCCAGTTCTTTTAGCTCAAATTCCAAACATAATATCATATTTAGGTTTGATACAACAATCCTGTGTCACAGTCCTGACTTCTTTACAAATCTGGCCATTCCTTTTGGCTATTTTGTAAAGGAGAAATTCACTTTTAAGTTAACCTTTAGTTTGCTATAGAACAGCCAATTTTTAGCACTTTTTCAGTCTTTTTTATATTTTTTGAATGATCTGACTTTTTCCAGCTTTTGAATGTGGGTCACTGACCCTGTCCAAAAGACAATTCCTCTGTGATACAGTTTTATTATTACTTTTTGTTACTCTACTCAGTCCACCTCCTGTTCATCTCCTGGTGTCTCATTCAAACCACTGCCTGGTTGCTAGGGTAATTTTAACCCTAGCAACTATATAGCTACTGAAATTCCGAACTGAAGTGCAAAGAACGAAATAATTAGAAAACCCACGAATAATAAAAAATGACAAAATGCGAACTGTCTATAGATATCACTCACTGCATTATATTAAAAGTTCATTTAAAGCTGCACAACCCCTTAAATCATTTTCAATACTGGACAGTGAACAGCTGCTCGTCTGCAACACTGACTTGAATAAGAGACTGGAATATGAGTAGGAGAGAGAGTCTGTATAGAAAGACGAGTAATAAAAAATGAGCAATAACAATACATTTGTAGCCTTACAGAGCATCTGTTTTATAGCTGGGATCAGTGACCCCCATTTGAAAGCTGAAAGGAGGTAAAAGAAAAAGGCCAATAACTCAAAAACTATAAATAATAAAGACCAATTGCAGAATTGGCAGGAACTGGGTATTATATCATACCTCCCAATTGTCCCGTTTTTAGAGGGACAGTCCCGATTTTGACAGCTCAACCCGCAGTCCCTCGTTTGTACTGAAAAGTCCTGATTTTCTCCACACTGAACAGCCAGAAAAAGAAACAAAGTTTCTAACTTAATTGGCTTCTGGCAGAGAGCCCAGAATAGCCACAGCTGCAGATAAGATACTTTTGTAACAATTTCTAGATAAGCAAATAAGTAATTGTAACAATATAAAATAACAGGTCCCCTGGGAGAAGTAAAGTTGGCCATAGATGCAAAGATCCTCGAACGATCGGAATTATCGGACTTCCCCATCTCCCGACCTGCCAAATCAAATAATGTAGTAAAAGAACAGATGAGCCGATGTTCTGCCCCTGACAGCAATCGTACGAAAGTTATGTCCGACAAAAGCTGGTGACAGTCAGATCGGCAACACACGCAGAGATATTATCGGCAGCCGACAGAAATTTTCTAACCTGTCCGTTCGTCTGAACGACCGATCCGCATGGCGCGACAGATGTCGGGACTCTCAGAACACGATCCGAAAAACATACGAATCGAGGATTCATACCATCGGATCTTTGTGTCTATGGCCAGCTTTAGACTCACAGCTTAAAGAGCAATTCGCCTTCATTAGCAAAACTGTAATAACTGAAAAAAGAAGTACATTCAAACTTACATAACCTGCATAATTTTGTAAAATGAACATGGTAATTACTAGGGATGCACCGAATCCACTATTTTGGATTCGGCCGAACCCCCGAATCCTTTGCGAAAGATTCGGCCGAATACCGAACCGAATCCGAACCCTAATTTGCATATGCAAATTAGGGATGGGAAGGGGGAAACATTTTTTACTTCCTTGTTTTCTGACAAAAAGTCACGCGATTTCTCTCCCCGCCCCAATTTGCATACGCAAATTAGGGTTCGGATTGGGTTCGGCCTGGCAGAAGGATTTGGCCGAATCCGAATCCTGCTGAAAAAGGCCGAATCCTGGCCGAATCCCGAACCGAATCCTGGATTCGGTGCATCCCTAGTAATTAGGCGGTGTGGCCACAAAACAGGTGTGGTCAAAAATATTTTGCACGCTGAAACTTTTTTTCCTTAGTGTTACCACCTTCTCTGGAAAAAAATACCGGCCTTACTATATATTTATCATTGTTCCCTATTAAAGGAAAACTATACCCCCAAAATCAATACTTAAAGGGCATGTAAAGGCAAAAAAATAATATCCCATTTTTACTTTCTTTAATGAAAAAGAAACCTATCTCCAATATACGTTTATTGAAAAATGTGTACTGTTTTTATAAGAAACCTGACTGTATGCAGTGAAATTCTCCCTTCATTTACTGCTGTGGATAGAAATTGTCAGATGGTCCCTAACTGCTCTGCAGGGAAACAATCATACTTATGAACAGCAGGGGGAGCCCCCGCCTTACTTCCCAGCCATGCAGAACTCAAGCAGCTTTGTTTATGACGATCCCTAAGCAGCCCAGACCACACTGAGCATGTGCACAGTCTTGGTCTTGCAAAGATGTATAACAAAGTTACAAGATGGTGACCCCCTGTGGCCAACTTTGAAAGCATAAATTATTTGTTTGATTAGGCTTGTGGTGCAGTAAGTTCATGTTTATGTTTAGTATACAAAATACAGCATTTCTAGCCTTATTCTATTTTAGACTTTACATTCTATTTTGCCCTTTAAGCAACAGATAGTTTACATCAAATGAAGTGATATATTAAAGAATCTTACCAAACTGGTCTATATACGTAAGTAAATATTGCCCTTTTACATCTCTTGCCTTGAGCCACCATTTCGTGACTCTATCTGTGCTGCCTCAGAGATCACCTGACCAGAAATACTACAACTCTAACTGTTACAGGAAGAAGTGTTGAAACAAAAGACACAACAAACTAGGGATGTAGCGAACTGTTCTGCTGCGAACTAGTTCGCGCAAACTTCGACCGTTCGAGTCCGCCGAATGTTCGCGAACGTTTGGGAACGTTCGCATTTTGAGTTTGCGTTCGATTCGAATACAAATCGTTCGTCCATTCGACCATTCGAATTCCTTCGACCGCTAAAAATCGAACGATTTCCATTCGTTCGAACGATTGTAAGCATTCGATCGAATGAAAAGCATTCGATCGAATGGCTTCGATCGTTCGATTCGAATGAAAATCCTTCAATCGAATGATTAAAATCCTTTGATCGTTCGAATCGAACGATTTTAGCGGGTGTTCGAAGTTCGCGAACTGTCCGCGAACGTTCGCATTTTTTGCCGGTGTTCGCGAACGGCGTTCGCGAACACCAAATCGCCAGTTCGCTACATCCCTACAACAAACACAAAGTAGTGCTACACACACACTCTCACCGCTCTTTGCAAGCTTGATAAAGGGCTGGAAAAGCTCGAAACGTCGCTTAGCTTGAGGCATGAATAAAGTACCAATTTTTTCACCATAATCAGAGTGCTGCTGAAGTATTTTCTTGTATGTGAAACAAAAGACACAACTCTGTTTCTGTTAATTGGCTCATGTGACCTAACAAGTATGGTTTGTTTGGTATGTTTGTGTGCACCGTGAATAATACGATCACAGGGGATGGCCCTTATTTTTTAAAATGGCAGTTTTCTATTTATGATCACACAATGGCACATACTACTAGAAAAGTATATTATTATGAAAATGGCTTACATGAAGCAGGGTTTTAAATATGAGCTGTTTTATGCAATATATTTTTATAGAGACCTACATTGTTTGGAGTTTTCCTTTAATAACATTGGTATTAGGGTTGCCACATGGCCGATATTTTACAGGCCTGGCCGGTAAAAATGATGGCTGATCCCAATGTTATTAATAGGGAAAAAAAGATAAATACACAGGAAGGCCGATATTTTTTTCCAGAAAAGGTGGCAACCCTAATTGAGATTAGCCATCATTTTTACCGGCCAGGTGGCAACCCTATTTGTCCCTATGGTTGCCACTTGGCGGGTATTTTACCAGCCTGGCCGTAGCCGGTAAAAATGATGCTTCCATACCTCCCAACATTTTGGAAGTAAAAAGAGGGACAAAAATTTTTTTCCCGCACGTAGCACAGCAATTTTTTTGACCACACCCCTTTCTGTGGCCACACCCCCTTATTACCATGTTCGTTTTACAAAATTTGGCAGGTTATGAAAGTTTGAAAATATTTCTCCTTATCTAAACTGTGTTTTTGTGTTTCAAAATTGTTACAAAGTATCTTATTTGCACCTGTTAGCTGTTCTGGGCTCTCTGCTAAAAGCCAATTAAGTCAGAAACTTTGTTTCTTTTTCTGGCTGTTCAGTGCAGAGAAAAGAGGGACTTTCCAGTACAAATGAGGGACTGCGGGTTCAGCTGTCAAAAGAGGGACTGTCCCTCCGAAAAAGGGACAGTTGGGAGTTATGCTTGATCCCAATGTTATTAATAGGAAAAAATGGAAAAAAATATAGGAAGGCCGGTATTTTTTCCCCGAAAAGGTGGCAACCCTATTTGTCCCTCTTCAAAATGTTGGAAGGTTTGTTCTATAACATAAAGGTTAAGTCCAAGGTAAAACCCTTTTAAGATGGTACATAATATTGGGATGGGTGCTGGGAGTTGTAGCCTGGGAGTTGTAGCCCAATGACAGCTGTCAGTGAGATATTGGAGTTCTCCTGCAGTTTGGTCAGCCCTAAATTTACCCCCAGCTTTCAATTAGCGTCCCTATGATTTTATTAGCTTGAAAACAAATGACTTCTCTCACACACAGCGCAGGAAAAGAACAGAGCGCTTTAATGGTTGCCATGGTAACTCTCCGCCGAGATCATAGAGTCGTGCATTCACGGACAGTCTGGAGGTTCCGAACCCGCCGGCCGGTTTATCCCCACGCTCTCGTAGGAGTTCATTTGTCTCTATGGTTCTTGTTTAGCGAGTGCGTCACGGAAGTAGACGTTCGGCTGGCAAACATGGCGGCGACGCGGGAACAGAGTGCAGGAGGGAGCACACAGGGAGGGAAGAAGTATCAAGGGAAGGTAAACAGAGGATTTTGGGGGTAAATCAGTCGCTCATGAGGGATAATCACCGTAACTCATACGTTTACATTCCTGAATAGACAAATCTTCATCATAATCGGGGCGGTGCCAAGACACGAGGAGAGGGGGGTTTCACACTCTTTAATTTTCATGGTTTTGGCCCCTCTCTTCCCACCTGGAACATCCCAGTCTCCCACTCTTTATAAAGTGCAAATAAATGAATAGTAGAAGCCTGAAACCCATTCGCATTTACCTCTGTGGCTGGGGGTGTGTTATAGGGCGTAACAGGGAGTGGTCAGTGTACAATGGGCGTGGTCAAGATGAATTGGCTGAAATCCCCTTCCCAGTGCAGCCCAGCTGGTGGGAGGGAATTACGCATAAAAGGAACAGTAACATCATAAAAATGAAAGTGTATTAAAGAAGTGGTTTATTTATTTGCTTTGTTCTTCAGACTCTTCCCATCTTACATATAGGGACTCCCTTCTAAAAACAAATGGCTACAAATGTATTGTTTAGGGAATCCAGGATTCGGTTGGGGATTTGGCTTTTTTTCAGCAGGACTTGGATTCGGCCGAATCCTTCTGCCCGGCCAAACCGAATCCTAATTTGCAAACAAGGAAGTTATAAATGTTTTCCCACCCCTAATTTGCATATGCAATTTAGGATTTGGGGGTTCGGTCGAATCCAAAATAGTGGATCGGATCGTACGAATCATCGAATGATCGGACTTTCCCATCTCCCGACCCGCCACTAACCATTCAGATCAAATAAAGTAAGAACAGATCAGCCAATGTTCTGCCCCTGACCGTAAAGGCAAGGCCAGACGTGGCGTTTTTGCGTTGCGTTTTTAAAAAAGAACAGCCAGGCGTAAATACGCCACATGCAACTGTCAACATGCGTTTTTCAGCACGTAGGATTCTTTTCCCAACATGCACTTCTCATTGTTCTCATTGAGAATTTGGACGCCATATTTAAAATACGCTGCGTATTTACGCAAAGTGCGGTTTCAAACGTGCAGATCCCATAGAGTCTATTGATTTGGTAGTTTCTTGACGTATTGGCGTTTCTTCTAAAAAACGCCAATACTGGTGTCCTGTGGCGGATTTCAGCTTGCAAGCGACATGTCTGAGTTGCCATAGTACGTTTTTCCATTCGTTTCAGTGGTAGTGCAGTTTATGCATATTTACGCCTGGCTGTTCTTTTTTAAAAAAGGCAACGTAAAAACGCCACGTCTGGCCTTGCCCTAATCGTACGATATCTATGTCCAACCAAAGCTGGTGACAGTCTCCCACTGAAAATCGTACGATCAGCAATACACGCAGAGATATTATCAGCAGCCGACAGAAATTTTCTAACCTGTCCGATCGACCAAACGACCGATCTCCGCCGGACGAAAAATGTCGGGACTCTCCGCACATGGTCCGAAAATCGTACGAATCCTCGATTGGTACGATCGGATCTTTGCGTCTCTGGCCAACTTTACTCATCTTTCTATTCAGGCCTCTCCCATTCATATTCCAGTTACTTATACAGATCAATGAATGGTTGCTAGGTTAATTAGGACCCTAGCAACCTGCGTGCTGAAACTCCAGACTGGTGAGTTGTCTGAATAAAAAGCTTAAAGGAACAGTAACATCAAACAAAAATTCGTTAGTATACCACGAAAAAAAAAAACACCAAGACGTAAAAAACGCACAGCCTTTATTAATAAATAAAAGGTGACAAAAATATATGTATATTCTCATATTTGTAGATTGGATCATACTATTTTATATGGCCAATAAACATCCTATATATATAAACATCATAAAAATCATGACCGATTCCCTTTAACCTTTATTTCATGTACAGGAATGGGACCTGTTATCCAGAATGGGGTTTTCTGAATAATGGATCTTTCTGTAATTTGGATCTTCATGCCTTAAGTCTACTAGAAAATCATATAAACATGAAATAAACCCAATAAGCTGTTTTTGCTTCCAATAAGGATTAATTATATCTTAGTTGGGATCAAGTACAAGCGACTGTTTTATTATTACACAGAAAAAGGAAATCGTTTTTAAAAATGTGGATTATTTGGATAAAATGGAGTCTTAGAGAGACGGCCTTTCCGTAATTTGGATAACTGATTTCCGGATATACCTGTATTTGGCTTTAGTATATAAAGGATAACGTCAGGTGAGAGGAAAATAAAATAACATTTAAAGCCATAACATTATAGATTTATGGAGATGTGTGTAGACTTTAATAGAATTGTTTATTTCCTAGTACACATATAAATTAGGGATACACCGAATCCAGGATTCGGTTCGGGATTCGGCCTTTTTCAGCAGGATTCGGATTCGGCCGAATCCTTCTGCCCGGCCGAACCAAATCCTAATTTACATATGCAAATTAGGGACGGGATGGAAATCGCTTGACTTTTTGTCACAAAACAAGGAAGTAAAAAATGTTTTCCCTTTCCCTTCCCACCCCTAATTTACATATGCAAAATAGGGTTCGGTATTCGGCCGAATCCTTCGCCAAGGATTCGGGGGTTCGGCCGAATCCAAAATAGTGGATTCGGTGCATCCCTAATATAAATATACTTATTTTTGTATTTGTCGTGACTGTGATTTTAGATAATGGAATAACAGTAGTATCTAATATAAGTAATTCAAAAAACAACTGGACTTGCCATGGCCTGGATGAATGAAAATCTTCATAGTCCTAATAACAGTAGTATACAAAGACCTTGCTTCCCATAATTTACATTAACTCATGGAAGGGCTTCAATGCAATTAAAAAGAAACCTATTATCCCTATAAATGAAATAATCACAGATCTGCGTAACTAGATCTCCAATATAAACAATACTCTTTCAAACTAAAGGTATCTCTCGTTTATCTGTAATCCCTGCAGTTTCATTCAAACTTTGCTTAATTAAAAATGTGAGAAAGGCAAAAACTTTTTAGTTAAAAGAAAAATTACTTTTTTCTGTTTTTTAATTTTTTTTTTAATTTTATATTTCCAGGGACGGGCTGCCAAAGCTCTGAAGTCCTTACAGTTTGCGAATCCTGGAAAACAAACCGAGTTTGCTCCAGAGGCAAGCAAAAGGGAAAAGAGACGTCTGCAAACAAAAAGCGCTACTTCTAATTCAGGGTTTGTGTGTTTAATCCAGCCAAACATTCCCCATCGTTTGCAAGTCCGTGGTAAACACCTAAAAAAAGGCAGCTAAGTCATTGTTAAAGGAACAGTAACATAAATAATAAAAGTAATGAAATTGCCAAGCACTGGTAAAACTGGTGTGTTTGCTTCAGAAACACAACTATAGTTTATATAAATAAGCTGCTGTGTAGCCATGGGGGCAGCCATTCAAGCACAGGATACACAGTAGATAACAGATAAGTACTACTATAGTTTATATAAACAAGCTGCTGTGTAGCCATGGGGGCAGCCATTCAAGCACAGGATACACAGTAGATAACGGATAAGTACTACTATAGTTTATATAAACAAGCTGCTGTGTAGCCATGGGGGCAGCCATTCAAGCACAGGATACACAGTAGATAACGGATAAGTACTACTATAGTTTATATAAACAAGCTGCTGTGTAGCCATGGGGGCAGCCATTCAAGCACAGGATACACAGTAGATAACAGATAAGTACTACTATAGTTTATATAAACAAGCTGCTGTGTAGCCATGGGGGCAGCCATTCAAGCACAGGATACACAGTAGATAACAGATAAGTACTACTATAGTTTATATAAACAAGCTGCTGTGTAGCCATGGGGGCAGCCATTCAAGCACAGGATACACAGTAGATAACATAAGTACTACTATAGTTTATATAAACAAACTGCTGTGTAGCCATGGGGGCAGCCATTCAAGCACAGGATACACAGTAGATAACGGATAAGTACTACTATAGTTTATATAAACAAGCTGCTGTGTAGCCATGGGGGCAGCCATTCAAGCACAGGATACACAGTAGATAACAGATAAGTACTACTATAGTTTATATAAACAAGCTGCTGTGTAGCCACGGGGCAGCCATTCAAGCACAGGATACACAGTAGATAACGGATAAGTACTACTATAGTTTATATAAACAAGCTGCTGTGTAGCCATGGGGGCAGCCATTCAAGCACAGGATACACAGTAGATAACAGATAAGTACTACTATAGTTTATATAAACAAGCTGCTGTGTAGCCATGGGGGCAACCATTCAAGCACAGGATACACAGTAGATAACAGATAAGTACTACTATAGTTTCTATAAATAATATGCTGTGTAGCAATGGGGCAGCCATTCAAGCACAGGATACACAGTAGATAACAGATAAGTACTACTATAGTTTATATAAACAAGCTGCTGTGTAGCCATGGGGGCAGCCATTCAAGCACAGGATACACAGTAGATAACAGATAAGTACTACTATAGTTTATATAAACAAGCTGCTGTGTAGCCACGGGGCAGCCATTCAAGCACAGGATACACAGTAGATAACGGATAAGTACTACTATAGTTTATATAAACAAGCTGCTGTGTAGCCATGGGGGCAGCCATTCAAGCACAGGATACACAGTAGATAACGGATAAGTACTACTATAGTTTATATAAACAAGTTGCTGTGTAGCCATGGGGGCAGTCATTAAAGCACAGGATACACAGTAGATAACAGATAAGTACTACTATAGTTTATATAAACAAGGTGCTGTATAGCCATGGGGGCAGTCATTCAAGCACAGGATACACAGTAGATAACATAAGTACTACTATAGTTTATATAAACAAGCTGCTGTGTAGCCACGGGGCAGCCATTCAAGCACAGGATACACAGTAGATAACAGATAAGTACTACTATAGTTTATATAAACAAGCTGCTGTGTAGCCATGGGGGCAGCCATACAAGCACAGGATACACAGTAGATAACAGATAAGTACTACTATAGTTTATATAAACAAGCTGCTGTGTAGCCATGAGGGCAGCCATTCAAATGAGAAAAGGCTCAGGTTACACAGCAGATAAACTCTGTAGAACATAATGGTGTTATCTGTTATCCACTATTTAACCTGTGCCATATAGACTTTTTTTCAATTCCCACCATTGCTACACAGCAGCTTGTTTATATGAACTATTGTAGTGTTTCTGAAGCAAACAAATCAGTTTTATCAGTACACAGAAACAGTGCATGATATTTTCATTACTTTAAAACATGGCAGAAGTCTCCGCGGTCACACAATTTTGCCTCTGCAAAGGGGCCGCTGTATTTTAGGCGCTGTTTTTTTGCACAAGTGATGTGCCATTTTCTCCATCTTTTCTCCCTTACAGGCAGACAGCTGCTTCCAAGAATAAAGTGTACGACGGCAACGGGATTCTTATCTGCAACGGCAGGGATCTGTGCGACTGCCTGGATGAAGATTGTATGGGCTGCTTCTACGCGTGCAAGAAATGTGGCTCCAACAAGTGCGGCGTCGAATGTAGATGTGACCGTAAGTGGCTTTACGAACAGATAGAAATAGAAGGAGGCGAAACAATCCGCAATAAACACGTCGGCTGAGTTTGAGGTGTCTCTTGTTTAAAAAGTCCAAGGCTCATCTTCATCATCACCTGAAATCTCCCCCGAGGAGACGCACTTGTTATCCTTTACATAGAAGGCTTGTTGCAGGGACTTGCACCCACCAGCTGCCATGTTCCACATCTCTACAAGGCTGTTACTAAAGGAGTAAATGAATATCCTACATTTGCTGGCAGATGATCGTCAAACTGATTAGCTTTATTATATATTATCTTATATTCTAAAGGTTGGAGTTTTACCACAAGCACCGTGGACTGCAGAAGTCCTAAGACTAGGTCACGAATACTTAACCTATGAGTCTGGAACTCCATCTATGTTTCCCATAAAAGATAACTACTAAAATAAGTAGGGATGCACCGAATCCAGGATTCGGCCAGGATTCGGCATTTTTCAGCAGGATTCGGATTCGGCCGAATCCTTCTGCCCGGCCGAACCGAATCCGAATCCTAATTTGCATATGTAAATTAGGGGCGGGGAGGGAAATCACGTGACTTTTTGTCACAAAACAAGGAAGTAAAAAATGGTTTCCCCTTCCCATCCCTAATTTGCATATGCAAATTAGGGTTCGGTATTCAGCCGAATTTTTTGCAAAGGATTCGGGGGTAGGCCGAATCCAAAAAAGTGGATCCAGTGCATCCCTAAAAATAAGACAGACGAGTAAATTCTAAAGCAATTACGGGGACGCAGAAAAAAAGGGTAAGAATGAGACAAGATTTTTTTTTAGGGATGCACCGGATCCAGGATTCGGCCTTTTTCAGCAGGATTCAGAATTGGCCGAATCTTTCTGCCCGGCCGAACCGAATCCTAATTTCCATATTCAAATTAGGGGCGGAGAGGGAAATCGTATGACTTTATGTCACAAAACAAGGAAGTCCATCCCTAATTTGCATATGCAGATTCGTATTCGGTTCGCTATTCCTTCGTGAAGGATTCTGGGTTCGGCCGCATACAAAATAGTGAATTCAATGCATTCCTCATTTTTTTTTCCTCTCCCTCACGGTAATTTTCTCTGAAGATAAAAAAATGCAGTTGGAATGGGCTTTCTTTGTCGTCTTGTTTTTTTAATTTTTTTGTTCTGTTCACTCAGGTGCTTATATTGCAGCTAAACAGTGAAGTTGTTTTTGTAGCAGCTAAAGATTCAGCCGAATACTGAATCCTAATTTGCATATGCAAATTAAACGTGGGAAGGGGAAAACATTTTTTTACATGTTTGGTGACAAAAAGTTGCGCAATTTCCCTCCCCGCCCCAATTTGCATATGCAGATTCGGTTCGGCCAGGCAGAAGGATTCGGCGGAATCCTGCTGAAAAAGGCAGAATCCCAAACCGAATCCTGGTGCATCCCTAGTATAAAGAACATTGTTTGTGTACTGTTCCAGGTTCTGTTCTGGTTTTCTATACACTGTTCATTGCCTTTTTATATTAAAAATAAATCCTTTATTTCCTTATTTTGTTACCGTGCAAATAAAAGCTAATGTGCTGCAAGCTTAGTAAGTTGTGATTTAGAGAAATCTCCTGCAGCACAAATTGATTGAAAACCACATATATTTGCTTAAAGTGGTTGTTCATCTTTAACTTAACTTTTAGTAGTGATGTAGAGATTGATATTCTGCAATGGGTTTTCATTTTTCTTTTATTATTTGTGGTTTTTGAGTTATTTCGCTTTTTATTCAGCAGCTCTCCCGTTTGCAATTTCAGCCATCTGGTTGCTAGGTTCCAAATTACACTAGCAACCATGCATTGATTTTAATATGAGACTATTAAAGGGGTTGTTCACCTCTGAGATAAACTTTAGTATGATGTAGAGAGTGATAAACTGAGATAATTTGCAATTTGTTTTATTATTGAAGGTTTTTGAGTTATTTAGCTTTTTATTCAGCAGCTGTTCAATTTGCATTTTAAGCAATCTGGTAACTAGGGCCCAAATTACCCTAGCAACCATGCATTGATTTGAATAAGAGACTGGAATATGAATAGGAGAGGACTGAATTGTTATAAAACAATAACAATACATTTATAGCCTTACAGAGCATTTGTTTTTTAAGAAGGGGACAGTGAGGCTCTGACCAAGATGGGCAGGCTATGGTCAACCCCTTATGGCCATACCTGACCCACAAAACCCACATGATTTAGGAACCCCATCCGCCAGTGTAATTCGGGAGCAGACGTCGTTTGATCAAGCGATCAATGACTTACAAGAATTGCTATTAGAACAGACTACTATTTAAAACCCAGAAGTAGGTTCATGCCTCCAAGAAACACTAGTTATGAGGGACGTCAGTCATCATCAGGACAATCTGAATAGGAATGAAAGACTGGCATTACAACAGATTGCCTCATGGGATGACGTTCTCATCAAACCTTCTGATAAAGGGGGTAATATAGTCATCTGGCCCCGAATGATGTACCTCACAGAGGCTCTAAAACAACTTAATGACACTACATTTTACCAGAAACTGTCAGCTGATCCTTCTATACGTTTCAGATCCCTTTACAACAGTCTTATTACAGATGGCTACCAGACGGGCTTAATCACAGAGAGTGAATTTAAAGCACTACACAACGACATTTCGGTTACTCCGACCTATATGTTGCCTAAAGTGCATAAAAACCTACACAAACCCCCAGGTCGTCCAATAGTATCAGGCAGCGGTAATTTATGCGAAAAAGCTACGGAAATTTGTGATTGGCTTACCATCATATATCAGAGATACTGGTGACCTATTATATAAACTTTCACATATCAGAGTAGATAAAGGCACACTTTTAGTGGGATGTGATGTGGAATCCCTCTTCCGTATCATATAAACAGGAGCTTCAAGCAATTCGTTTCTTCATGGAAACAGAAAGTGATTGGGGTGAACAATACAGAAACTTCTTATCAGACTTTTGCCTCAATCACAACTTCTTTGTATTCCATGTTCAATTCTATCTACGAATACGTGGAGTGGCGATGGGTGCGGCTTTCGCACCCACCTATGCTAATTTGTTTATGGGCTGGTGGGAGGCCAATTGGGTCTTCGGTCACCGCTACATTGATGATTTGGTGTTCCTATGGACAGGCAACATGGAAGACCTGAGTGAGTTCTTACGATTGCTCAATACGATTACTCAATCAGTGATAAGAGTTTGGATTTCTTAAGGTGGCCATACACGGGCCGATAAAAGCTGTCGGCAGCTTATTGGCCCGTGTATGGGGCCCCCCGACGGGCTTCTCCGATTCGGCCAGATCTTGATCGGATGGGACTAAAAAACCCGTCGGATCACAGCCGCATCTGTTCGTTGATGCAGTCCCGCGATCCGTCCGCCTGTTACCAATTGTTAGGACACCTCAAGGTGGGAATATCGGGGAGAGATCCGCTCTTTTGGCGACATCTTTAGACGTGACTTCGATCATTCAGGATGATGGCACAATCAATAGTGATTTATTTTGCAAAACTACTGCGACTAATTCCATTTTACATTTTGAAAGCCATCACCCTATGTCCACCAAGAAAGGAATCTCAGTTGGCAAATTCTTACGCCTGAGATGAAATTGCTCTGACCGAGAAACTTTTAAGTTAAGGGTGATTGAGTTAACCAAGCAACTACAGGAAAGGGGCTATTCAATAACTGTGATTAAAAGGGCTTATTCCAGAGCCACCAAGACTCCTTGTGGCCAACAATTGACCAAGTGTTAAAAAGACACTGTTACATTCTACACACTGATCCAGTTCTGGATAAACTTCTTGGTCCTTAACCTCTGACCTGTTGCCGGAGGGCACCCAATCTAAGGGACAAAGCCATTTGACTAAGCCCCTAAATAAACCAGATCACACAGACTTTGACATGTTTCACCGAAAAATCGACATGCTGACCTGCCCCTGTAATAAGATTTATATTGGCAAAACCAACAGAGCTTTCAAAAAACGTCTTCTGGAACCTGTTTCTAGTATAGAAAATGCACCAGAATGAATTAAAGCCAATAAAAAATTAGCACCGGTTAGCAGTCATTTTTCAGAATACCATGATCACTCTAGTGAGAATCTTAGGGCCATGGGCCTTTCTAGGATTTCCCTTGGCATCAGGGGGAGGCGATGTAGAAACAGCCCTACTTTCCAAAGAAAGTGAGTGGATCTTTCTCATGAGTCCCACTGGCCTTAATGGATAAGTAAACCTGTAAAATAAGTGAATATAAAATTGAAGAGAATGCTATTCTAAGATATTTTGCAATGTACATTCATTATTTATTTTCTTTTTATTCCAAGATATTAAGGGATACATGTACTGTTAATATGAATGAATTTTGTTACAACAGCGCCACCTGCTGGTCAGTTTCCCACCAGTCTGACCACCAAGTAGTCAAGGAAGTTGTCAGGAGAAAAAAAGAGGCTGCTCTGATGTTCTTCTGATTAAGATTAAAATTAGAAACCTTTCTCACATCTTTCCTAAGCAGAAGAACATCAGAGCAGCCTCTTTCTTTCTCCTAACAACTTCCTTGACTACTTGGTGGTCAGACTGGTGGGAAACTGACCAGCAGGTGGCGCTGTTGTAACAAAATTCATTCATATTAACAGCACATGTATCCCTTAATATCTTGGAATAAAACCAAAATAAATAATGAATGTAAATGACAAAAGTGCTTAGAATAGCCCCCTCATCAATTTTACATTCACTTGTTTTAAAGGTTTACTTATCCTTTAATGAAAGTATCACTATGAATATTTTCATTTGTCTACAAACAATTATGCAACTACATACTAACAGGAACATTATTGATACTAATAATAACCACATTTATGATACACTATCACATTTTTTTATTTATGACATCTGATTCGATGTATTTTTCCTCTGCAATATATTTACATGTTTTGACATGCAATTTGGTGTGCCTGGTCTTTTTACAACGGTTAGGCAGGGGGTCAGAACGATACTAATTTTGATTCTCCACATTCCGGATTGGGAGGCGAACTTTGGTGGGTGAAGGGGTGATCAGCGAATGACTAAAGGGGTAGAACTCCATAGTACCACTCACGTGGTTTGAGCCTCTGATGTAGACCGGCAGTTCAGCCAGACGGATCTACTAGCGTACTCATGGTTCTGAACTCATCCGACTCTCTTTGTGCAATTGGGAGGCATTGAATGCGGGTGAAGGGGTGGTTATTCTTTAATTGTGGCTTGAAGGAAGGACGGTGGTATAACCATTAGGCGGGTCTGAGACCCATTCCGTCGGTTTCCTTTTTCCCACCACGTACCCTCAACCTACCAGTAATCAACCATAACACTAAGCCGTATAGGCAGGTCTGAGACCCATTTAGAAATCTCTTCAGATTCATCACCCACCTTTTGTATCTCTATCTTCCGTCCTCGCCTACTTTAAAAAAAAAAATTCTGGATTTATTTTAATTTATTTGGTTATTTCATTAGTTGGTTCATTGAGTTTTTCGACTACTGTTGCTCTAATTGATGGAAGGTGCTCCCTGATCTTTATTTTCTTGTTAAGCTCATTTGAAAGCTGCAAAGAATCAGAAGATAAAGACAAATAACTACAAAACGATAACCAAAAAATTATGAAAACCAATTCAAAAAATTACTTAGAATTGGTCGTTCTATAACATAATAAAAGTTACTTTAAAGGTGAACCACCCCTTTAATAGGAAAGGCCTGAAAAGAAAGATGAGTAATAAAAAGAAACAATAACAATACATTTGTAGCCTTACTGATATTTTATAGATGGGGTCAGTGACCCCCATTTTAAAGCTGGAAAGAAGAAGGCAAATAATTGAAAAACTTAAAATAAAAAAAAAAGGAAACTCCCAACACACTGCCATTTAGTGTATAACTTGCATTTATATTATTTTTGCCAAAGTGCATAACCTGCATTTATCAACATTGAACCTCATTTTCCAGTTTGCTGCCCAGTTTCCCAACTTAGACAAATCACTCTGCATGGAACCTATAGTTCTGCCCAATTTAGTATCATCTGCAAAAATAGAAACAGTACTTTCAATGCCCACCTCCAGGTCATTAATAAACAAGTTGAAAAGCAAGGGACCTAGTACAGAGCCCTGCGGTACTCCACTAACAACACTGGTCCAATTAGAAAATGTTCCATTTACCACCACTCTTTGTAGTCTATCTTTTAGCCAGTTCTCTATCCAGGTACAAATACTATGTTCCAGGCCAACATTCCTTCATTTAACCAGTAACCTTCTGTGTGACACTGTATCAAATGCTTTAGCAAAGTCTAAGTAAATCACATCCACTGCCATCCCAGAATAGAGGTCCCTGCTCACCTTCTAATAAAAACAAATTGTTAGTCTGGCAAGATCTATTACCTTTAAAACCACGCTGGCACAAACTCATTATTAGTATTATTATTTGCTATGTAGTCCAGTAGCTTATCCTTTATTAAAGGGATACTGTCATGGGAAAAACATTTTTTCCAAAATGAATCAGTTAATAGTGGTACTCCAGCAGAATTCTGCACTGAAATCCATTTCTCAAAAGAGCAAACAGATTTTCTTGTATTCAATTTTGAAATCTGACATGGGGCTAGACATATTGTCAATTTCCCAGCTTCCCCAAGTCATGTGACTTGTGCTCTGATAAACTTCAATCACTCTTTACTGCAAGTTGGAGTGATATCCCCCCCCTCCCTTTCCCCCCAGCAGCCAAACAACAGAACAATGGGAAGGTAACCAGATAACAGCTCCCTAACACAAGATAACAGCTGCCTGGTAGATCTAAGAACAACACTCAATAGTAAAAACCCATGTCCCACTGAGACACATTCAGTTACATTGAGAAGGAAAAACAGCAGCCTGCCAGAAAGCATTTCTCTCCTAAAGTGCAGGCACAAGTCACATGACCAGGGGCAGCTGAGAAATTGACAAAATGTCTAGCCCCATGTCAGATTTCAAAAATCTGCTCTTTTGAGAAATGGATTTCAGTGCAGAATTCTGCTAGAGCAGCACTATTAACTGATTCCTTTTAGATTTTTTTTTTCCCCATGACAGTATCCCTTTAACGATTCGAAAAGCTTTCCTACCACTCACGTGAGACTAACTGGCCTATAGTTTTGAGGCTGAGAATGGGAGTTCGTAATTATCACTGGGTAGTGCCAAAGAATTGGTACCTGCCAATGATAAATCCTTCCCTTGTCCTATAATAAGTAGGGTTATCTCTACTCTGGCATGAAGTCCTACTGTTGTATCAATATCTCTTAAATTACACACATTTTGGCAAGTCATGTGATATCACTAAGCCCTATGTATAAGGATGTGTTTGACATTAAGTTCCCTGACATAACTATATAGAGGGGGCTTCTGATATCTGTTTCCTTTACAGTAATAGTATAGGTTATGTTTATAATAAGAGTATATGTGTATAGACAGTATATATGTGTAAACAGTGCTACAGTTCTACAGTTTAACTTGATCAGCAATATCCTGCATATTGCTTATTATCCACTGGGGGGCAGCATTTGGTCACAGATGGAAAGCTAAATATGACCGTAGCCTTTTTAACCAATTGCACATGAATTTTACATATAGTTTGAGTGGCAGATCTTCTCGACATCGGTCATAAAGTTGCCCTCTACCGTTCTAAATCTGCCCTTATACAAGAATTTCCGATTATTACGCTTGCCTTTAGGCAACCTGCAGCCCATCACTGGGGCAAAGGGAAGAACAAAGCAGAGTACTTATCTGCCTCCCAGCACATTAGGTGGTGATCAGAGAGACAAAGTCATGTGCTCCCTCCTCTTTAAATACAAAATAGGGACAGGAACTGGTCGTGTTACCCCTGAGCCAGTTGGGAGACCACCTTCCCACAGGACACAGGCTGTAGACTGAGCTACAGACTTTTATAAGTCCAGAACAGAAATGGCAAAAACCTTAGGCGATGTACCACCCTGAGATGGTAACCTGGATCCAGAGGGATAAGGGTGCATTTTAGCCGTGTCTGGCCTTGGCTCTAATCCCTTGTACCACCCCAGCTCCACTGTTTTGAGTGGATATTGGAAGGCTTCATGTGATGATTCTGTGTATTTTAATTGAGCTCATAAGTCAGGATTCAGGAGTAAATTACTGTACGAAAGACCTTCAGTTGAGCATGTGACACATCAACCTACGATAACAGTGTGGCTTCAGAGTTTAATACAGCAGAGCCAGGGGAAACAGTATTTGCACCCATGGCTATATTACATGACTTGGTGCCCACCTACTACCCCTGCAAGATGGTCACTCACACACCCCTGCTGTCGCTCTTGCACCCAACACTCTTTCTTGCTCTTTACTGTATGTACAGTTGTGTTCGACATCACTAACCTGTTCAATGTTTTTGGTAGAAATTATATTTCTATATGGCAAATAATTTAATAGTAGGTGTAGCAGAGTAATAACAAACCAACAGACCCAACAGTCATGACGTGAGTCTGTGTCATTGAATCATTACCAATTGAGGCTTCTTCCAAATAATAACAGAAAAAAAACAGGTTTCAATTCCGGCCCTCATTGAAGGAAGGAAGGCAGCAAATGTTGTACCTGCTGGTTATAGTGCATTTCTCTCTGAAAACAAAAATGTAAAATGGATCGTTCCAGACATTGTTCAGAAGAACAGCAGTTCTCGGAGCAGTTGATCGGAGAGAGGGGAAAACATATGAAGTAGGCTGCTCAGTTAAAATGATCTTGAATACTTTAAAATGGCCATAAAAACCTGAAAGACTTGGAAGAAAACGGAAAACTACCATTCGAATTGATAGAAGAATATCCAAAATGGCAAAGACTCAGCCAATGATCAGCTCCAGGAAGATGAAAGAAGATCTAAAGTTACCTGTGATACTGTTACAATTAGAAGATGTCTATGTGAAGCCAAGCTATCAGCAAGAAGCCCCCGCAAAGCCCCATTGTTGAGAAAAAGACATGCTGAAGAGCTTACAATCTGCCAAAGAACACACTGACCGACCTAAAGAGAAATGGCACAACATTTGGTGGACTGATGAGACCAAGAATGTTGTTTTTGGGTCTAGGGGCCGCAGACAGTTTGTGAAATGATCCCCAAACACTGAATTGAAATCACAGTACAGAGTGAAGCCGGTGGCACAAGAATCATGATATGGGTATGTTTCTCAAACTGTGGTGTTGGGTCTATTTATCACATACCAGGGATCATGGATCAGTTTCAATACGTCAAAATACATGAAGAGGTCATGTTGCCTTATGCTGAAGAGGAAATGCCTTGACATGAGTTTTTCATCCAGACAACGACCCCAAACACAACAGTAAACGAGCAAAATCTTGGTTCCACACCAACAAGATTGATGTTATGGAATGGTCCAATCCCTGCTCTTTAAAGGATAAGTAAACCTTTAAAACAAGTGAATGTAAAATTGATGAGGGGGCTATTCTAAGCACTTTTGTCATTTACATTCATTATTTATTTTGGTTTTATTCCAAGATATTAAGGGATACATGTGCTGTTAATATGAATGAATTTTGTTCCAACAGCGCCACCTGCTGGTCAGTTTCCCTCCAGTCTGACCACCAAGTAGTCAAGGAAGTTGTCAGGAGAAAGAAAGAGGCTGCTCTGATGTTCTTCTGCTTAGGAAAGATGTGAGAAAGGTTTCTAATTTTTATCTTAATCAGAAGAATATCAGCCTCTTTCTTTCTCCTGACAACTTCCTTGACTACTTGGTGGTCAGACTGGTGGGAAACTGACCAGCAGGTGGTGCTGTTGTAACACAATTCATTCCTATTAACAGCACATGTATCCCTTAATATCTTGGAATAAAACCAAAATAAATAATGAATGTACATTGCAAAATATCTTAGAATAGCATTCTCTTCAATTTTATATTCACTTATTTTAAAGGTTTACTTATCCTTTAATCCAATAGAAAATTGTGGGTGACATCAAAAATGGTGTTTGTGAGGCAAAAGCAAGAAATGTAGAAGAATTGTGGAACGTAACAGTTTGTTGGAAGTTGATGGACTCCATGTAACACAAATCTTGAAACATTTTTCAGTTTATACAGTGAACGTTTGAGTTTGTAAAGAAGAATACAGACACTGCTATGTTTTGGAACAGCCTAATATTCCCTTTTCTTCACTTTCTGTAAAGGAATAAAACAAATTTGATAAACGTTTCTTCATGTTTCGATTTGAAATAGAATGTGCAGTGTTCCCAATGCATTTGTGTGTATGGAAATAAAAGCGATTATAAGGATTTTGAGCTTTATTCACTATTTTTAAACACATACTGCTATAGCACAACTGTAGACTGTAGCAGTGCTGCTGACATCATTTTTACCAGGTCAAGGCAACAAGACGAGTATATGGCATTAATATCCCCATTCTCAAAGACGGAGGCACATAAACATCCCCAGTTCAATAAGAAAGAATGTTATATTTCGTTATGATCTTTCCCTAGTTAATTAGTTCTGTGGTTGGAATGAGAAATCGGCAGTATCTGCATAACAGCCTTCAGTCTGATTTGTGCAAACATGAGCTGAAGGGCCCATTCATCAAACAATTCCCGTTGACTGGCTGTTGATGTATCAATGCTGTGGTCTATCCCCCGAGGAGCTGAATTAGTAACCCTGACTGCAGTGCATCTGTCCCCTCTGCCTCATTCTCATTGGATTTGTCTTTACCTCATTGCTCTTCAGCTGGGCCTACACCTGAGTGCTTTGGGCCGGCCCGCCACCCAAGAGATTGATAGGCCACCAGCCTGGTCCGGCAGTCGCCATCGCTTCAGCCGTCCAATTACAAGTCAGAAATTGCCAGTGACATCTCAATTTAGATTCCGTTTCTCGGTTTGCTCTTCAGCAACGTTAAAGGGGAAATTTACATCTGAACGAGAGAAAAAAACGAATGCAACGTTGTGCTATAAACGCTGTGCTCTGTTAACTAGGTTCTTTTTCAATTACGCTTCTATTTTGTATAGGGTAATGCAATTAGAAGATAATCACCAGCGTTTGCAAGTCAAGGTTATTGCAGGGCAAGTGTGGGCAGAGTTTGCAATAAAATTCTTTGCACCAGAAACTGAAGCTCGTTGTGAACAGTTACAAAAATAGAGTTGATAAAGCAGTTAAAGGCATATACTATAATGAAAAAGGTATATAGTATAATGAAATGTGTTTATTGTTGCCATTCACAAAACCTCTTGTGACTGTGCTTCTTTTATGACTCTTGCTTCATGAAAAGAGCTTGATACTTCCGTATGGTGGAACATCCCTCAGGCCAATTATTATTATTATAGTCATAATGGATCTTAGATAAAGCTCTAAGATCTAGGACATGGGTGCCCAAAGTATGGTCTACTTTTGCAAGCTGGCCTCTACCTCAATAAAAACAGTGCTATCAGACGGCACAAGCCACAATAAAAGTATCACTTTTTACCATTTTATTAAACTTTTTCATTAAACTACACACAACAGGGGAATGTTGGTCATTCTGGTTAAAAAAAATATGCAAATTGGTCAACATCATCTGCTTTTATCCAAACATCAGCCATGCCCAAAACTCAGAATTTATTTCCACCATTGAACACTATATTTACTTTATTAGTTTGTTTGTATTTGGGGAAATACGTTTATCCAAGTGTGCCAGACGCAATATGCGAAGGAACAGAAATCCCATTATTCCCATCAGTGCCATCAGCCCACAGCTCCATCCACCCAAACTCACAGCTCCATCTGCACACAACCTTGCAACTCTATGAGCCCATAAACTAGCAGCTGATACCATTAGTGCAGTGGTGCACAGGGTGTGTTAGGAACTGGGCTTCAACATACTGCTCAACAGTTTGCTTTTCACAGTCTTGTATCAGCACTAAAAAGTCCCGCAATGCCATTAAGGTCTTCCAGTGACATGGTTCCTGTCTGACAGCTAATCCCAGCATCAGAGGTCTCATCTCACGAGACTTGTGATATCACAACTGCCCATATACAAGCGTTGTGACGTGGCACATAGCTGCCTTGTGGGAGTGACGAACAAGGAAGGGGGTGTGGGGTCTGTGTGTACATTTAAAGTATGTGGTCGTGGTCTACCAGGATCTTTAAGGTGATTGACTGGTAGACCACGATCCATGTGTTGGGCACCTCTGATTTAGAAGATCTAATAGATCCAGATGAAACGACTCATGCACTATGGTGTCCTTGCAAAGTTATCTTATGGAGAAGATAACTCTATCCAAAGCCGCTGTAGACCTCTTGACCTACTGAAAAGCTTATTGATCCATTTATGATCAATATCTAGTCGGGGCTCTGATCAGACTAGTTAAATCTGCACAAGCTCCCTATATGATCCAGTAATTGGTCTGTAGGTTCAATGACTCAACCTGTTGGGCGAAAATCTAAATTTTTGGAAGCCAGGACATTTGAGAAGATCCTTATGTGTGTAGCAGTTTTTGGCCAGTGTCTACTGGGCAACTTTCCCGTTGTGATTATCTGCCACACGGAGGACAATTGTGGGAACAAGCACCGTGTGTCATCATTCATCTAACTGCCAATGACATCCTGACCATCCACTGAGAAGATCTAGGTGATTCCTCTGCATTTCTCGTTGTGGCCAGTTTGCCGTACAAGTGATGAGCCTTTTTTTCTTCCATGCTTTAGAACGGCTTAGTTCATGAAGGGGCATACCCAAATATAAGAAATGCTGCTTTCAAAAAGTATTGCCCAGTAGAAACTGGCAAAAAGTCTGCAATTTTATTTTATGTTATAGCCACTGGATATAACACTGTTTAGGTGCTTGAATAAGTATATTAAATTCTCAGTTCAACACTGCATGCATAAATAACAGGGTGCCCAGTGTACACATAGCAGGAAAGGTACTCATTTAGATATACTCTTGATTAAGTCATTATCGATGCATTGATCTGTCTGTGACATTGCTCCACCTTCCAGCATTCTTTACTAGTATTATTGCTGGACTTCAACTCCCAGCTTACTCCAGCATATTAGCAATGGCTAAAGACGTTGGAACTCTTGTATCCGAGGAGGGCTGTAAAAGCAGATATAAACCTTAAACATCTGATAAAGGCCTAACTTAATGTTGGACAACTATTCTCATTCACTGAAAATTACAAAAGGGACCAGTATTGTATCCTGTCTAGACTTTTGCAGCCATCTACTAAAGGCCATACACAAGCCCACAACTAGGGGCCACACTTATTCTTTTCTTAGTTTTGGCTCCATATCACTTCATGGCCAACATGATGTATCTGCAGATGCCATCTTCAGACCTACTCAATTCACAAACTGACTGATATCCATAGGAAATTAATATGTTTATGGCCAGACTTCTCCTGAGAGTCCCTGGAGTCTTCATCTCCCTTCTTCAGTTTATCTCAAACTCTGCTGCTAGAAACCTCCTGCCTCCTACCTTTCCACACAAACCTCGCCCACTTTCATCTCCCATCTTAAATACATCTCTCTTGATGATCTTTACTTCTGGAATTGCACCCATGAATGCCTCCACGAGGAACTCTCCGTCCGCCTCTTCAACAATTGTCATCACATATTACTCTCGTTTTTGGGTCTGTTGCCCCCACTTTCTTGCTCACCCACCCACTCAATAAAATTGCAAGCTCTTTGGAGCCGGAACCTACACCATCCTGTGTCTTTTAACAGATGCAGCTGTGTATATTGGATTAATATAAAATATATGCTATCTACAGAACAATATACTGTATAAACATATTGTGCCAGTTTTTGGGGATGAGTTCAGTTGTATTATTCCTCCTATAAAACCAGCCCATGGGGTTTAGTCATTACACGCTCGCTGTACAATTTATCCGCACTAAGCCCGTCCCTTGCTTCCCAGCATGTTATTTCAGTAACTGACAAAGCTTAACATGAATTATTTTGATCTGGCGCTGTTGCATTATCCCTTTAACTCGTTTATAAAAACTTTGATGTATTATCGCAGGAACATTAGAGTAATTAGGTGTATGTTAGACACTTCCAATCACAAGGCCGGGATGGGATGGGAGCTGTAAAGAACTGCTGACATATGTCTCTTTCTATAACATTTTTCCTAACTAGATCTCTACGCTCAAGTGAGGCTCATCAGCAAATTGCTAGGAAAAAGTCAATTAGCATCAACATTTTATATCGCTTAAGCGGGGGGGGGTTTAACGCTCCAACTGGTTAGATACCATTTGACTGTATGGATATAAACTTGATATTCTTTTCTCTCAGCGTGGGTTCCTCTGCAGGCTGCACTAGACGTGCTCGGGAAAGGGATGATCAGTTCTCAACAGTAAATTACCAGTGTTCTGTCTATGGAATTTATGGAGAACCTTTGCTTGTCCGGCAGTGTTTATATCATCACTCCCGAAGCTCCAGCTTTGAGTCATGGCCTCTTTCATTATTCAAGGGAAGCAATTATTTATTAATATACTTATGTGTTGGAATATTCCATTTATAGCTTAGACACTGTGATGTTCCTTTAGCCTCCCCACTTAGCAATTACCCCCCCCCCAATGGTTTGATTCGGTTGGAGTCATCCTCCAGCTGAAGAGGTTCTTCATAGCTGCATGTTGTCCCGATTGGTTCTGATAGAACTTTGTTCAAGGGCTACTCTCAGCCCATGAGGAATCAGTGGACAGAGTGAAAGTCTTGTGGAATCTACCACTGCATTTCCAATGCACTCAAAATGCCTTTATGCTATCTAACTGATTCCCTGCCACTTTCAAGCAATGAATAAGGGAATGTATTGTTCTCAATCCACATCCTTGTACTTAATAAACAGAGTGTGTGGGCAATAAGTCAAACATTGGGTTGCTAAAAAGCAGCAGCAAGAAATGTGGATGTGGAAGGTACGTTTGGGTTGGGTTGAGCTGAATGGGGAATAGTCTGATGCTTCCACTCAAGAACATTGTGTGTGAGGGGTAAGCAGTGTTGATATATTTTTATTTAAGAAGATAAGATTTCACCTTAAAGGAGAACTAAACCCTAACAGTAAATATGGCTAGAAATGGCATATTTTATATACTGAACTTATTGAAACAGCTCAAAGGTTCAGCTTGTCAATAGCAGATATGACCCAGGACTTCAAACTTGTCACAGGGGGTCACCATCTTGGAAAGTGTCTGTGACACTCACATGCTCAGTGGGCTCTGATTGGCTGTTGAGAAGCTAAGCTTAGGGCTCGTCACTAATTATCCAGCAGAAAATGAGCTTCCCTGGCTGTAATATAAGCTGATGCTACAGGTTTGCTGATTATTAAATTCTGATGCTAATTGCACTGGTTTTTGTGCTGCCATGTAGTAATTATGTGTATTAATTACTAATCAGCCTTATATTGTGACATTTCTATTCTATGTGTACTGTATATTGTGAGTGGGTCCCTAAGCTCAGTAAGTGACAGCAGCACAGAGCATGTGCAGTGAATCAGCAGAAAAAAAGATGGGGAGCTACTGGGGCATCTTTGGAGACACAGATCTTTACTGCTAAAATGCTGTAGGTGCCTTGGGCTGGTAACAGAAGCACAAAACATAATGTACAACATTTCCGCCCTACTTTAGTTAAGTTTTAGTTCTCCTTTAAGACATTGGTCCGCAAATGGTGGGGATGGGCCCCATGGTGGGTCCTGGAGCAGATTCATTGACTGAGGCTCAGCCTCAAGAACAGTAAAGGAGAGATTTGGGAATAATGCATATTTACTCTACTAGATACATCTGTGAGAAGCTCAGTTAGGTTGAGAATTGGGGTGTACACATATTTCCTGTCTGAAAGTGGCAATGATCAAAGATTGGTCCTTCATTGGACCAACATACAAGATTATGGACAAGATTATGGCACGTTGCTCAATATAGAAGTACCCCAGTACATCAACCAAGAGGAGCAGATGGTATTTTAAACTGCATGGGCTCATTGATATCTCCCAGGGGTTCTGCACCAACAGGGATGGTGATCAATGCTTAACAGCATAAAACTGACCTTTTTATATTTCAATTGCCCTCAGCAGTTATCTCCATCCCCATGGGGACGAACGTGAGATCAGTGAATGTATATGCCGCCATTTTGTTAACTGGCTGCCTCTATATAAGTGATGAAGTTTCTTCAGTTATAAGGGCCACCTAGGCAGCTTCTCGCAACACTGTTGAAAATGTCTTTTATTATATTATGTACTCAGTAAATATATATCCTACTATGAAAGTGGATTATAGGGCAGTTAATTATAACTCTTCCTCATTAAAGGGGAATGTTATGAGAGTTTCCATAATTTCCATGCAGTGGGCAAATTGTTTGCTTTTGAGCAAACGGGAATTTCAAATCCCTTGGAGGACCCATGCACCCACTCTTCCGATAAGGAAAAACCTTAAAAGTATTTAAAATAATGGTGTAATGGTTGCTCGAAAGTATTAACCCACAGCGACCATTTGGAATTTGGCTTTGACTAGTCTTATTGACCAGTAAGAGCTGAGTATTGGCTGGAAGTTCCAACAATGTTCAATGTTCCACCAAATATATATATATGATATTTCAGCCTCACTAGAGGTCAGTTAAAGAACAAGGAATGACTATTTCATTGGGGGTGCCAATATGTAAGACAACCCTCTTTAAAAAAATGGACTGGCCCATGGAAAAACTCACCTTCTGTTGGTCCATACTTGAGGTTGTGCATAAGCAGTAGAGCTAAAAACCAAATTAAATAGGCATCACTTGTCCTTTATGTTGGCCATACACATATGGGAATTCCATGGAGGCAGTTGGTGTCTCAGATCGGGGCGAGGCAAGAGCAAGAAGAAGAAAGTTCCTCTATATAAAGTTTGTTGGTTGAGCCCTGAGCCGATCGATATCTCATCTAACCCAATTCATTATCAAAAGTCCCATTGTTTGTTTGCTTCTCACAGTCCTTTGCCCGCAATGATCTCCAAGAAATTTCAGGATTGATTTGTCCCGCGTTCCAATTGGTTTCCATTTAGCAACGCGAGCGGCGGGGTCGGTGCCATTAGCATAATGTCGATTCCCATTACTAGTTAACTCCATTGAGTATCTGCTTTCCCTAATAACCTGCTGAGTCTGATAGAAGGACAATTAATCAATATCCCAGTGAATTTCCCTTTGTGGCGGCACAATGAGCGGCCCCAGCACCTGACAAGTTTCATTAACTCTGCAATTGGCTTCTTTCTAATAAAATTACAGGAAAGCAGAGTTTAGAATGACACGGGGCTTGCTGGGGAACCTTTTTTAGATATGCCTTGGGGAAGCTAACATTTCAGGCACAATTACTGTACCTTGATAGTTCCTAAGGAGGCAGAGAGCCTGATAATATTAACCCTTGGGCTGCACACACTCCAACAAAATCCATGGGGCTTTCTGATGTGTTGCACTGCATGGGAATGCAGAGTTAAAGAAGCCCACTCATCCCTACAGTATGTTGCCTGTACAATGTCGGACTGGGATGCCAGGGGCCCACCAGAAACCTTCGACCATGGGCCCACTTTCCAAACTATTATTCCTCTTCCCCTCACTCAACCTCCTTAGTATCTACTTACTATACTCTGTTGTTCCAATATTAAGTCTCTGTTTTCCCATAAAGAAATAGGAAATGACCATAAAATATGCTAAATGGTTAGAAGCAAGAGGCCCACTGACACCTGGGCCCACCGGGAGTTTCCTGGTATCGCAGTGTGCCAGTCCGACACTGTGCCTTAAGGCCCCCATAAGCGGGCCGATAAAAGCTGCTGACAGACTGAGTCGGCAGCCCGTGTGTGGGGCCATCCAACAGGCGTCCCCGATCGATATCTAGCCAAAAGTCGGCCAGATGCCAACGGGCAGGGTAAAAAATACTGTTGGTTCGCATCTTTTCATTGATCCGGTTCCGCAATCCAACCGCCCATTTGGCCTCCATTCTGATCTGATCATTGGGCCCTAGGGCCCATGATCAGATCAGGCCGATATCACCCACTAAATGTGGGCATTTCGCCAAATGAGCCGATCTCCCTGTGTATGGCCCCCTTTAGTGATGTGCGGGTCGGGTTTTTCCCGCCCTCTCACCACCCGCCCGACTTCCGGGTTCCTTTTATAGACCCACGCCGAACTGACGATGATGTCACAAAAGGGGCGGGGCAAGCAGGCACGTCTAAAAGTTCAACCCGGAAGCCAGCATTTGTAAGGTCGCGGACCTGGAAAGGGGGGTGCGAGGTCAGCCATAATCAATTAATGTCCTTTTGTTCCTGAAGGATCCTAACGAGTGCCTGTCTAACCACCACCAATTGGCAAGATCCTCAGTGTTGACAGAATGATCTGTTGTAAATGACCCCCCCCATCCATGTGAATTTCTCATTAGAAATAATGTCAGCAAAGCAAAGTGCGTCAGCATTACATCATACTGCAGGAAAAACCAATGGTCTAGATTCCCCCCAGCTCACAGTGCCAGTCCCATACCCAGTCTTCCCTCTGTCTTGGTGTTTTATTTTTGCCTAACCGTTGTCTTATATCGGCTATCAACAGGCTTCCTTATCACTTTCCTGCGACCTCCTACTGTCTTATAATCCCCCCAGGAGTGACCTAGGGGACAGGGAGCCTTAATGTACATCCTATGGTGGGATACAGGGTGTTGCAGTTTATTAACAACTAGAGGGTTGGCCATCCCTAACTCATATAAAGCAATAATAATTACGTATACTACCCCTGTTATGCTGGGGGTCTAGGACCAATGCCCTGTCTCCACTACCCTCCAACCAGCACCAGTGCAGAGATGTGTGAGCGGCAGTTGCGTCCCAGCTGTCTGGCAGCAAATAAAGCTGTGGGTCACAGTCTGGAACTTTCTAGCTATGATATCAGGTTCTCAGTGGAGGGGCCCTTTCTTCATTTCATGCTTTTTCTCTTCCCCCCCCTCAATTCTCTTTGAAGTTGGAATGGTTGAAAATAAGCAGAGCCCCCCCCCCCCCCCGTCTGTCTGCATCATATTTCCTGCTGCCAAATGCACAGCCCTCCTCTTATTCCTCTGTTCCATAGGCACAGGCTCGCCACATAGAGGGATGCTACATACAATAACATGTTGGTCTGACATAAAATTCATCTTTCTAACTTCACAAAAAAATTCAGTGGTACAAGCCCAAAAAATTAGATGCATTTCATTCTCATGGTGCTTGAATAATTCAACAGGAAACTAAGAGCAGAATAGAACAAGTAATGGGAAATAAACCATCCATATTAGGGTTTGTGGACAACAACTCCCAGCATTCCCCAGCATGTTATTGATAGTTAGGCAACTGTAGTCTAGCAGCACCATGATGTCTGATTATAGCATAATAATGGCAAACACCAACTGGCATCGATCTTACTACACCGGATAATATGAGATGACCGGCATAACTCAAGTAGGGTGGATTGTTGTAGGACCATCACCAATTTTTGCAGGTTTGCGATGACTACCTTGGAGACCCACGGGTACACAGATGTGTTTTAGGGAAGGTTTATGTTCACTTTGAGATGCTTAGTGATAGCCTCCATCCCCTTATAATCATAATACAACACTGATGCATGAACTGGTTGAAGAAGACCAAGATCTCACAGGTTCTCAATGAAGGAAAATATTACCAACCACCATTTTTTCCCCAGTGTCCCGCCGGCCCAGTCCAACCCTGTACCCAGTTTGCAGATAGAAGGAAACCATGATAGTCCGTCTCTGTGCTTTTCAGGACCATTTATCCACTCCCCTTAGGCTCACAGTGTCATCCCTCACCTCATTGTGAAGTGATGGTTTCTTGATAGTTGAGGTTCTTCTGCTTTTTCTTAGTGGGTGGTGCAAAGATTCTCCAATAAGCATGGGGACTTCAACTTCCAGAATTCATCACTTCACAATGGAACAAAGTGAGGTAGGTGTTGTATGACACTGTGGAAAACTGGTCCGGGGGGGGGGGGTGGAAAACTGGTCCGGAGAGCACAGAGACAGACCATCATTATTTCCTTCAATCTGCGAAATTAGGTATGTCTGTGTAAAACTACATTTGCATTTATGTTTGACAGTTTAGACATGAACCCAACTTTTCTCCTAGACCAGGGGTGTCCAAACTACGGCCCGAGGGCCATATGCGGCCCAGGATGCATATGAATGTGGCCCATCTTGAAACGATTGGTTCCCGAGGAAATAGGAGGAGGGGGGACTCGGCCCATTGCCCAGTTAGTAATAATACGTCTATTTAATATCCAGGTGTCCCATATTCCAGTGTATAGCTCCATCTGGTTATCCAACTGCCATTGTAGTTCTTTTCTGTGTATTTCCTTTACTTTTACAAATCAAACGTGTTTGTGTATTTCATGTGTGGCCCCAGACAATTTTTATTTTTCCAATGTGGCCCGGCGAGCAAAAAGTTTGGACACCCCTGTCCTAGACTATATGCAAAAGAGGGCAAAAAGCGAAACGCGTCGGAAATACCCAAGCAGGATGGGAGAGTTATATGGATATGATGAACACCGGTTCAAGGTTTGGTCATTTCTATTCCCTCTCACTATCATTTGTTTTGATTTGTTTTTTTTATTCCTCTCGCCTTGACCTAAAATAACGCGGCAGGTTCCGCCGTTCCCAAGCAAATATAAATAACGTCCGCAAGAAGCCAAATGTCTATTTTTTTTTTCTCCGTCTCCTACCGACGGCGGTGCCAGAAAATTGTGCCGATCAGCCGATGTGGTGGATTCATGACCTTCCCCCTCAACCTTGAATTGGCCTTTAGTTGTGGCTGATAGGAACTGCGGAGCGGCTACTGTCGGCATGATTGCTGCTCTCCAATGAATCAGAACAAGCAGGGCACGGAGCAGCACATTAAACGAGCAACTAGAATATATCACTGTACTTTTATAGAGATGTATTGCTCTGGCCCTGGCGTATAAATGATCGGGCTAGCCGGGTGCCTGGACTTTTTTTTTTCTTTTTCCAAGGTCTATAAATTAAAAATAAGCTAAGGGTTCTGAAATGATTCTGCCTTCCCTCTCACACTTACATTTATCATGGCTTGTATAAAACATTTATAAGTCATTTTACTGCTGTCGTTTATGTTTCTGGCCAGAGTTTAACGCCGGCCTTCATTCCCCTTGTTTTCGGGAGGCAAGGGGGGCTGTCGTATCAAGAAAAGCTAAAGGGGAAATTAAAAAAATAAGTAACATTTAAATTGAGAAGTCCCCAAAATTTATTAGAGAAGCAAACAAAATTAATTTCTGCCTACTTGAGTGGGCATATGATATGGTCTAAGGATTTTCAATTGGCCTTTATTTTTTTAAAGTTTCTGAATTATTTGACTTCTTCTGACTCTTTTGAAATGGGGGGGGGTCACTGACCCCATCTAATAACAAATGCTCTGTAAGGCTACACATTGAGGGGCATATTTATCTAGGGTCGAATATCGAGGGTTAATTGACCCTCGATATTCGACTGTCAAAGTAAAATCCTTCGACTTTGAATATCGAAGCCGAAGGATTTTGCGCTATTCCTACGATCGAAGGAATAACGATTAAATCCTTCGAATCGAACGATTCAAAGGATTTTAATCCATCGATCGAAGGATATTCCTTCGATCAGGAATTGTTAGGAAACCTATGGGGACCTTCCCCATAGGCTAACATTGGCCTCGGTAGGTTTTAGGTGGCGAACTAGGGGGTCGAAGAAATTTTTAAAGAGACAGTACTTCGAAGTAGCCATATTCGAATATTCGAAATTCAAACTATTTTTCCTCTACTCAAACTAAGTAAATGGGCCCCTTACTGTTACTGATACTTTTTATTACTCATCTTTCTATTCAGGCCTCTCCTCTTCATATTCCAGTCTCTCAATCAAATTAATGCATGGTTGCTAGGGGAATTTGGACCCGAGCAACCAGATTGCTTCAAAAAGCAAATTAACGAGCTGCTGAATAAAAAGCGAAATAACTCAAAAACCACAAATAATAAAAAATGAAGACCAACTGCAAATTGTCTCAGAATATCACTATCCACAACATAGTGGTGGAAAAAAGCTACTGCTGCTGTGATTAAAGTACAAATAAATCCAACCCTGATTTGTAAAGTGGTTTGAATGATCACACACACATGTATATATAAATAAATAAATACAATTATATACCAGAGGTTACAAAACACCGAGATGGGCTCCGTATTAGTGGAGGGGGCAGCCTTAATTCTATTTGGAAAAATATTCCGTGCCAAAAAGACTAAAAAGGCTAAAGACCATCTTAAATGTGGCATAAGAACTTATCCGTAGTGATGGGCGAATCTCTCCCATTTCGCTGAAAAATTTGCGAATTTCCCGTGAAATTCCCGAAACAGAAAAAAAAATGTAATAGTGAAACACGGAAATCGACGCTGGCGTTAAAGTCAATGGGACTTTAACATCTTGAATAGTGTTGACATGTGCCGATTTTGACACGAGCAACTTATCGGACGGACGTCCAAAATTCACCGGCGGCGAAACATGGTACTTCGAACAAATTCATGCCAGGCGAATTTATTCGCCCATCACTAATTATCTGCAGTCCTAGATATATACGGGAATGATATAGGCAATAAAGTACCCCCTACTGTATATTTTAAGGATATTATAAGGAGTTCCTTTGCCATATAAAAGCATGAGGCTGCAGGTGACTTCTAATATCCTCATATTAAAGTCTCTGTGATATCCCAGCATTCTACTACAGGTATGGGACCTGTTATGCAGAATGCTCGGGACCTGGGATCTTCAGGATAAGGGATCTTTATGTAATTCGGATCTTCATACCTTAAGTCTACTAGAAAATCTTGTAAACATTAAATAAAGCCAATAGGCTGGTTTTGCTTCCAATAAGGATTAATTATATCTTAGTTTGGATCAAGTACAATGTACTGTTTATTTATTACAGAGAAAAAATGTGGATTATTTGGATAAAATGGAGTCTATGGAGCTTTCTGGATATCGGGTTTCCTGATAACTGATCCCATACCTGAACAGCAAAGAATCCATCTATAGGACAGAACCAGAACTGCATACATATTACATTTCCTCAACTCCCAACTGCTCAGTCCCTTTAAAGTCATCCTCGTGCCGTGCATCGGATACAAGACCAGCCGAGGGCTCAGTTATTTAAAGCCTACTGGTCACTTTCCAAATTCCTGTCCATGACGTTCATCACTAAAGAATGAACAGGGCAGCAGGTTTAAGAGGTTTTACAGTCACATTATTCCAGCATTGACCCTGTTTGTCCTAATGTGCATAAAGAGCAAATTAAAATTGAATACAAATGTGCAGAACATATTTCAGGGGAGTCTATCCATGTCTTGTAGTAGCAGAATTCTCACAATGGCAAATCCCATCAGTCTATGGTGGAGACGCTGGTATGTCAAGCCGGACACACTGGGTTTATTCTGGATCATACCATGGCATGATTTAGATTCTCCACTGGCTGAGAAACCCCAGTGCCACCTTCCATATAATTTCATTTTAGCTCTTACATGTTCAAATGGGGAATTTTGAGGTTGCATGCACCCAATAGGCAGATTTTATTTACATCTAAGGGGGGGGTCTCAGACAGCATTAAAAACATTAATTTATATTGCAAGCCACTTTACCAAAAAGTAAGGGTTTTTGGTGTTCAGTATACTATAGACCAGGGGTCCCCAACCTTTTTTTACCCATGAGCCACATTCAAATCTAAAAAGAGTTGGGGAGCAACACAAGCATAAAAAAAAGTCAATGGGGTGCCAAATAAGGGCTGTTATTGGCTATTTTGTAGTCCCTATGTGGATTATCAGCCTACCAGTACACCTGGTTTTTACTCAACCAAAACTTGCCTCCAAATTAGGTATTCAAAAATAAGCACCTGCTTTGAGACCACTGGGAGTAACATCCAAGGATATGGTGAGCAATATGTTGCACACAAGGCACTGGTTGGGGATCGCTGCTATAGACAAACCCTCTCTGCTGCCCCTCGATCAGTACAACCCTTGCACCCCCTGCTACTCCATTCTTTGTCTTCTGTCTACCCCTAGTTCCAGCCCAGTTCTTGGCCAAGGCAATTCTGTTCAGTCCCTAGTCACAGCCCTGGTTGGCCCAGCTCATGCCCCTTTTCCAACTGCTTTTGGGATTTCGATTGCTACTTCTTTTCAATGGTGTAGCTAAGCAGAACTTTGGGTGCAACTTGCAGTTGACTGGGTTGACTTGGCATGTCTTGGCATTCGTTTGTTGATGCTACAAAGTTGTTGCTACACCAATTCCCTACCTCTCATCTCACAGCGATTCAGTTTGTCAGTGTTGATAATCAGCGGTGTATTAATATTAAATGAAGCCCCCTAGGCTACCCCTCTCTCCCCGCCCACTCTGGTCCCGCCCACCACTCCATCCCGCCTCCGTGCAAGGCAGCAGTTTGTGTCTCTCCCTAACCTCCAGCCAGCCTCAATTATTGAGTGCAATTGCGCTCTGCACTAGCGGAGCCGAATTTCCGGGTTAAAACCTAGAAGTTCGGCTCTTAAAGCTACAAGAAGCGGCTTTTTGCCACCCCTTATACCTGGCCGCTCGCTGCCGCCTGAGGCCTCCAGCAGTGGAACATGACGAGGAACTCGAGCATGTTTGAGCCTCCTCATGGGCCTAGGGTTGACACCTGGTTGGTATCTTTAACATTGATCCCAATGTTATTAATAGGAAAAAAAGATAAATATATTGGAAGGCCGGTATTTTTTCCAGAAAAGGTGGCAATCCTACATGGGCCCCTCAGCCCTGTGGGTCCCTAGGTTATAGCCTAGGCATTAATGTGCCCCTGCTGATAATGGACTCTAATGACATTGTGTTGGCCACTGGTTATTATAAATCCCAATTCTGTTTTTGTATCCATTAAAAAACCAAAATGCCCAAACAATTCAGACTACTCACCATCCCCAGGAAAAGTCTTGTTTTATAGCAGACAGGACTGCAGCCTTTTTTGTTTGGAAGTTATATATACATATCCAGGGACTTTATTCGTCTTCTCTTCTTCAGACAAGTTAAAATTGCTGCCATGGCTGAAAAGAAAGTGATTTATCCCATGAAAAGTATGTTTAGATGTGCGAGCAGAGAACTCGGGCCAGATCTCCAAGCTGCCATTTTCTGGCTCCCACAGCAGCTGACGACACATATTTCTGGCAAACTTGTGCAACATTAACTCATAAAAGAGATGGATCTTGTAAAGAGGAGAGGGCAGGGGAGGCAGCGGGAAGGAAAACCCATTCAGTGCGGAGAAGACGGAGCGCCGAGGGCTCATTAAAAGCCACTCTCTAAAATACAAGTTACTTTAACAAAAGACAATAAAATACCGTTTACAGGTGTAGGTGGAAGAGGTTCCACAGCCTAATAAAACTTTATCATATGCCATGTTTGAAACAGCCCTGGGGTATATTGTAATTTCACCCACTTGGAGGAATGACTATATATACAAACCCTAGATCTGAATGCGTTACCCTTTATGCCTCATTGATCCCCAAACAGTCTATTGTGTTACCAAAATAGCAGAACCCAAACCATGTCCACTAAATTTATCACCGAATGGCCATTTTTTCTTCATCCTATTTTGAAAACATGGAAGATCTTCAGAACCAGAAAGTAACTGCAGAACTAGGCTGCTGGGGGAGAAATCCTGGGGACCCAGCCCTGGTGCGCCCCACTGCACCCGGTCCATTGCGGGGGGGAACAGGCAGTCCATGGATGGATATCAACGCAGGGCAGTGATACGCTAGATGAGTGGAAGGTAGTCGATGGTGAGGGCTCAGGGGTTGGGGGTCCTTGCAGTGAGATTTCCAGTGGGACCAGAAACCCCAGTTCAACACTGAATGGCAAAAATTGTACTGTCCTGGGAAAAACCACACAAGGGGCAGCCCAAAACTATCCAATAGCAGGGGTTCCGCCATCCTATCCTTCTTGCCTTTCCTCTATCTGTTATATTCAGTGTTGGATAGGGGATTCCAGTGGCCCGCCAGAATATAGGCCTACAGGTCCACTTTTCACTCGTCTTCTTTTTTCTTTTATTGGTCATAGTATAGTTATGCAAAACAAATGGTTGGGTGAGCAGGAGGATCCACTAACATCTGGGCCCACTGGGAGTTTTCCTGGTGGGCCAGTCTGACACTGGTTATCTTTCTTGCCATCAAGTCTTTCTTGTCTTCCATGTGGCAACACTATCCAAATCATGAAGGATCTCATTTGGCACCTGCACCTGATTAAAGTGCATCTGATTAAGGATCTAGGCACTAGGCTACCACAATGTCGTACTTGCCAACATTTTTCACTGAACATTAGCGATGTTTTAGGTCACAGTTCACCCTAGTCATGACTACTTACTCCTGATGATCCCCCCACAGCTATGCATGCAACCTGCATGCCTTGCAAATTTGGAACAATTGGACAGCATTATTGTGATCCAGTCATTCTACAGATTGCGTAGCAATTCAGTTTTCTGCCATTTTATGAAGCCAAACTGACCACAGTGCCAGTAATTCAATCTCATTTAATCTGGTTTGTACCATCTGAGGCCACCAAGTATTTGCACACATAAGCAAGTTGGTCAGATCCCATGTTCCTGATGCCTTAAGCCCCTACGGAGTCAGTCTGGCTACATTGCGTTGGGTGCGACGGCCCACCAATGACCTATAATAAAGCCAGAGGGGTTAGATCATTAAGCCAATGATTAATCCAACATATAAACCCATTATACATCATTATTTCCATTGTCATTATGTTTCTATTATGTATAATGACAAGAAGAAATAACTCTATAATAGACCGGAAAAGACTACAAACAATTTCTTATATAAAATGGAGGGATTGGAAGAAACTTGTCGTTTTCAGCTGTAGGGGCAGAGGGAACACTGAATCAAATTTGAAATGAGTAATGGAGCTTTCTAATTCAATGTACAGAGAACGGCAAGCGAGCGATCCCATCGCAAACCATCTGCCTGCCCTGGACATTAAACTTCATAGAGCCAAAGAGAACAAAATCATCAGTCCCGCCGTGTGATGAATCATTATAATGGACCTGCAGCCCTCCAGCTTTTCCTGTAGGTCAATGTCTTGGCTGACTGAGATGGGACTCCCTAATTTAGCTAAAAGATTGAAGGTGTTGTACTGAGTACTGATATTCATATTCTATGTTAATAAAGGAAACATTTTAACTGTATTCCCCTACTAGACACTGTAATACACTCTTTATATAATCTCCCATGGGATATTTATGAGTGGTACCAATTATGTTCACTTTCTTCAATTTCTCTTTTGTGGGGTTTATCAAATTTGTATGACTCGTGAAAATGAGTTGATATCTCTGCATATTCATTTTCTTTCTTTTTTTTCCCCTCAAAACCTCATTACATTATAAATTTGCTAAATGCGCTTCCAAAATAGATGAAGCTGCAGCTCGGTAATTGACCAAAGCTTGCTAAATTGTATATTAGCCAGTCATTTAGCCACCAATTAGAATATGGTTGCTTGGATATAGACCCCTGAGCAGCCTGAGATAGGAAGGCAGAAGGAGGAAGAAAGACACAAAGATTACTGAAGAGAATAAGATGGCGCCCGTGAGCTCGGCTGCGCTCACTCTGCATGTGCGGTCACTATTTCAAGAGAGGACATAATTCTGGGGTAAGACTGTGCAGGGAGGGGGGCCAGTGGGGACTAAACATCGTGGGGGGGTTTAGTTCTCCTTTAAGCTGATGACAACAGTTTGAGTGATGATGTTTTTGGGTGGCCCGATGATGTCAATAAACAGGCTAAGAGAGTGTTGGGTTTGACTACAAACTAGGAGTTCAGTAGACAGTAGGACACAATCTTTTTTACTTGGTGGATGTTGCTATAGAATAGTGATCCCCAACCAGTGGCTTATGAACAAGATGTTGCTCCCAACCTCTTGGATGTTGCTCCCTGTGGCCTCAAAGCAGGTTCCTCCAGGAACATTTTGCATGCTTATGTTGCTCTCCAACTTCTTTTACGTTTGAATGTGGCTCACTGATAAAAAAAATACGTTTGGGACCCCTGCTACAGAGAGATGATGTTTTGGGGTGGGCCGATGATTTCAATCAATGACACTTTTTAGATTTAGACTTTACTACAAACTAGGAGTTCAGGAGGCAGTAGGACATAATCTTATTTATGTGGTGGATGTTGTAATAGAAGATGATAGAACAATGATGTTTTGGGATGGACTGATGATGTTAATGAGGGTGGGGGTATGACTTAGCTGAATTTGCAATCAGTCAGGCAGGTCCAGGTTTCAGACCTCTGAATCCCAAATTTCAACTGGCAGCTCATGTAAAAATCTGACTATGTAGTTCAAACCCAGACGGGTGGCCACCCTAGTATCTAACCTTTCTGCCTTTTTAAGAGTTTAGTCAGTATAGTTTTGTTATTAACACTAGGGTACAGAGCTAGTGAGGGTACGGATTTGTTCCGTATCGCTTCACTGCGAAATTCGAGACATCCGTTTAATTGTCGCTGGCATCGGAACTGTCGAACTGCCCATGACTAATAACAATTCGTATTTATGGGCAGCAGATGGAGGTTGAAATCAAAAAAGGATGGCTTTATTGAGGTATTGTTTAAAATAACAGGCATCATTCAAGGAAATATTCCTACTCTATGACATGTGTGGTCACCTGATGCATTTCATGCCTCCTTCTGGCACTTCATCAGAGGTCATCAATATGGTGCCAGTAAAAACTGTGACCTCTTGGACTTTTGCCGTGTGTAGGATTTTTGGATGTTTGAAATTTACTGCAAACACTAAGAAAAATTCGGTAGACAGTAGGGCACAATCTGTGTTCTTCTTCCTGGTGGATGTTGCTGTAGAAGGTCAGAAGTTCCAAGGAAAATACCCAAGTCCTCTTGTCTGGTCAAGGAGCTCTTCCATAATGGAACCAATTTCATATCCACTTTCCTTTTGATGATGCTGCCTCTAGCCATTAGCATGCAAAGTCACTATTAGAAGAGATGTATTCGGATGTCCAAACCTCGGGCAGCCACCAAGCGACGAGAGCCTGTGAAAATCTTCCTACATTATGGATTCTGCGGAAAATGTGGAAGCAGCTATGGCCTGCTAATACTGAAAGGATTATTGATATAATGCTCTTAGCCGTAGACTCCTGAATATGTGATATACTGTGTTGAAGAATGTGGAAGATACGATTGTCTCAGCTGGTGATTGAGTGGCATTTGATATTCCCAGCTGGAGACAAAAGGGGAAATGCACTATTTCCATCTGGAACAAAATTTCTGTTCAAGATGGTTCTCCGACGGCTCGGACAGTCATCAGACACATTATAGTGAGAGTAGGACAGAGCACAATAAAGCAGCTGGTGTCTAAGAAGCTAAGATTCGCCGGGCCTCACACAATAACCCAGAATCCTCCTAATCCTAAACTTTCTCTCTATGGATAATAGGCTTTGGCAGCTACAGCAGAGGGATGAATATGGAAACCGTACTAGATGCACCTGCTTTGTCACTCCAGTCAAAAGCCAGTGTGGGAGAAGAGGGGACTTCAGATTTGATATTCTGCAAGGATGAAAAGCTTAGTAATAATTCTAACATAGAATGTAAATGAGCTCACTTATTTTCATGGCCCCAAAATAAAATAAAATAAGTACAGAGTTTGCATGGAAGAAGTCAATGAAGACCAGGCCACTACCTTTATAAAGATCATATTACACTGGAGATAAATGATGACCACTTAGCCCCCCTTTAAATAACGAACAATGTACCCCTTATTATTAAATATATTATTAAATATAAGGATATTATAAGTAAAAGAGAAGTTCCATGACCATTTAAAGGCACAAGGCCAAGAGCATTTAAACTGGCCATCTCACAAGTTACAATGAGTCATGTGACACAAGTGACCTTGTGTCAAGCACGGATTATCACAAGTTTTTTAAAGGAGAACTAAACCCCCCACAATCTTAAATCCCCACTGACCCCCCTCCCTGTCTTACCCCAGAATTCTGTCCCCTCTTGAAATAGTAACCTCGCATGCAGAGTGAGCACAACGGAGCTCACGGCGCCATTTTCTTCTCTTCCGTAATCTTTGTGTCTTCTTCCTTCGCTTCTGCAATTTCCATCTCTTTCGGCGCATGTGCAGTTGTCACAAACCGGAAGATTGCTCTTACTGTGCATGCGCCATTGCGGCGCTCACTTTACGAAGGTTACCAAAGAGAAGAAGATGGTACTCGTGAGCTCCGCTGCAGTCACTGTGCATGTGCGGTCACTATTTCAAGAGGGGACAGAATTCTGGGGTAAGACTGTGCAGGGGGGAGGCAGGGAGGGCGGCCAACGGAGGGAGGTCATTGGGGACTTAACATCCTGAGGGGTTTAGTTCTCCTTTAAGGGTGACATCACTAAGCTCTTTAAGGGTAAAATGTGCAGGATATTCATGGCTCTTGTGTAACATATAGAATTTGTATGGTTTTATCCCTTGTGATCTTGATTGGAACCCAATAAATAAGTGGATATCATGAGGAGATAAAGATTTAGGCAACATTCAGGTTTGACTTGTTCCTCAAAAATGCTACTGCACTCACACTTAGATATAGTATCCATTGACACCTATTGAAGTCCCCACTAAACATAGAGTTATCATGATGACACTGCTCCCCATTTACATTAACTGGACTGCTCTTTGGTTCCTAACCGGTTAAAGGTCCACCTTTCTCCTGGCTTCCTCATTGGTCTGCTGTGTGCAGGATATGCCTCTGAATAAGACAATCATTGGCCATACAGGGGCAACAGCCTGAGCCGGCAGCATATTGACTGGGTATGGGGCCAAGACAACTTCCACCATGTCTGATCACCCAGAAAATGATCTGTATAGATGGTAGATTATGGATATGATCTGCATGAGATCTTTATTAGACCTACTGCCTAGGTTTCCCAAATGAGAAGAATTCTATTCATTTGCTCAGTGTCCCTAAAATTTTCACGTGATCCGGTAACTTTAATCAATGGACAAGAGAGAGAGAACAGACACTTCCATTATTTTGATGCAGCTACAGAGGTGGCAGTGATCAGAACTGTCTGATGCCTAATATTAAATATTGTCTCTCAATGTGCTCTGGCTGAACTGGTCGGATTTGGAATACACAAAGTACATTTTCATTGGAAATTCAGGCCAGAGCTATGAGCGATCACTAAATAATTCACATATAAAGAAGCATCACGCGTGTCCTGATTTAACCCAGCCCGGAAATTACTCGCAGGGGATGTTTCAGGGTAACATTTACATTGATTGTGAGTGGAGTTCATCTTCAATATATAGAAAAGGATGGTTGAAACATAATGTGAGTTTTAAGTTTTTAAGAGAATGCAGCAGGTTGTCAATATGTTTCATCAGAGCTAATTGCATGGACTGGGTAACTGGCAACACTTCCTATTCAGTGAATTACGGACAGGTAGTGGCACTTAAATGAGAACTAAACCCATGTAGCTAATATAGGATCCATGCACAGGCCTGAGGCAGAGTTGTTCAGCGGGGTTGGTGGTTACCAGGTTTGGATGTTTTGCTACAGCTCCCTTGCGTGAATGTTTGACCAGGAAAATACACACTAGCAGCCTGGACTTGATTGCCTGGGGTTCTACCACCTTTTCGGCAATCAGATCTAGGAACTTGGTAAGCAGAAAAGAAGCAGCGAGACATGGAGGCCACCAACCCTACTGCAGGAAGACTTCAGGTTCAGGGCAGTAGGGCTGTTGTTGGGTGTTGCTCCCAATGACCTGAAAGCAGATTATTTTTGAATTTCTGGCTGGAGGCAAGTTTTGGTTTCTTAAAGGAGAAGGAAAGGTCTTTTTACTTGGGGGTGCCAAAAGTTACAAATAAAGGAATGGGTGCGGCTCACCAAAAGTCTTTGTTGGTTTAATTCCACGGGTTATCCTGTGTTCGATATCCCAAATCAATGGATCAATAATGTAGTTGGTTGTGGAACAAACCCAAGGCAGCAAGTTGACTGCAATACTCTTTATTGGGAGGTAGAGTTACACGTGCAACTCTACCTCCCAATAAAGAGTATTGCAGTCAACTTGCTGCCTTGGGTTTGTTCCACAACCAGCTACATTATTGGTGCCAAAAGTTAAGACACCCTCAAGTGATCACATGTACTTACCTGAAACCCCGAGCCAGTGCACCAATTAAGAGAACCGGTACTGGCCCGGGATTCTTCCAGTGAGCACCACAAATCGATCGTCTTACGGCTTCTTCTATCTTCAAATTTCTTGGGGCAGACGCATGCACAGTAGAATGAAATAGCCAACATTTTCATAAAAGTTCGGCTTTTCACACTAGAAAAAAGAAGAAGCCGGTAGAAGATCACTCAGTGGTGCTCTCTGGATAAATCCCGGGCCAGTGCGGTTTTCTCTTAACCGGCCTGAGGTTTTCAGATAAATACTTCTTTCTCCTTTAAAAACCAGATGTACTCCTGTAGGCTGCCAGTCCACATAGGGGTGATCATATAGTCAATCACAACCCTTATTTTCTACCCCCAGGTACATTTTTCATGCTTGTCTTGCTCCCCAACTCTGTTTATAAAGTATTTGGATGTGGCTCATGGGTAAAAAAGGTTGGGGACCCCTGGCTTGCTGGATTTAGTTCTGCTTCAAAGGCTTTCATTCTTCTGACTGCACAGCCTACTGTAAGAGATGGAAACCTGTTTCAAAGCAGGACCATAATAAAAGCCGCAATGTTTACACCACGTCTTGTAACCCATAGCAACCATGTCGCTTGTCACACGTTTGAAAACAAGCAAAAGCTCGATTGGGGTGGGCTATTCAACATGGTGCAAACACCAGAACTGTGCCATTTCATCTGGTTACACATTTATTGTTAGATTAGTGCCATTTCTGTCCAGCCTCTATGATCTGATGTGCAACCCGTAATGGACCAATGTATTAACTCAGGTGAGACCATACAGAACAGGAAGCAGAACCAAGCACTGATCCGTTTCAGATAACAATGGGTGCTAGCAAAGCAAGAGTAAAGCTCACCATAGATTTTTCTTTCCTTAAAGGGCATGTAAAGGCAAAAAAATAATATCCCATTTTTACTTTCTTTAATAAAAAAGAAACCTATCTCCTATATACTTTAATTAAAAAATCTGTACCATTTTTATAAAAAACCTGACTGTATGCAGTGACATTCTCCCTTCATTTACTGCTGTGGATAGGAATTGACAGACGGTCCCTAACTGCTCTGCAGGGAAACAATCATACTTATGAACAGCAGGGGGAGCCCCCGCCTTACTTCCCAGCCATGCAGAACTCAAGCAGCTTTGTTTATGAAGATCCCTAAGCAGCCCAGACCACACTGAGCATGTGCACAGTCTTAGTCTTGCAAAGATGTATAACAACGTTACAAGATGGTGACCCCCTGTGGCCAACATTGAAAGCATAAATTATTTGTTTGATTAGGCTTGTGGTGCAGTAAGTTCATGTTTATGTTTAGTATACAAAATACAGCATGTCTTGCCTTATTCTATTTTAGACTTTACATGCCCTTTAATGACAGATTTTAGTGCAATCTAACAAATCCATCAAATTATCTTGAGTTTAATGGGCACGATAGTGCATCTAATAATTTTTCGTCCGACATTGGTCAGGAGATCGAACGGGCAGGTTAGAAAATTTTCAAAATTCATACTGAAATGTATCCATTGTCCATTTGTTTGCAGGGCCAAGCAGGCAGCTCCCCACAATTTTCCTGGCTCCAACTAGATGATATCGCATGAAACGGTCTTTTTAGTTGATGGAAAAATCGTACATTTAAGGGCAGAGACACACGCTCAGTTTAGGGAAGATTAGTCGCCGAGCAACAAATCTCTTCTTCAGACGACTAATCTTCCCCTGCCTAGAATGTAAATTGCCGGCGGGATGGCACTTGGAGCTCTTCGTTTTCTGAAGTCACCCGAAGTTTCCTCGTGAGGCAACTTCGCAAAAGAAAGCCCTCCAAGTGCCATCCTGTCGGCGACTTACATTCTAACCGGCGGGAAGGCAGTTCAGGGAGATTCGTTGTCCGAAGAAGAGGCGATTAGTCGCCGACTAAATCTCCTGAATCTGAGCGTGTCTCTGCCCTAAAGGATCGTTTCAAGATAAGTCTTGCGATAATGAAAAGATATTTTCAAAATCTATGGCCAACTTTATGGTCACAAATCTGTGTTTCCCTGCCATCCATTGAGCGTTGGTCTCTGCTCCTCCTCTCCAAGACGTTGTTTCTCAAGCTTGGGTCCCCAGATGTTTGTGGACTACAAATCCCAGCTTTAGTTATATGTTAAATCATTTGATAAGAGATCATTTTGTTTTGCCAATTTAGCATTAGATAAGAGCTGAGACAGCGGTTGTTTTACAAGCGAGTGACGTCAAATGACACCATTTGACGTCACATGCTTTGAGTGTGGCCCAGTATTAGGCCCCGATGAGCAAATATAAAAATCTATAAAAACAATTCTATAAAAAATAAATTTATAACACTGTCCTCTTAGCAAATTATGGAAATTACAATCTCTTTATGCAGAGTTAGACCGCAAGCTGCAGCACAGGTGCCGCAATTTTAATGGAATAGAGAATCGAGCATCATGGGGAATAACAGCAACCGTTGCAAATGACTCCCAGCCATTTAAAGCAAAATACTAACACGTCTCTGCCCGTACTGCATTCTAGACGACGCCTTGCAAATATTTACAGTATGTCCTCGCTGCTCTAACCCTTAACCCATTAATGGTGCTGCGTGGCATGCTCTTCTATGATAAAATTATTATTCCTGCTGCTTAGCCGGATCACTCTGCAGCTTGTATGGCTAAATGCTAAGTTGGCACAAGAGCTAGTCATTCATCAGTCATAATGGGAATATCGTCCGGCGGTGCAGCGACAAACACGTCTATTTACACAACATACTGCTGCTGAAGAACTTGCAGCCGAGAGTTGTTTGGAGGCCAATCCTTCATTTCTCTATTCTGCTGCAGTTATAACATGCCTTCCAAGCACATCGTTCAAGTGCCACTGATCTCAGAGAGACGGATAGTAACTGATGTCTAGCACCGTACACTATGTAAAAGCCAGCCGATAAATCAAAGAGCTAATGAAGTCATTTGGTGGAGATTTCTGCCAGAGAATCCGTGTTATGGGACTAAATTCATCAGGAACATTTAGAAAACGGTATGTACTGTATTCAGTGCTGGATCCTACGTGCCGGCCAGTTAAAGATCCTTACAACGTTGATTATTTAAACCCCTGATTTCCAAATGGTTTGAACTGCATCTGGTTGTAGGTTGGGTGTCAACAACAAAGTGGCGACTCCCCTTCAGATGTATAAAGGGAAATATATATATATATATATTTTTTTTCGTCTTGTTTCGCCGCGGAATTGATGCCCATAGACTTGTATGGCGTTGTGCGACAAAATTTTTTTGACGCCCATAGACTTTAATGGCCGTCGGCGTCAGCGAATTTTTGGCGAAACGAAATGGGTCAAATTCGCCCATCCCTACTGGTGGCACAAGCAAAAATATGATATGGGGATGTTTCTCATACTAAAGTGTTGGGACTATTTATCTCATACCAGGGATCATGGATCAGTTTCAATACATCAAAATACTTGAAGATGTCAGGTCGCCTTATACTGAAGAAGAAATGCCCTTGAAATGAGAGTTTCATCAAGACAACGACCCCAAACACACCAGTAAACGAGCAACATCTTAGATCCACACCAACAAGATTGACATTATGGAATGGTCCAATCCCTGCTCTTTAATCCAATAGAAAACTCGTGGGTGACATCGAAAATGGTGTTTGTGAGGCAAAAGCAAGAAATGTAGAAGAATTGTGGAACGTAACAGGTTGTTGGAAGTTGGTGGACTCCATGTAACACAGATGTGCAGCAGTTCTCAGGAACATTGATTATACAACTCAATATTAGTTCAGTCATTCAAAGGAAAGCAAAATCATGGAACATTCTTCAGTTTATACAGTGAATGTTTGAGTTGGTAAAGAAGAAGGCAGACACTGCCCCTGAAACGGAACTTAGCCGCTCCATTAAAAATAAACAAAATCTTCAGCAGAAATTCTCCAATATCATATCACGATCGCATTCGGTTTTTCAGAGCATCAAAGTTACATGACAGATAGGGGTGATCTGTTACGGTCCGAATTAGAATAATTTGCCACAATTAGAATTTTTTGCACAAATTCGAATATTTTCAAAAACTTGAATGTCTGGTATTTATTAAGCCAATAAAACCTCGAATGTAAAAAAAAAAATCGTCATCTAAAAGCTGGCACGTTCATGTAGAAGTCCGTGGGAATAGTCCTAGACAAAATTCAATTTTTAATTGTAAGATTTTTGAGTTTTAATTTAAAAAAAATTTAAACATTTGAGGTATTCCAGTGTTTCTCTCTATTTTATTCAATCAAGTTTTTTACATTCAGATTTGTTCATAAATAAGCGAACATTTGAGGTTTTTTTTTAAAATTGTGACAAACCTCCCACATTCGATTATTGATATCTAAGCCCATTAGGATTAAGATGAAGACGTTGGGGCAGATTTATTTACAGGACAAACCTTGAGTTGGTACATATCAAGGAAAATGCAAGAATTGTTTCAACTGGCCCCTCCGTCTTTCATTTTTGTTTTCAAATCCGTGAATCGACAGTTTTTAGGAGGCAATGAATTATAAAATAAGCAATGTTTTAAGATTCCCTTCTGAATTACCTACACGGACATGTAACGTTGCCAATTTATTATTTTTGAGTTTTCTGGATAACGGGATTTTTTTTTTTTGTTTAATCAAAATAATGCATTTGAAACAGCATTTTAAGCTTTTCAACAGCGTAACATTCCGTCAGGCACAGGCAAGAGCAATACGTAGAAATACAGTCACGCCACAACGTAATTAAAAATCTTGCAATTTTATTTGCATATAAAGGCGCTAAATATATATAATAATATCACAATAAATTTAAAAGAAACAACTTGGTTTTTTTCGTTCCTAGGATCCATTACCAAGGTAACATAAAAGAGGACAAAGCCCTGGGAAAATAAAGCATTTACAGGTCGGAAACAGAAAAGAGCTATTTGCAACGATGATTTTTTTGTACTCGCAAGATTGCATTTACACCCAGTGCAACATAAAAAAGAAGGGGAAGAATTGCAAGGAATTTAAGAATGCTCCAAATTAAAAAGAGCAACAGAGCCATTTTTTTTTGGCTTGATTGTAATTTTTATTTCCTATACATGCCTAAAACTGCACACTGGAGGCGTCTTCAACAGATGGAGGGCATTTGCAAACGCGTCCCCCCTCATCCTTAATCATTTAAGTGTGCATTACGGATTTTAATTTTTTGAAGACGCCATGCTACCAATATTAAAGGGGAACTATCGCAAAAATGATATTTTACTATAAGCTTCAGCATGCTGAAATAAGAAACTTTGTAAATACAATACAATTAAATATTCTGCATTGTTTCTGAAATAATCACATTTATGTTCACTATTCCTCTCTCTGCATCTGTTTCTCTTCATTCATGCAGTAGTTGGGCTGAGAGAGCGATCTCAAATAACTGATTCTAGTACAAACAAAATCTAACAAAATAACTGCCTTTTGCACAAATCCTGCATGTAGAGAGCCATGATGTCTGGTGATTTTAATAGAGTGAGCTCTAATACATCTTCTAGGCAAAAGGAGCCCCCTTATAAGATAAAATTAGAGCTCACTCAAATAACCGATTCCAGTACAAACAAAATCTAATAAAATAACTGCCTTGTGCACAAATTCTGCATGTAGAGAGACATGATATCTGGTGATTTTAATAGAGGGAGCTCTAATACATCTTCTAGGCAAAAGGAGGCCTCCTATAAGATAAAATTAGAGCTCACTCAAATAACTGATTCCAGTACAAACAAAATAACTGCCTTTTGCACAAAGTCTGCATGTAGAGAGACATGATATCTGGCGATTTTAATAGAGTGAGCTCTAATGCATCTTCTAGGCAACAGGAGCCCCCCAATAAGATAAAACTAGAGCTCACTCAAATAACCGATTCCAGTATAAACAAAATCTAACAAAATAACTGCCTTTTGCACAAATTCTGCATGTAGATAGACATGATGTCTGACGATTTTAATAGAGTGAGCTCCAATACATCTTCTAGGCAAAAGGAGCACCCCTATAAGATAAAATTAGAGCTCACTCAAATAACCGATTCCAGTACAAACAGAATGTAACAAAATAACTGCCTTTTGCACAAATTCTGCATGTAGAGAGACATGGGGGCAGATTTATCAAGGGTCGAATTTCGAAGTAATAAATACTTTGAAATTCGACCATCGAATGGCTTTACTTCAACTTCGAATATCGAAGTATTTTTCACCAAATTTGACCTTTTGCGGTCAAAGTAAAATTGTTCAATCGAAGGATTCAAAGGATTTCATCCATCGATTGAACGATTTTTCTTCGACTTCAAAAAACTTAGAAAACTGCTCTAGAAGGTCCCCATAGGCTAACATAGCACTTCGGCAGGTTTAATTTGGCGGAGTATTGAAGTCGAAGTTTTTTTAAAGAGACAGAACTTCGATTACCGAATGGACGAATATTAGAACGATTTTACTTCAAATCAAATTCGAAGTCGTAGTATCCTATTCGATGGTTGAAGTATCCAAAAAATGACTTAGAATTTCGAATTTTTTTACTTCGAAAATTCCCTCGAATTCACTTCGACCCTTGATAGATCTGCCCCCTGATGTCTGGTGATTTTAATAGAGTGAGCTCTAATACATCTTCTAGGCAAAAGGAACCCCCCATAAGATAAAATTAGAGCTCACTGATTCCAGTACAAACAAAATCTAACAAAATAACTGGCTTTTGCACAAATTCTGCATGTAGAGAGACATGATGTCTGGTGATTTTAATAGAGTGACCTCTAATACATCTTCTAGGCATAATGGGGTCCCCCCTATAAGATTTATTGAATCTAACTGTCAATGATTATCTGACACCCAACTGCCGCACGAAGAGAGAATGAAGAGAAACAGATGCTGAGAGAGGGATAGTGAAGATAAACTTGATTATTTCAGAAACAGTACATAATATTTAATTGATTGTACTTGAAAAGTTTCTTATTTCAGAATGCTGAAGCTTATGTTAAATTTTCATTTTCACGATAATTCCCCTTTAACTCTCTAGGTTTTCTTTTAATGCACAAAAAATACTCGTATATATAAATCCATATTTAAAAGGAGTCTGAATTTACATGCGTAACTGCATGACACCCACATTTTTTTTACAGCTTTCCATCCCCATATTATTATTATTAATGATAAAATAATTTAATAAAAACACATACATTAAAAAAAGTTCATTTTTTTTTTTTTTTTACAAAACCCTAAATAAACGTGGACATAGAAGTGGTGGAAAAAGTGGCCTGATACAAACAGCACTGAGCAACGAACTGAGAAGGAAACCATCTCTTTATGAAGGCATTTCCTAGTAGGCAAGAATGAGTCTTTTTCTGTGATGGGATCAAGAACCTGTCTTTAGTAAGGAGGGAACCTGACTTAGGATCCTTCAGCTGTTGTTGAACTACAGTTTCTAGGCCACAAAAGCAATGGCTGGGAGCTAGATCTTCATGAAGTGATTTAGGGCTGACTCCATCCTGTCCTAAACCCTTCCTATCTAAACCTTGTTCCCCTAATATGAAATATTACAAAGAGATCCCAAAATGACCATTAAAACGAAACTAGAATCTATATTATTGGAAGCTAAAATGAATGGGATCATTTCAGAAAGAGAATTTGAGTATTTGAATGTTAAAAATCCGATGACCCCAACATTGTTTCTTATTATCAGCAACAAAGTGAATATGTCCTGCATACAATGTTTAAAGGATAAGTAAACCTTAAAAATAAGTGAATGTAAAATTGATGAGGGGGCTATTCTAAGCACTTTTGTAATTTACATTCATTATTTATTTTGTTTTTATTCCAAGATATTAAGGGATAAATGTACTGTTAATATAAATGAATTTTCCCACCAGTCTGACCACCAAGTAGTCAAGGAAGTTGTCAGGAGAAAGAAAGAGGCTGCTCTGATGTTCTTCTGCTTAGGAAAGATGTGAGAAAGGTTTCTAATTTTATTCCTATGCATCAGAGCAGCCTCTTTCTTTCTCCTGACAACTTCCTGGACTACTTGGTGGTCAGACTGATGGGAAAATAACCAGCAGGTGGCGCTGTTGTAACAAAATTCATTCATATTAACAGCACATGTATCCCTTAATATCTTGAAATTTAAAAAGAATAAATAATGAATGTACATTGCAAAAGTGCTTAGAATATCCCCCTATCAGTTTTACATTCACTTGTTTTAAAAGTTTACTTATCCTTTAAAACCTCTAACAAGCCCTTCATTGTGACTTTTACTTAAGCAGGTTAATACCATGGACATGATTCAATTTGACAAACAAGGAATGCTGATCCAGATGATGCGTTTTTAAATGTTTTCCTCCAAGCCTCATTATCTGCATAATCAATGATTAGCAGCTAAATTAATTATTTTTAAAAATATGGTGCAAACCATAAATGGTGCTATATATATACATGAATTGCGGTATAATTAATTGTATTTATTAAATTGATATTTGTATAACATTTTCCACTGTTTTTGTACTTGGAATTAAAAAACCTCAAAAAATTAAATCAGAAATTTTTGGGCTCTCTGAGGATTTATTAATTTTGATGAATATATTACATGAAGTAATCTACAGTGTGCGGAAAATAAGATCTTTAAAAACTTTTTGTTGTTCCCCTCTATGTACCCCTAAATAAAGCTCAAGATGCATCTACATCCATTTCCAGTTGGGCTTCCTGCAGCCGAGGGGGGCTCTTTTTATCTTTCACTTTCTTCATAGTGCTAAGGTGGCCATACACTTGAAGATCCTTCCCAAGAAGGCCACCTTGTGCTAGTCAATATCGTTATGATCCAATCATTTTGACCATGGGCCAAGGATGAGATAATAACAAAAGTAAATACAGGCCATTGGAAAAGGGCCACATCAATAAACGGACTTCCCACCACAATGGGCTGACAAACTACCTTCTTGGTCTACAGGGCCTGAATCGGCAGCTAAAATTTGCCCATGTGTGACCTGCTTAAAGACGGGCCAATAAAAGCTGCCGACAGCTTTTGTGGGACCATCCAATGGGCATCCCCAATCGATATCTGGCCGAAAGTTGGCCGGATGCCTATCGGGCAGGGTAAAAAAATCCCGCTGGATCACGGCCGCATCTGTTGGTTGATGTAGTCCCGTGATCCGACCGCCTGTATGGCCTCCATTCTTATCCGATCGTTGGTCCCTAGGGCCCACGATCATATCAGCCCGATATCGCCCACTTCAATGTGGGCATATCGGTTAGAGATCCGCTCATTTGGCGACATCCTCAAACGAGTGGATCTCCCTGTGTATGGCAGTCTTATGTCACTCGATTTTGGTCTACCGACAAAAGTGGTGAAATCTGCACGTGTACAGCCCTGGAGCTAATGATTGGATAACTCGGTGGCCTGTGTAGTGTGGTTGACCATAGAATAAGCAGAGGTCATGGCTGCCCATTATCAAGCCTCTACCATAACTAAAGCTGGTGGACCCATCCCCTCTTTCTACAGACTAATTGGTCATCAGTGGATCATGTCATACTTCTACTACTTCTACTGCTGGCCAGAGGAAAACCTGTATCAGAACCAATTTATCAGCCTGTGAATTGGCAACATCATATGATGTGTAGGGATGCTGAACAGAAAAGAATACGCAATTATCTGATCTACATAAATATGAAACAATTTCCATGTATAACTTGAAACCCTATCCTCATAGAAGAGCAGATCTTGATCAAGTGAAGATTACCCATATACAGTCATTACCCAAATCCCAGGTTTTTTTTTTCGATTTTTGTTTAATTTGATCTTATAACTTAAATTTCCAGGACATATCCAGCATTTAATAAATGTCTTGCGCCCTCTGGGACATTCCGTATGTACAATGGCAAATTATTTAACAACATTTTAATGTTTTTTCTTTTTTTTTTCCACTTTTAAAGAAATTTTTTTTTTTTACAGGTATTAAAAAAAATACATACATTTGAAAAAAAATTCAAACAACAACAGTGCGTTTATTATTACAATTAAAAAAAATGGCAGCTTTTTTTTTTTTTTCTATAGACCTTCCCGTTTTCATCTGTGCACCGGGGGTTCTTCATGATACTTGGGGGTTGGGAAGGTCAAAAATAATTGGTGGATTGATTGGCTGAAAGCTGACTGTACACGTTGAGGCATTGACGTAAGTCGTGTAACCGTCGGTCATAATCCCGTAACCTGCAGGAGAAAATATGACACTTGCTGTGATGTATAAAGGCGACGGGCAGTCGATACATATCTCAAGGCAGTTTGCCGTAAGGCAGATCATAATCCTCTTTGTGCCAAATAAGGAGCTTTGATTCTTAGAATTTCTCAACACACATTCAGCCTTAATGAGCTCTTGACAAAAATACTAGATCTCATTAGTGCTCCCCAGAAAACCTTTAAAGCAGAACCATCACCATCATTCTTTTTTTTTTTTTTTTTTTTTTAAATGAAATTTTTTAAAATTTCCCCAATGGATTTGCCTAATGGAAATACAGGTATGAGACCGATTATTATTATTATTATTATTGGCAATACACGGGCAGATAATTAAGATGCTGATATCGGTCAATTCGGCAATTTATCTGCCCGTGTATGGGGGCTTCCGACGGGCCTTCCCGATCGATATCTGGCCACGATATTGATCGGGAAGTTTTAATTTTTCCACCGACCGACCCATCAGAGCCCATAGCTCCTCGTTGTAATCCGATTGTTCAGCCCTAGGGCTGAATGTTCAGATTATCCCGATAAAGCCCTGCCGTTGTTGGACATATGGGTGAAAGATCTGCTTGTTTGGCGATGTCACCAGACGACCGGATCTCTTCATGTATGGCCAGCTTAAAGGGATACTGTCATGGGAAAAAAAAATTTTCAAAAGGAATCAGTTAATAGTACTGCTCCAGCAGAATTCTGCATTGAAATCCATTTCTCAAAAGAGCAAACAGATTTTTTTATATTCAATTTTGAAATCTGACATGGGGCTAGACATTTTGTCAATTTCCCAGTTGCCCCAAGTCATGTGACTTGTGCTCTGATAAACTTCAATCACTCTTTACTGCTGTACTGCAAGTTGGAGTGATATCACCCCCTCCCTTTTTCCCCCCAGCAGCCAAACAAAAGAACAATGGGAAGGTAACCAGATAGCAGCTCCCTAACACAAGATAACAGCTGCCTGGTAGATCTAAGAACAACACTCAATAGTAAAAACCCATGTCTCACTGAGACACATTCAGTTACATTGAGAAGGAAAAACAGCAGCCTGCCAGAAAGCATTTCTCTCCTAAAGTGCAGGCACAAGTCACATGACCGGGGTAGCTGGGAAATTGACAAAATGTCTAGCCCCATGTCAGATTTCAAAATTGAATATAAAAAAATCTGTTTGCTCTTTTGAGAACTGGATTTTAGTGCAGAATTCTGCTGGAGCAGCACTATTAACTGATGTGTTTTGAAAAAAACATTTTTTTCCGATGACAGGATCCCTTTAGGGAACCAGGGTAGACCTAATAGTGACAATCTTGCCCAATTAATTCCCAAAACCAGATTACCGTGGCAAAAGTTTTTAGCACCCTCTAATTTGCAAAATGCACATCACCTACCTTCATGGATTCCACCAAACACGTGCAACTTGGGCCTGACCCGCCTCTGCACTGTGTTGAGAAGCTCTACGCACCCCACCCTCTGCAACTCCTTTGGCACCCAGTCTCGAAAACCTAATGCAGAAAAGAGAAAGTGAAGAGAGAGTCGCCGGGCGCTTAGTATTCTGTAATGAAAGGGAGGCTTCCCGTAGACTTGCAGGAAGCCATAACTCACTGAAGGTTTATTAGGATTAAAGTCATCTCCAACCCGCCCATTAAAGGCCACAAATGCTTTTAAGAAACTTTTAACGTTACTTTGTCCTCCGTGGAATGTTGCATTTTTTGGGGGTCTTTTTAAAGTAATTAGTATTCTTGTTCCCTCTGATTTATAGGTGAGGGGTTACAGAATTGACTTTATTCCTGGGAGTTTTTCCACTGGATCTTCCCGGCAGTAACCTAATTATGTTGCTGATCCCTTATCCTCCTCTCTCATTTCATTGTTACAGCTCTTATTTAATTGCATTTTTCTAGTTTCGCCGGCAAGGCATTGCGTTCTTCCACCTCGCAACGGGCATTTACCCAATCAATCTGCTTTCCTTTGGCTAGAGCTGCGGCACGGCTAACAAGAAAGGGCATCACGTACTGGGATATTTCTGAAAATGGCTAATTTTTGGTGAAAAAAAGGCTTTTAACATTAACAGATATGGATTTAAAATTGTACATATATTGATAAAATGTAGGATTTATGCTGCGGCAGGGGTTATTTGGGGGAATGCAATTTCAGTTTTGGTTCATGTTGGTTTTATAGGAGGGAGAGCACACGGACATGGGCAATGCACTCGCAGTGCTTTCGATTTCTCGAAGTCGCCCGAAGTTTCCTCGTGAGGCAACTTCGGGCGACTTCAGAAATCGAAGTGCGCGAGTGCATTGCCGCAGGTGATTTTTCATTTTAGCAGGCGGAAGGCAGTAAGGGGAGATTGTCGCCCCGAAGAAGAGGCGATTAGTGGCCGGGCGACTAAATCTCCCCAAATCTGCCCGTGTGCTAAAGCCCTGAGTCAACTTCGGAAATTGAAGCACCTCGAGTGCATTCCCACAGGAGATTTTTCATTTTAACAGGCGGAAGGCAGTTCGGGGAGATTGTCGCCCCAAAGGAGAGGCGATTAGTCGCCAGGCGACTAAATCTTCCCGTGTGCTAAGGCCCTTAATGTACAAAAGGCTGAAAAATAGTCCAAAACTGAAAATCGTCCATCTCAAACCTGCCGAGGTTGTATATAAGTCAATGGGAGATGTCCCTCTCCTATTTGGAAGTTTCTGTGGTCAGAAATTAGTGGAATTAGTCCAAAAATCCCACTATTTCAGGCTTTTCTGGCAAAAATCGGAAAAATTTGGACTAGAGGGAAAAGCCCAATAATTCAGGATTCGGGAATTTTTTTTTTTTTTTAAACAAATCATAAGATTTGGGTTTTCGCTCGATTTTATTGAGTTTTTCCCCAATGTGTTTTAATCAAGCTTTTTTTTAATAATAAATAAGGGCAAATTGTGGATTTTAGGTTGGACGGACTTTTTTATTTAAAAAAATCAGATAAATTTGGATTTTGATAAATAACCCCTATAATGTTTATATGTTTTTCTAGTAGACTACAGGTTTGAAGATCCAAATTACAGAAAGATCAGTTATCTGGAAGACCCCAGCATTCTGGATAACAGGTCCCATACCTTTAAAACAATGGTTCCCATCGTGGAATTGCGGCAAAAGAATCGCACGCTAATACCATTTAAATGAGGCGTTAATCACTCTGCAATTGTTAGGCGCAACTCTCAGCGACTTGTAAACATTGATAAAACACAATTACATTGATTTTGACATATCGGAGGCTGCCCACTCCCTGTTTGGCCCCAATGACGGGGAAATTCTAGTGGGAATTTCAAATTGTATTTTTTTTTTTTCCCAGAATTTACATTCTGGGTAAAAAAAAAGACAATTTGAAAATGTAACTTTCCCACTATGGGAACTATTGTATTAAAGGTATGGGGGACCTGTTATCCAGAATGCTGCGGGGCTGAGGTTTTATGGATAATGGATCTTTCTGTAATTCAGATCTTCATACCTTAAAAAATCATATTAACATTATAGGGGGTTATTTATCGGAATCAGAATTTATTTGATTTTTTAAAATAAAAAAATCCATCCAAATCCACGATTTGACCTTATTTATAATTAAAAAAGCTCGGTTTAATCACATTGGGGAAAAATTCAATACAATCAAGTAAAAACCCAAATCTTATGTTTTTTTTTTAAAAAAAAACGTCCGGAATCCTGAATTTTTGGGCTTTTTCCCGAAAAGTCAGAATTTATCAGATTTTTGCCAGAAAAGCCTGAAATAGTCAGATTTTTGGGCTAATTCCAACGCAGACCACAGAAACTTCCAAATAGAAGAGGGACGTCTCCTACTGACGTATATACAACCTCGGCAGGTTTGAGATGGACGATTTTCGGGTTTGGACTTTTTTTCTTCAGCCTCTGGGCTGGGCAAGTTTTTAGCATTCAGACTTTAATAAATAACCCACTCAATAAACCCAATAGGCTGGTTTTGCCTCCAATGAGGATTAATTATATCTTAGTTGGGATCAAGTACAAGCGACTGTTTTATTATTACACAGAAAAAGGAAATCATTTTTTAAAAAATTTGGATTATTTGATTATAAGGGCGTTTATGGGAGATGGGCTTTCTTTTTTTTTTTTTTGGATACGGGCTTTCTGTAATTTGGAGCTTTCTGGATAATGGGTTTTCCTGTAATGCCATGTTCAGGGGTTTGGTAGCTACAAAGTTACATTATTTTCAAATTAAAAATCAACTGTTAATAGCCTCAGAATATCACTGTCTGCTTTAAAGCAATGACTGCAAATGTAAATTTAAAGGTTAACTTTCCCTTTCATTTTTTATTCTCTTTCCAAAGCAGTTTTATATTTCTTGTAAAGGTGGCCATAAATGCACCGATAATACCGTACGAAAGATCTTTTCATTTTTTTTTTTATTATTTGTGGTTTTTGAGTTATTTAGCAGCTCTCCAGTTTGCAATTTCAGCTATCTGGTTGCTAGGGTTCCAATCCCCTAGCAACCACGCACTGATTTGAATAAGAGACTGGAAAGAAAGATAAGTAATACAAAGGTCAGTGACCCCCCATTTGAAAGCTGTAAAAAATCAGAAGAAGAAGGCAAATCATTCAAAAACTATAAAAAGAAATGAAGGTCAATTGAAAAGTTGCTTAGAATCAGCCATTCTATAACATACTAAAAGTTAACTTAAAGGTGAACCAACCCTTTAATGTCATGATCTTTCCACAGCTCTGACCTACCGTTAGGGTTCCCAACCTGCCGGTAAAACACCTGCCAAGGCTGGGGCTACAAATTTACCAGCAACACAACTGCCGGTAAATTTTTAATACCCCTAACAAAAGCCCTTGACCTGCCCCCAATCCGCTCAAAAATTAACCTTTTTTCCACCTTCTGGCCACTGCGCACAGTGGATCCACCTCTTTTTATGTCACAACCCGTCCCCTTTTACATCAGGGTCCACCCCTTTTGTTCCCGCCCCCCCCACCCACTGGCCGTTGTGTAAATTTTATGGAAAGATGGCAACCCTAACTACCGTGCTGGTCACCAAGGGGTTAAATGGGTGGTGCAGCAGCATGTCCAGATCGTACCCTGCAGTTATCTCTCTCTCTCTCTCTCTCTCGTTGTCAGCTGACAGTTTAAAAATCTAAATGAGCAGAGGCGGAGACACTTCCCGAGCCAGTCATTTAACCCCCTGATTGCCTCGGAGCCGCTGTAGGAGAAGAAGTATTTTCTGAGCAATTTTCTATAAATTTTTTTAGGTAGGATTTTGTTCCCCTTTTAAGTATTTTCCATGACGGACTCAGGCCTGTAATATAGTTTGCCGAATCATCAGAAAATTAAGTCTAATTCTAGAGATAATGGCTCTGTGTATAAACGCTGACCGTGATTTTCACGTCATTTCAAACAGACCAAACGAGCAATGTTTTCTCTTTGAGACTTTTTTGTTTTTAAAGGACCAGTAACATCAAGAAATGAAATTGTTTTAAAGTAATAAAAATATAATACAATGTTGCCCTGCACTAGTGCAAACACTGCCCAGCTTGACATATATATATATATCAAAGGAGAAGAAACACTGTGCAACTATTTTCAGTCAATCCATTCCACTGAGCAGTATAGCCATTTTTCTGATGCCCAAGTGCATTTGCATTACGATATTTGGCTAGTGCTAAGATAACAATCTGGAAAGGTGAATTATACTCATTTATGGGCAAAACCAGAAGCCCTGTATACAGAAACCTATATAACAAACTCAATGTGGATGATTAACCATTCACATTCCTTAAAAATTCCACTATAAGAAGCCAAAGTGGTTCTTGCAGTCTCCGAAAATCCAAGTGGTTTCTGCAGTCGTCTGACCCTGTGAATTCAAGTGGCTCAGCAGTCGTCAGCATCTGAGAAGCCAAGAGGCTCCTGCAGTCGTCAGCATCTGAGAAGCCAAGAGGCTCCTGCAGTCATCAGTCTCTCAGAAGCCAGGAGGCTTGGGTAGTCACCAGTTTCTGAGAAGCCAAGAGGCTCCTGCAGTCGTGAGTCTATGAGAAGCAAAGAGGCTCCTCCAGTTGTCAGTCTCTGAGAAGCCAAGAGGCTCCTGCAGTCGTCAGTCTCTGCCAAGAGGCTCCTGCAGTCGCAAGTCTCTGAGAAGCCAGGAGGCTTAGGTAGTTATCAGTCTCTGAGAAGCCAAGAGGCTCCTTCAGTCATCAGTCTCTAAGAAGCCAGGAGGCTTGGGTAGTCATCAGTCTCTGAGAAGCAAAGAGGTTTAGCAAACGTGAGTCTGTGAGAGCCAGGAGGCTCCTGCAGTCATCAGTCTCTAAGAAGCCAGGAGGCTCCTGCAGTCGTCAGTCTCTGAGAAGCCAAGAGGCTCCTGCAGTCGTCAGTCTCTGAGAAGCCAAGAGGCTCCTGCAGTCTCCAGTCTCTGAGAAGCCAAGAGGCTCCTGCAGTCGTCAGTCTCTGAGAAGCCAAGAGGCTCCTGCAGTTGTGAGTCTATGAGAGCCAAGAGGCTCCTGCAGTCATCAGTCTCTGAGAAGCCAAGAGGCTTCTGCAGTTGTCAGTCTCTGAGAAGCCAAGAGGCTCCTGCAGTTGTGAGTCTATGAGAGCCAAGAGGCTCCTGCAGTCATCAGTCTCTGAGAAGCCAAGAGGCTTCTGCAGTTGTCAGTCTCTGAGAAGCCAAGACGCTCCTGCAGTTGTGAGTCTATGAGAGCCAAGAGGCTCCTGCAGTCATTAGTCTCCGAGAAGCCAAGCAGGCCCCTGCAGTTAGCAATCTCTGTACAGATGGAAGGAATGGTTACCCCACAGTTAGCCAACCCAAAACTTAGGAAAAGAAAACCTTGTGATTTCTACAATTCATAGTCCATTTCCTTCAGCATTAGTAGTGATAAAGGACGATACAGACAAAAGTCAGTATAATTTTTTTTTATCCAGAAAAAGTGGCCACTGTATTAGCAGTAAAATCTTGGGTGAAGGTAAGGAAATCATGATATGACTGCAGTTACAAAGGGGTTAAAACGTTCCCAGATGCTCCAAAAGTTAAATGTAGCCTCGGCAATGATGTCACTGCTAATTGATGGCTCTCAGAGTTTAAGAGCCACTTAGTTCTCCAGTTAATGCAGAGAATCCATAAAACGGAACATCAATTACCCCACAAACTGCCAGTTTGGAAGTAAGAAGTATCATTTCTGAGATGAGGCAAGTGAGGGCTTTATACGAGAGACATCCAATTCCATTCTCCAACTCAATGTCACCGTTTTTTTTTCTTTTTTATGGCACAGAGTACTCGGCAGCGGCAGGGATTTCTATCCAACGTTCCATTACACTCTATTCCCTTGTCTCTAGTGCCGGCCATTTTCCACAGACATAAAACAAAATTCTGCTTCCCCTCCTGATTGCAAAACATTAAGCTCACAGGGAACTGTTGATTACCAGAGGCTCCTGATAATAAAGAGGGAAGAACAGGGTTTTGTATCTGCCATTCCTAGGAAGGAGAGTACGTGTGACTGTGCATATGTCTTAGGGCTGCCACCTGTCTGGCTTTGACCTAGACAACCCGGTTATTTGAAGGACTGCACGGGTCAAAACTGCCTGCCCTGGTCTTCCAAATTATGATTGATGTGGCGATTGGTCAATCGCCGCGTCATAGACCCGGTCCTGCCATCACAGCTCAGCCCCTGGCGTGTGACATCTCCGTTACATCACATCTCCGCCAACTGCCTGGAGATCGGGCAAAAGGAAAGCTTTTTGAAAAGGGGTATTAAAGGATAAGATACTGGACTTCATTGCAAATCATAATACTATTAGTTTGGGCCAGCATGGTTTTATGTGCAACAGATCTTGCCAGACTAATTGAATTGCCTTTTATGAGGAGGTGAGCAGAAACCTCGACCCTGGGATGGCAGTGGATGTAATCGAATCATTTGATACAGTACCACACAAAAGGTTAATGGTTAAATTAAGGAATATTGACCTGGAACAAAGTATTTGTACTGGGATAAAGAACTGGCTAAAAGATACATCACAAAGAGTGGTGATTAATGATACATATCAGAGGCGGGCCAGGCTGGCCAGGCACCCTAGGCAACCAAGCTGGCCCATTTCGCCCCCTTCTTCCCCTTTAGATTGCGCATGGTGAAGCGATCTGATGTAAGCGCGCATGCTTAGTGAATCGATCTGATGTATGCGCGTATGGGTGGTGAAGCACTCTGACGTATCCGCTCGTCCCCTCCTTCCCCTGTAGATTGCACGTGGTGAAGCTCTCTGTCAGCGCGCATGCGTGGTGAAGTGCTCTGACTTATGCGCGCTGATGATTTTTTGCCCATACATTCTCCTAGAGGAGCGCGGTCCAGTCTAGGGGTAGGCAGCGCCCCCCAATTGTTGCGCCCTAGGCAGCTGCCTCTTCTGCCTACCCCTAGTTCTGCCCCTGATACATATTCTGATTGGACCAGTGTAGTTTGTGGAGTACTGCAGGGGTCTGTACTGGGTCACTTGCATTTGTTTATTTATTTTTTTAATGACCTGGAGGTGGGCATTGAAAGTAATGTTTCAATGCTGTCTCTTTGCAGAGTGATTGGCCTGTCCAATCATAGTTCAGAAAAGCAAAGGTCCCTAAAAACCTTGTTATGTCAAGAAACTCAGCCACAAGGCATACCTCGACTGGAAAGGAAAGGGTTACGGAAGTTCAGTGCCGCTATTTGGCGGCACAAAATGTTCATTTCCACAGGAGGGATTCTGCCATAAAAGGTAATTAAGAGATATTGTGCTTTTAAAGCCCTCATGAATGGTTTGTTCCACTACACTGCGCTATGCAGATTTCAAGGCCAAGAAAATAAAAAAAGGGAAGAGAGCATTAAAGAGCTGCACAGGATAATGAAGGCGCTGATGTGCACATGTGAAACTACGGTTTGTTCACGGTTAAACCAACTGTCTCCATGGAGATCACCCAATTCAGTGTTATATTAGCATGGATAAAGCATAGATAAATTCAAATATTCCCAGAATGGGGTAAAACACAGAGTCTGGGGCCCCTATAGGGCTGATGGATATACAAAAATATCTAATAATGTTTGCAAAATATCTGCCCTTTACATGATCTTTTCCCCCATGGGTGCCCCTATGAAGGGAGAGGGAGAGAAAGGCTGGATACCATCAGAGAAGATTCCAGAGGGGAATATATATAATCATTACAAAAGCCAAACTGACAGTTTACGTTGCACATGTTTAATCCAACAGTAACACCTGCATACCAATGGCACATACATACAAAGGATTGCTGGTACATGACTAAATAAGAGTGAGGAACAAGAGGGAGCCATTGTCCCAAATCACTGCCGATAATTCAAATGGGTAGTATGGAGGCTCCACCAGTTAGGAACTTGCAGAGTAAGGGGGTCCTGAGCCAATGGTGGAATAATACCATATAACCAAAATATACTTAACATTCTTAACTACGGTTGCCACCTTTTCTGCCGGTGGAGACCAGGCAGGGGCCGTGATGCGACAGGGGCAGGTTGTGATGTCAGGGGGTGTGGCTATGATGCTCTGATTGCCCGATCGCCGTGTCAATCATGGGATATCCTGCCCGGTTTTCCAAATTCGGAAACCGGGCAGGATATCCCATGATTGACACGGCGATCGGGCAATCGGAGCGTCATAGCCACATGTTGTGACCCGGGCAGCCCTTCAAATTACTGGGCTGTCCGGGTCAAAACCAAACAGGTGGCAACCCTGTTCTTAACATACTGGAGAATAGTATTGCCTGGAATCCCTCTTTCTAGACTAGATATTACTCAATATTTTTCAGGCCCCCAAAATGTCTAGACTGAGGTTGACCTGTTTAGCAATATTTATTGAAATTGTTTGTGAAATAGGACCTCATGGGACCTCTATCCCTTCTGGACCCTCTGCAGCCGAGGGGCTGTTTGCTCTGTAGTTACACCCCTGCTGGATGGAATTTAGATGAGGGCACAGATTGAACAGTCATTTTCTGGCTTGGACTGGGGGCAAAACAGTTTGATCAGCTTGAAATGGAGCACCATTGGGTGGTCAACAAAAAACTGCTCATTTGGTGACCTTTTAGGCTGATGTTTGGTCACACACTCACCTTGCCTCCAAGAATGTTTGAAATCCAACGCCTAACATACTTGCCCAGGACTAACACCAAGATCCACATGCCCAGACCTTTAGCTTGAGGAGCAGAACCATAACCAAGACCTTCAGCCAGCAGGAGTTGTAAAAAAAATGGAAGACTATAGTATAGGAACATATTATTATTATTATTATTACTAACATGTATTTATATAGCGCCAACATATTGCGTAGCACTGTAACATATAAGTATATAGTTAGCCTTACGCATTTCATGCCATAAAGCTCATGATGAGTGTCAACTCATACTCTGGGTTATGGGTCACCACCCACAAAGCTTAGAGAAGCAGCTGCTGGTGTCATATATGGCAGCTAAAGAAAGAATCAACTGTGCAGCCCGTTGCGTCCAAGACTAGGCAAGATACTATCCTGCACGCTGATCTCTAATGGACTTTATTCGTGAAATTGAGAGCCGGGCATATCAAGTATACGAGCCCAAGCCAGATGCCAGCACAAAGGAAGAACTTGTTGGTTTCAAACTATCCAGTAAAACCCATAAAGCCGCTGAATGGGGAGCTGTTACCTGTCAGATAAATATCGTTACTAAAACAAATGGCTGAGCTGGAAGGACTGCAGGAGCGCTGTGGATATCCATTTAATTCTCCTCGGCTCCAGTAAATCAGATAAAGTAATTTAAACAACACCTAGGAACTCGGCGGAACTGTGGGGTTTAATTATCAAAGAGAAGTCCTATAAAGGCATTTTTATTCAAGGTTTAGCACAGAGACAAGGGAGGCTGGTGTAAAAGCCGTTCCACTGCATGTATAGGCGCATAACTTACCAAGTGGAGGTCCATGAGTCATTAGGATATCGATGCCTTCTGGGATGAGGTTCCACTTGTCAAGTAAAGACTGACCTCTCGGCAGATTAAATCCCCATCCGTTAAACCAAGGCGTCCTTATGGGAGAGAAGAAAAGAAACAGAGTTAACAGAGTCCACTGAATAATTCTCGCCCTGTCTGGATTATAGGGTACAGCACTATGGAGTAAGAAGGGGCTACATCTGGTAAAGGACGAAAATGTTTTTAAAAAAATATGTCAGTATACCACGGAAAAAAAACACCAAGACAAATTAAACGTTAAAATCGCACAGCCTTTAAGAAATAACTTACTGAAAACTCCTCTTCAGAAAAGGCGATCTAGTGATCCATCGTGCGGCTCTCGATTTCTCCTCCCTGACTTCCCTATAGAAGATAGCCAGGGAGGAGAAATTGAGTACCGCACGATGGATCGTCGCCTTTTCTGAAGAGGAGCGCAAGCTGCGTTTCGGGAAGTTATTTTCTGTCATCGGAGAACATGTTTTTTTCAAAACGCATCAGTTAATAGTGCTACTCCAGCAGAATTCTGCACTGAAATCCATTTCTCAAAAGAGCAAACAGATTTTTTTATATTCAATTTTGAAATCTGACATGGGGCTAGACATTTTGTCAATTTCCCAGCTGCCCCTAGTCATGTGACTTGTGCCTGCACTTTAGGAGAGAAATACTTTCTGGCAGGCTGCTGTTTTTCCTTCTCAATGTAACTGAATGTGTCTCAGTGGGACATGGGTTTTTACTATTGAGTGTTGTTCTTAGATCTACCAGGCAGCTGTTATCTTGTGTTAGGGAGCTGCTATCTGGTTACCTTCCCATTGTTCTTTTGTTTGGCTGCTGGGGGGGGAGGGGGTGATACCACTCCAACTTGCAGTACAGCAGTAAGAATTGAAGTTTATCAGAGCACAAGTCAAATGACTTGGGGCAGCTGGGAAATTGACAATATGTCTAGCCTCATGTCAGATTTCAAAATTGAATATGGAAAAAATCTGTTTGCTCTTTTGAGAAATGGATTTCAGTGCAGAATTCTGCTGGAGCAGCACTATTAACTGATTCATTTTAGGAAAAAAAACAATTTCCCATGACAGTATCACTTTAATAAAGGCTGTGTGATTTTAAAGTTTAATTTGTTTTTTTTTCGTGGTATATTAATGAATTTTTAAAAAAAATGTTTTGATGTTACTGGTCCTTTAATATTAGTTCCAGCTAGGGCCTTCACAGTAACAGATGCCAATTCAAGGTTCAGTTGCAAAGGAGGCAAACAAAAAAAAAATACAGAAAATGAAGACCAACTGTGATTCGCTTACATCTGCAAACAAATATTTTACACCTTTATAGTGAAAGTGATTCCATAATCCACATAAAGGACAATTAAACCTTGAAAATGTTCCTGTTAGGGCAATGGTGCACTGGGAGATTTTTTTAGCCAGCCCATGGGTGGGCAAGAAAACACTTCAATTTACCCCATGTTCCACTGACCTTTAAAGGACCAGTAACGTCAAAACAATTTTAAAAAAATTCGTTGGTATACCATAAAAAAAACCTAAACTTTAAAATCGCACGGCCTTTATTAAGAAATAATTTACCGAAACTCTTCAAAAAAGGCGACACGGCGAAGATCCATTGTGCGGCGCTCGATTACTCCTCCCTCATATAAGGAAGGCAGGGAGGAGAAATCGAGGACCGCACGATGGATCGACTTTTCTGTTATTTTATTTCTTAATAAAGGCTGGGCGATTTTAAAGTTTAATTTGTCTTGGTGTTTCTTTTTCGTGGTATACTAACGAATCTTTTCTAAAAAAAAATTTGATGTTACTGGTCCTTTAAAGGGAAAGCTACCAAGGCAGTTTATTGCCAATAAATCAGCCACAACAGTGCAAGCTATAACCCCATTTTTTTTTCTTTGAAATGCTTTTCCATACCTGAGTAAACAACTCTAGACACGGTCTCTGTTTCTTTAGGATAGCAGCTGCCATATTATCTTGCTGTGACATCACTTCCTGCCTGAATTCAGAGCTCATAGCTCTGGGCTCAGATTACAGCAGGGAGGGAGGGAGAGAGGAGCAAACTGAGCATGCTCAAGCCCTAGCCCTGGAGATTTAAGCTGAAAACAGGAAGTCTGATACAGAAGCCCATGAGTACACAATAGTAGGAAAGACATACTGTGTTTCTTTTGACAGAGGACTCAGAGCAGCATTACTTTAAAGGGTTTACTATTGTATTAACATAGACCTTTCTGATAAAGCTTATTTGTGTTCACCTTTCCTTCTCCTTTTAACAATTTTTAGCAGCTTCAGCTGTGCTCACCGATTTACATTCCTTCTTCGGATCAAACCTCTTCCTAAACATGGGTGCTGAGCAAGTGCTTTACTATAAATGCCACAGCTTTGATTCAGTGATGTCATGTCTGATCTTGATGCATCTTGGCCATGCCTTACTGCCCCAACAACTAGGGATTCCCCGAATCCACTATTTTGGATTCGGCCGAACCTCCAAATCCTTTGCGAAAGATTCGGCCAAATACCGAACCGAATCCTAATTTGCATATGCAAATTAGGAATGGGAAGGGGGAACATTTTTACTTCCTTGTTTTGTGACAAAAAGTCACGCAATTTCCCTCCCCGCCCCTAATTTGCATATGCAAATTAGGATTCAGTGGCTGGGCAGAAGGATTCGGCCGAATCCTACTGAAAAAGGCTGAATCCTGGCCGAATCCTGGATTCGGTGCATCCCTACCAACAACCCCCCGGATATGCCAAAGTCATTGCTCCGCTCCACCAGACCATTAACAGTACTCCATGTTTCATCTGCTTTTGAGGATTTGAATGACACTTCTATGCATTTTAATAGCAGGGGTAAGTTGAAATTTAGGTAAAAATGACTTATAGCAGGTGGATGGCCTTGTACTGCTTAGTGTATGTTGAAATGGGGTGACTAGGGATAAGTCAGCCTTGAAACTGAGTTTTTAATAGGAGCAGGGTATGTCGGGTGCCTGCTGTCCTTCCCGAGCTGCTTCTGGAATTCTGTTCTGCATGTAAGTGCCGTACACCATACCTCCCAACATTGCGGGTTGAGCTGTCAAAAGAGGGACTGTCCCTCCGAAAAAGGGACAGTTGGGAGGTATGCCGTACACATAGGCAAATAAGAATTTCTTTAATAACTAATAAATATGAAAAATGTCTCTTTTTACATTTTTTTTTTAAATATCAAATAACCAGCCACGATCTAGTCAAGTCTGAGAATACTGGGTCTGTGGCCCAGCCGGCTACCTTCAAATGCTTATTGTAGGGAACCAGCAGCCATTCATGTGCATCAGAGCATGGTCCAACCCCCAACCCCCCGAAAACGGCTGAAAATTGCCAACGGCTGGAGCAATTCCAGGGCTTGGTGGCAGGGTAACACTGACCTCAAATAATTCAGCATTTCACACTGGGCTGCAATCAAGAATCAAAAGAGCAAGAAAACAGCACGTGAGCCAACAATGAAAATAAAACGAATACCACCCTGTACATTCAACAGTTCATTTTAAGTAGAAATATAGAATATAGATAGATTCCGCCGAATACCGAACCGAATCCTAATTTGCATATGCAAATTAGGGGTAGGAAGGGGAAAACATTTTTTACTTCCTTGTTTTGTAACAAAAAGTCACGCGATTTCCCTTCCTGTCCCATATGCAAATTAGGATTCGGTTCGGCCAGGCAGAAGGATTCCCCCGAATCCTGCTGAAAAAGGCCAATCCTGGCTGAATTCCGAATTCAGTGCATCCCTAGTAGAAATTGAAGGAAATCCCACAGTCCACCCCAGCCTGAAGGTCAGCAACGTAACTAGAGGGGGGCGGGCCCTGGCGCAGGACGCACAGCCGTCCCCCCTCCGTACGCCAGGAACCGGCGGAATTAGTGGCGCACAAGCTGCCGGGGGGCCCTAAGGGGGTGCGGGCCCTTGCCCAATCGCACCCCCTGCTCCCCAGGTAGTTACGCCACTGCTGAAGGTGTATAAGGGTAAGTATATTTAAAAATACAACTGGGTGTGCCCATTAGCTTATGAGTGCCCCGACAGGCACGAAAAGCGTTAGGCCATGTTTTTTGTCCTAATAAATCATTTTGTATTTTTAAATACTTTATTGTCTATTATTGGAATCATTACTCCATTGGCCGACACTATGGTTTCATCTGTCTCTACATGGTGAACCATCTGAACCAAATGCTTTGTATGTAATATTTGTGGCCAACGAGCACTTAACATGTACAACAGAGCCTGCTATGATGTATGATCAGTGATAAGTGCCTAGTGATGTCACGTGATGACCCAATATACTGTAACTATTATACAAGAGACACCTTTGAGTTCCAAAATGAGTATAAACACAGACAGTCCGTGACCTTATTTTTGGTTTTAATGTCACGGTACTCCTCAGGGACTTCCAATGTACTTTAGAGTTGGTTGTGCTGCCTGTAAGTGTTAAGCAAGGTGTCCTACAAACATGTAAATCTGGGAGGGTTGATAGGTATGTAAGCTACATGTTAAGGCTACGTACAAAGAACAAAAATTGGTGCAAGTCACCATCTTTATCTAGTCATTTACATTAGCATAAAGATGTTGATCCTACTGTTACATCTGCTCCAAGCTCTAGGCCAATAAGAGGATAGAAGCCAAGACTCCCCAAGCCATCATGTGATCAATCACAACTACTTTATCACCCATAAACTGATATCACAGAGTAGTACAGTCCAGGGGCTCCTCTACAAGATACTTGACCCCAAAGCAAAATGTTCCTAGGGTTCTCCTCATTCTACAAACCCTGGGGAGGATTATCAGGTCTGAACATAATTTACTTAAACTGGACATCACTCAGGATTCTCATGGGTTCCCCATCCTCCCCAAGCCCTTTAGCAACAACTGGATGTGCTACATCTTTAGAACCCTCAAAATGATTGAGAGATACTTATAGAACATAAAGCGAGGTCACTGTAAGACGCGCCGGGAGATCTGCGCGTCCATCCTCGGGTCCCACGGCGCATGCGTGTTGGACGTGCAGTCCTGGTCGCCCAACGTTCGCGATCGTCATTATTAAGTGATGACATCACAAAGAACTTATCCCTATACATATTAAGAGAATTCGGTTCGGGATTTGGCCTTTTTCAGCAGGATTCGGATTCGGCCAAATCCTTGTGCATGGCAGAACCGAATCCGAATTTGCAAATTAGGGGGTGGGAAGGGGAAAAACCTGTGACTTTTCATCACAAAACAAGGAAGTAAAAAATTATTTTTCCACTTTTTCCTTTCCTGCCCCTAATTTGCATATGCAAATTAGGATTTGGTTCGGTATTCGGCCGAATCTTTGACAAAGGATTCGGGAATTTGGTGCATCCCCAAGGGCAGAGACACACAGGAAGATTCGGGGAGGGGGTCGACTCTTCTTCGGGCAACTGATCTCCCCAAAAAGCTTTCCCGCCAGCTAGAATCCAAATCGCCAGCAGGGTTTGGCACTTGAAGAGTTTTATTTTCTGAAGCTGCCTGAAGTTTTCTTGTCGGGCGACTTCGGAAAACGAAGTGCTCCGAGTGCCATGCTGCCGCCGATTTAAATTCTAGCTGGCGGGAAGGCTTTTCGGGATGATCAGTTGGATTAAGAAGAGGCGATTAGTCGCCGGGCGACTAAATCTCCCCGAATCTTCCCGTGTGTCTCTGCCCTAAGGCCTCAAGCACACGGGCAGATTCGGGGAGATTTAGTCGCCTGGTGACTAATTGCCTCTTCTGCGGGGCGACAATCTCCCCGAACTGCCTTCGCCGTGCCTGCCATAATGACAAAACGCTAGCACCAATGCACTGGCGGCGCTTCGATTTCCAAAGACGTCCGAAGATTCCTCGTGAGGCAACTTTGCGAAGGCAGTTCGGGGAGATTGTCGCCCCGCAGAAGAGACGATTAGTCGCCAGGTGACTAAATCTTCCCGAATCTGCCCGTGTGCTATCTCCCTAATACATATATTACTGATTATTCTTGCCATTTGTATCTTAAAGTACAAACATCAAACAGCTGTTACACAATATATCGGTGTTTATCTTCCCAAGGGGAGATTTGGATGCTCCGGACGCCTCCCCAGCTCTGCAGTAGACATAGGAAGAAGCAGCGGCCAGCGTGGGGCAGACTCAGAGTCGATTTGCTCAGACACAATTGTGTTATGTCAAAGTGCTGGGCCGCCATTAGTCACTGCTACTTATGTGCAGTGCAAATTGTAATCCGACAGGCTTCCACGAATGCACCCAGATAATTCCTCGACGCGTCACTAATAAGCGTAGCTGAGAAAATGTTCAAGAGACGCACTTCTTCAAATGGACCTGTAGGTCTGGCAACAATGGAAAAAAAAAAAAAGCTGACCTCTCCAGTATGGCTTCTCTCATTAATAGTCACAGGCCAAATGGAGATTTATGGCGTTTACAGTGTAATAAATATTCCCTGTGGGGAGGCAGGGTGGCAATAAAAGCTTATGGAGAATAACTTTTTCCTTTGCACATATTAATGTTTTTATAACACGAGTTCTGTGAACCCTTAAAGGTATTTGGCACCGGGTCCCATGTGCGCTGCGACACGGCGTGTGGCGTAAACCTTTTATTGGTAAAGTGATCAGACTACACCGAGTTCATTACAAAGAAGGTGCAATGAGCAAATTCAGAGACTGGGTTTTAGGTCGATGTTTTATGTGTTATAATTAAATTGCCCTTTAAAGGAGAACTAAACGCTAAAAATGCCATATTTTATATAGTGAACTTATTGCACGAGGCTAAAGTTTGAGCTTGTCAATAGCAGCAATGATCCAGGACTTCAAACTTGTCACAGGGGGTCACCATCTTGGAAAGTGTCTGTGACACTCACATGCTCAGTGGGCTCTGATTGGCTGTTGAGAAGCTAAGCTTAGGGCTCGTCACTAATTATCCAGCAGAAAATGAGCTTCCCTGGCTGTAATATAAGCTGATGCTACAGGTTTGCTGATTATTCAATTCTGATGCTAATTGCACTGGTTTCTGTGCTGCCATGTAGTAATTATCGGTATTAATTACTAATCAGTCTTATATTGTGACATTTCTATTCTATGTGTACTGTATATTGTGAGTGGGTCCCTAAGCTCAGTAAGTGACAGCAGCACAGAGCATGTGCAGTGAATCAGCAGAAAAGAAGATGGGGAGCTACTGGGGCATCTTTGGAGACACAGATCTTTACTGCTAAAGGGCTGTGGTTGCCTTGGGCTGGTACAGAAGCACAAAACATAATGTACAACATTTCTAGCTGCTGCTTTAGTTAAGCTTCAGTTCTCCTTTAAGCTGCAAGGCTAAGGGCAGAGACACATGGGAAGATTCAGGGAGATTTAGTCGCCCGGAGACTAATCGCCTCTTCTTCGGTTGACTAATGTCTCTGAAAAGCCTTCCCACCCGCTAAAATCTAAATTACCGGCGGGATGGCACTCGGATCGATTCGTTTTCCGAAGTCGCCTGAAGTGGCCTCGGGCGACTTCGGAAAACGAAGCCGGTGGGAAGGCTTTTCAGGGATATTAGTCGCCCGAAGATGAAGCAATTAGTCGCCAGCCGACTAAATCTCCCCGAATCTTCCAAAGTGTCTCTGCCCTAAGCTCTCCCAAGAGATTTGCTTATCTTAAATATTTACAATTGTATATTTGCTTATCGTAAATAGTTACAAATGTATCTAAGCACAGGTGCTGAGTGTTCTGGGCTCTCTGCCAAAAAAAGTCTTTATTTTAATTACGTTTCAGAAACGTATCTTTTTATTGGCATAAGTGCAGCAGATCAAAGAGAAACTTGGGAATTTTTAATGAAAATCCAGGACTGCAGGCTGACCTGTCAAAATCAGGACCGTCCCACAGAAAACGGGGCAGTTGGGAGGCATGCAATTCCAAAGTAATTGCTGCCAGAAGGGGACTTGCATCTCACGCCCACAGTTGGAACCGTGGAATTACAGGCAGCTTGTAGGTGGTTGTATCTCCAGATATCTAGATGAGCACCAAGAGGCAAGATCTTCTGCCCCTTTGCTCTATCTTTAAATTAGCCCATCTGATTGTTTTATTTAGGTTTTTTTTAATAGTCTTAAACAGGGATGGGCGAATTTTTTCGCCTCGTTTCGCCGAAAAAATGAAGCCCATAGACTTGTATGGCGGCGTGCGTCAAAAAAAAAAGACGCGTGTCAAAACAGTTTCGCCACGCGACAAAATTTTTTTGACGCCCATAGACTTTAATGGGCATCTGCGACATTTCGCCGGCGCCGAATTTTTGGCGAAGCGAAACGGGTCAAATTCGCCCATCCCTAGTCTTAAAGTTTTGTGCCCCAAAGATCACATATCTGGAAATATCCAAGAAAAATAGATCCCAGACCTGTAGAAATGGCTCCGTCAAGCGGAAAATTATCGTCTCATTTATGTTACGACTTTCGGAGTGGATGCTGGGAACTGTAGTTCAGAGTAATTGCGCCCAACAGGCACCAAACGCTTTAGGCCTTTATCCATAACGTCCCAACTATCCTTGGTTGATTTTTTTGGAGGAACTCACAACTATTGCGGTTTTTCCATGAACTGTAGTTCTTCTCTTGCATGTAGGGCAGAAAGGAACTGGCAAGTGATAACGTTATCAATACAATCTCCCAAATCCTACTTAGCAGGGACCAAAATGGGGCCCTTTCTCTCCCTGTGACAAATCCTACACTGAAATCAATTTTTTTTCTTTAATGAGCAGGTTTCATGTAGAGATAAAGTTTTAAGGGAAATAAAAATATTTCAGTTGGCTACGGGGGAACTAAACCCAATGCGCATGGTCGGCCATCTCCAGTTGCTATGGTTATTAGATTATTATAAAATAATGGGGTTGGGAGTACGTGTCCTTCATATCAAGTGGCTGGGGTGTGGGCCGCCAGTCACACAGATCTACTGCAGTTTCCAAGAAAAATAAAGTTTTAAGGGAAATAAAAATATTTCAGTTGGCTACAGGGGAACTAAACCCAATGCGCATGGTCGGCCATCTCCAGTTGCTATGGTTATTAGATTATTATAAAATAATGGGGTTGGGAGTACGTGTCCTTCATATCAAGTGGCTGGGGTGTGGGCCGCCAGTCACACAGATCTACTGCAGTTTCCTTTCAGGTTGTCTGGCTTTCATGATGGGGCTTGTTGTGATGAGTGTCGTTGGCTCTTTTGGTTTACTCACATCATTGGAAAAAGATGCCTAATTGCAGTGCCACTTTCATAATGATAGTAGCACAGGCACGTGTCTCTATATCTTCAGCAGATATAACATGGGTTCCATAGAGACCCTTCTCATAAAATACGGCTAACCACTACCGGTTGTCTTCTCCACTTGTTTCAACGCCCAACTATAATATGGGACAATTGTGTTTTGTCAACCCTGCCCTCATAATCACAAAGAGCCCCACAACAAAAATCAAGGGATATCCTGCCTACTGCCGGGTCCCCTTTGAAAAGAAATGCAGTTAACATTGATTGCTAGCTATAAAACCCATTATCCCCTCTTCCTAAAGAGCCATTTCCATGCAGGACCTCCTGCTCCGCACGAGTGGCATGTGTTAAAGAACTGAGCAGAGATCTACTTGTCTCAGATAGAATGCTAGCTCCTTTACCAAAAAATGACAGAGCTGCCAACCAACCTGGAGCACCTACTGGGTGTAAGGAAAAGAATATGGCATTGTACTGTGCAAACACACACTGACCAAAGTAGTACTTTTGTGCCGATTGGGCCCAGAAGTCTGGGAGATGGTTCAGAAGCCAATGCTTTGGTGTAGGATTAACAAATGAGCTCCTCTGAATAAATATCACCTACAAATCAAAGGTAGAGTATTTATTTTTGGAAGCTATTTCATTAAATTAAACCATAGTGACCTGGCCTAGAGAGCATATCAACCCTGTAGTAGCATTTAAAATTACCACCTGTAGTAACCTACCAGATTGCTTTATTCAAATAAAAACACCTACAACCTAGCAAATATGTTGCCTTGCAGATTACCACCAGTAGTAGTCTTTCAAATTACTACCAATACAGCAACCTTGCAGAATACCACCTGTAGCATTTCAAATTACCACTTCTAGTAAACCTACAGATTACAAACGATAGTAGCATTTGTAGCTTTCATTCTTCTCATGATTAAGGCTCTCTGTGGCCGAGTAGTAGACAGCAGACAAGGGTATTACATGTGCTCCTAGCAAGTGTATAACTTAGCAAGAGCCACCATTCTATTTTGGTCACTCCCTTGTAAGACTCTCGCTGTTCATGAGTAACATAAGAGCAGAGACACGCTGCTATTTCAGGAGATTAGTCGCCCAGTGACAAAACGTCTCTTCCTCGGGCGACTAATCCCCCCGCTAGAATGAAAATCGCCGGCAGGATGGCACTTGGATCGATTCGACTTTCCGAAGTTGCCGGAAGTTTCCTCGTGAGACTAATTTGGAAAACGAATCTTTCAGAGTGCAATCCCTGGCGATTTACATTCTGGCTTGCGGGAAGGCAGTTCGGGGAGATTAGTCGCCCAAGGAAGATGTGTAAGGGCAGAGACACATGGTCAGATTCGGGGAAATTAATCGTCCGGTGACATCTCCTCTTCTTCGGGGCGACTAATCTCACGAGGAAACTTCGTGCGACTTCGGAAAACTGAGCGCTCCGAGTGCCATCCCGCCGGAGATTTACTAGATCTAGCCAGCGGGTAGGCAGGGGAGACAGTTTAGGGAGATTAGTCGCACTGAAGAAGAGGAGATTTTTTGCCGGGCAACTAATATCCCCGATTCTGACCGCGTGTCTCTGCCCTACTGGACAACCTTTCAACTTCCCTCACTTCATCCTGTGACCTCAAGGTCAAAAATCTCCTTGATGACTTTTAATATCCTTAAATGGAAGCTAGGACATTCCATGTCTTGGAAGTAACAATACCTGCTATTAGCAGTGCAAACATCTCCAATGTCCATGAGAAGCAAATAAGTCCTGACCAATAAAAGGACGAAACCACAAGTTAAATTCATGATTATGGGGCTCTTAAGTCTTCCATAATGGCTCAACCCAAGAAAGAGCCTTTGTTTGGCTCACCTTTAATAAGGCGGCCACATTGGTTTTTCTTATTATGGAATGAAACCTTTTTTTTTCCTTGCCGTCTGCAGCTATTATCAACGAGACAATGGTCCTAAAATACTGAGCACACTGCCTAATCCGTGTGCCGCGTCCCCTCGCTGCAGGGGGTGGCTGGTCTCAGCGCTACATTTACTGCTTCCACTTGAATGAACTTATAAAGTACAGGAAGGTTTGGAATTTATAAAGAACACTTCTATATTACAAGGGTGGGAGATACTTCCCAAAGGCTGTTCTATGCAGAAGAATCTCTCAAAGCCCAAGAGACTCCTGACAACTAATAGCCCCTGACTGGTGATCTGAACCCTTGCAACAAATCCTGCTTTCTATTGTAGAAGAGTTCAATATGTGACGTGTCTACATGGGACACTTGCAGATGCCAACAATGAGAAGATCCTCCATTAGGTCTTCTGCTTGCTCATAAGCATTGTAGGATAAGTGGTTGAGATTCTTGGTACCACGAAGCACCCACACTACTACATTCTCTCAATATGAGAAAAAAAACCCAAACCAAGGAACATCTCCCCCACCCACTCCCCAGGCTGCATCATTGCTATAAATAAGATATGTCTTGATATATAATCGAGCTTACATTGTTGATAGCACCGTGTTTCAGCTCAAATAAGATTAAAACAGCCTTTTGCTCAAGGTTATTAAAGCTGCCTTATTGTAGTCACACAATTAGTGGGAAAGCCGGGATCACAAATGAGCTTGGCTGAAATATAATGAATTGACTTCTAAACAGTATCTTCAGCACTTAAAAATACATTACAATTGAGCACATGGCCTTTCCATCATATTTTTTTATTTTTGTATATCGACCGACCATGATTTACATATGAATGATGCTCTTCAAAGCTCAATGCAGTCTTCAAACTGTCAATAAATAATGCATGATAAGGTATTTTATTGGCTGGGGATAGCCAATATTTCAATTTTTTTTTTTCAAAAATACAATATTTAATTTCAGTTTTTATTCATTTTAGAAGCAGACAAGTCAAAGTCATCGAGTCCTTAACTGGAGCAGAAGTGGGTGGGATAGAGAGAGAAAGGGGTGAAAAAAATGTTTATAGGGATACTGTCATGGGAAAACATGTTTTTTTTTCCAAAATGCATCAGTTAATAGTGCTGCTCCAGCAGAATTCTGCACTGAAATCCATTTCTCAAAAGAGCAAACAGATTTTTTTATATTTCATTTTGAAATCTGACATGGGGCTAGACATATTGTCAGTTTCCCAGCTGCCCCCAGTCATGTGACTTTTGCTCTGATAAACTTCAGTCACCCTTTACTGCTGTACTGCAAGATGGAGTGATATCACCCCCTCCCTTTCCCCCCAGCAGCCAAACAAAAGAACAATGGGAAGGTAACCAGATAACAGCTCCCTAACACAAGATAACAGCTGCCTGGTAGATCTAAGAACAGCACTCAATATTAAAACCAAGTCCCACTGAGACTGATTCAGTTACATTAAGTAGGAGAAATAACAGCCTGCCAGAAAGTAGTTCAATCCTAAAGTGAAGGCACAAGTCACATGACTGGGGCAGCTGGGAAACTGACAATATGTCTAGCCCCATGTCAGATTTCAAAATTGAATATAAAAAAATCTGTTTGCTCTTTTGAGAATTGGATTGAAACGACTTGGTTATTATTAGGAAGGTAGGAACAAGGAGACCACACTAGCACCAAGAAGATAGTGCCTTGGTTGGAGTTGAACCTAGAACAGACCCAACATTCAACTTGGATAAAAAAAGGGTTTCAAGAGGATAAAAGCAAACAAAGAGTGAAGAATGATGAAAAAAGTGGCAAAATTGGAAGATAAAAAGCTCAGGAGGAAGAAGTGGAGAATAGTGGAAGAGGTTGGTGGGAAGGGAATGAAGTGCTGACATGTTAACTCGTACCAATGGACCTATGGTACTGACTGCTAGAGGAGCTAGACTTGCCAGCTTCCAATGGGTTGGAATTAAGACCACAACCATGCACATAGTTTTGTCAATTGGAGAGAAACAACCAGAAATAGAAAATACAACTAGATGTTAAAGGAGAAGGAAATTTAGCAGGTGGCCAACAACTTGGTACCCCCAGTAATTTTAGTCGCTTTCCTACTACCCCGGGCAGACCTTCTTCTACTAAAACCACACCAGCCCAGGGTTGTTTGTTATGGGCTGCACCTCCATCTTTTTTGTTCTCCTTGGTATCCCCTGTGCCAATTCTAGGTGGGGACATGCAAAGAACCTAAATCTCAGAAGTTCTGTACTGCGCATGTATTTGCCCAATGGGGGGTGTCTGGAAGACTGCGGCGAGGTGCTCAGCAAACAGTGGCTAAGACCAAGAGGGCATCATCCATTGATTTAGCTTTCCTTCTCCTTTGATAATAATACAGATATTCGTTATCCGGAAACCCGTTATCCAGAAAGCTCCAAATTACGGAAAGGATGTCTCCCATAGACTCCATTTTATTCTCTGTAATAATAAAACAGTAGCTTGTACTTGATCCCAACTAAGATATAATTAATCCTTAATGGAAGCAAACCCAGCCTATTGGGTTTATTTCATGTTTACATGATTTTCTAGTAGACTTAAAGTATGAAGATCCAAATTATGGAAAACCTCTGTTGTAAGGGAATTGTAACATACTGGAAGATTATGGGAGGAAAAAGGAAGCTTATGTATAGAGAAACTGAAACAATGCATGCTGAGACAGTAAGAGTTCTGCAGTATCTATGGAGGAAAATTGGGCCTTCCATATGAACCCCAATGCACCATGCAAGCACTATTTTCACTCCATTTTATTCAAATAATCCAAATTGTTAAAAATTATTTCTTTTTTGTCTTTAATTTCGGTAAGTTCTTTCTTAATAAAGGCTGTGCGATTTTAAAGTTTCATTTGTCTTGGTGTTTTTTTCTCAATGTATACTAACACATTTTTTTAAAAAAATGTTGTCGATGTTACTGGTCCTTTAAGAGGGACTTGAATAAATACCGGAGTGTAAAAGGAGATCTTGACTCCAAATAGGTTCTAGGAGGTCCCCCATAGGCTAAAACAGCAATTCGGCAGGTTTTAGATGGCGAATGGTTAAAGTCAAATTTTTAAAGAGACAGTAAATGATGAATTTCGATATCCGAATTTTTTTCAGATTCAAATCAAATTTTGACTATTCCCTAGTTGAGGTCAGGCCTTGATTTGTGGCGAGGCCTAGAGCGGCAGAATAATAGGGGCGGCATGCCGCCGAGCCGCTCACCGGGGAGTACTGCTCCCCAATGCTCCGGTGCAGGCGTGGAATATACGGAGTGGAGTATACAGGCAGCGCCAGGACCGCGAGGCCTCGGGGCACACGCCCACTAAATCCGGCCCTGTTTGACAAAAACAGCTCAAACTTCGATTTTTTTTTTTAATTCGAAAATTCACCTCGACCTTTGCTAAATCTGCCCCTAAGTGTTCTGCAGTATCTACAGAGGAAAATTCATCTTTTAGTCCTCCCCTTGGTCAAATACAAAATAAAGGTATAATGGGCCTTCGACATGAACCCCAATGTACCATTTACAGTCCTAACACTCTCACCATTATTTACCTTCCTCCCTGTATAAACAACACCTGTCCATGGCTTCTCACCTGAGCACAGACGCTTTAAGCAAACACCCCTTGCACCCCCTGAAATTGCCATAGGAACATTATTTATGATCTTTTTTTCCAGCAGCCTCATTAAATCGAAGCCTCATTTAACCAGCAGGACGTTGTTACAATGGTCTCGCTGACACGCTGTGATCGATGGCTGCGTAACATGGGCCAACAATGGCCTCCCCGGCCGCCTGACTGTGGATAAACACTGTAGGGCCACTAACAATGGCGAGGGGGCTGAATGGCAGGAAGGAATAGGAAGAAAGCCCAAATCATAGGGACGAAGGGATTTTCTCAGGCGAGGGGGGGGGGGGCGGACGTCTTCCCATAATTACCTGGTGGGAAGGTTTCCTGAAATCTGAGCCAGAGAGATAAAAGGAGCCGTGCCTTTAAGAATGAAATAATTCAGCCTCTTATTCCTGCGGCCGGGAGAAAAGGAACTGCTCTATGAATGGGAGAAATGTGCCGGCTACTGGGAAGCTGCTAATAGAGAGGGAGCGGAGGGTAGGGGGGTTCCTTATTATAAATATATACCTACGCTAATTGGTTATTATTGGTCTGCACTGAAACTATAATTATAGCAATCTGTCAAGTTGTTATTGAACTTGAACTTACAGCCTCCCAACACAGACAAAGGGAGTTGGGAACGGCCCTGTACAGGTATAGGATCCGTTATCCGGAAACCGGAAAGCTCCATAGACTCCAAAAAATCCAAATTTGAAAAAATGATTTCCTTTTTTCTCTGTAATAATAAAACAGTATCTTGTACTTGATCCCAACTAAGATATAATTAATTTCTATTGGAAGCAAAACCAGCCTAATTAAATAAGATGTAGACATCCTTTCCGTAAATTCTGAGCTTTCCGGATAACGGATCCCATACCTGTGCTCCTTTTCAGAAAGCGATCAGGTGATCCATCGCGTGGCGCTCGATTTCTCCTCCCTGCCTTCCTTATAGGAGATAGACAGGGAGGAGAAATCGAGCGCCGCACGATGGATCGTCGCCCTGTCGCCTTTTCTGAAGAGGACAGCAAGCGTTTCGGTAAGTTACTTCTTATAAAGACTTTGCGATTTTAAAGTTCATTTTGTCTTGGTGGGTTTTTTTTCGATGTATACGAACAAAATTTTTTTTTAAAAAAAAAATGTTGGTGTTACTGGTCCTTTAACTCAAAAGACCTTTGAAGTAGCCTTGAACTTCTGCCACATTGTTTCATGAGTCCGAAGCAGAAAAGCAGGAAGGGACAGACGAAATACTTCTTTCACTTTCAACAGCCAATAACTACTGATGGGCGTATAAATTCGCCTGGCATGGATCCGCTACAAATTAATCGCATTTTGCCGCCTGCGAATGACGAAAAATCAATGGCAAAAATCCGCAGCGGGAAAAAAAATTAGCTGCGTGTCAAAATTTTCGCGTGCATAAAAATTGCTGCGCGTCAAAATTGTCGTGGACATAAAAATTGGCCCTGGTCAAAATTATTCAGGCGCCCATTGGGGCTCATTTATAAATTTTGTGCAGAGCAGATAGGTTCGCACAATGAATATATTTGCCCTGTGCGTAGTTACATTTATAAGAATTGCGAATTCTTTTTCACAATGCAAATGTCTATAAGAACGTTTTAAATAACTCAAAAATCGCAAATTGCGAATATTTATGTGCACACTCAGCGTTTGAATTACGCCACAACTTTGGTGGCAGAGAAAATATTCGCAAAACAGTTTTGCAAATTGAAGTTACTGTCAGCGCTCACGCAAACACCCGTCTCAGTTGCAAAAATGTATTCACAATGCGAATTCGAAAAAAACCCCAGAAAGACGGGCAGAGCAGTGCAATATATTAGCGTTCAGGAAAAAACATAGGCAATTTGCGAATAATTATGCGGTGAACGAACTTTATAAATGACCTCCATTGACTTTAATGCATTTGGATAAAATAGTCGCATGTATAATAATTGTCGTTCGCATACAATTTGTTGCGCGTCAAAATTATTCAGGCGCCCATTGACTTTAATGCATTTGGACAAAATAGCCACATGTATAAAAATGGTCGCTCGCATTAAAAATAGTTGTGCATCAAAATTTTTTTGACGACCATTGACTTCAATGCGATTCACGAATTCTCGCTGTTTCGCTAATTTTTTCCCCGTTTCGTGAATTATTCCGCGAAGAGAAACAGGACAGATTCACCCATCAAATAACCTTAAAGCTAACGAACATCTGTAATTAAAGGAAAACGATACCCCCAAACAATGTAGGTCTCTATAAAAAGATATTACATAAAACAGCTCATATGTAAAACTCTGCTTCATGTAAATAAACCATTTTCATAATAATATACTTTTTTAGTAGTATGTGCCATTGGGTAATCATAAATAGAAAATTGCCATTTTAAAAAATAAGGGCCGCCCCCTGGGATTGTACGATTCACTGTGCACACAAACATATCATACTTCTTAGGTCACATGAGCCAATTAACAGACAGAGTTGTGTCTTTTGCTTCAACATTTCTTCCTGTTACAGTTCGAGCTGCAGTATTTCCGGTCAGGTGATCTGTTCCTGTTACAGTTAGAGCTGCAGTATTTCTGGTCAGGTGATCTCTTCCTGTTACAGTTAGAGCTGCAGTATTTCTGGTCAGGTGATCTCAGCACACAGACCATCACAAAATGGTGGTTCAAGGTAAGAGATGTAAAAGGGCAATATTTACTTAAATATATATTCCAGTTTGGTAAGATTCTTTAATGTGCCACTTAATAGGATGTAAACTGTTGCTTAAGTGTTCATTTTGGGGGTATAGTTTTCCTTTAATCTACATGGAAAAGTTGCTTGGGGTTTACATTCCCTTTAAATTGTTCCAATGTGAGCAACTTTCTGTTTAATAAATAAAAAACAAATACCTATAGGAGTGCGCCTCGTCCCAGGGATGTGGATGGGAAGGGGGGAGGGGACGAGCGAGTTTTGTAAATGAAATCGGCAAAGACCTGAATCCTCACTGACTATGGCCGGGTAAGAGGAGAAGACGGTAATTTCACTGGCTGGATATGCGAGGAGAATGTTACGTTTCATACTCCAGTCTGTGTCTACAAAACAGGAAATGAAATATTTTAACCTAATTTAAACGTTTTTGTAACTGAAGGATTTGTTCACCTTTGAGTTAACTTACAGTATAATGTAGGGAGGGATATTCCGAGACAATTTGCAATTGGTTTTCATTTTTTATCATTTGTGGTTTTTGAGTTATTTGACTTTTTGTTCAGTAATTGGCAGTTTCAAAAATCTGGTTGCTAGGCTCCAGCTTACCCTAGCAACCATGAACTGATTTGAACAAGAGACTGAGATGTAAATAGGAGAGGCCTGAACATAAAGCAGCAATTACATTAAATGTTTAGCTTTGCAGAGCTTTTTTTTTTCTTAAGGGATGCACCGAATCCATTTTTTTGATTTGACCGAACCCCTGAATCCTTCACAAAAGATTCGGCCAAATACCAAATTGAATCCTAATTTGTATATGCTAATTTGCATATGCAAATTAGGGGCAGGGAGGGGAAACGTTTTTTGTGAAAAAAGTCACGCAATTTCCTTCCCCGCTACTAATTTGCATATGCAAATGAGGATTTGGATTCGTTCGGCCGAATCCCAATCCTGCTGAAAAAGTCTGAATCCTGGCCCGACCCAACTTAAATTGTTACAAATGTATCTAAGTGCAGCTGTCACGTATTCTGGGCTCTCTGCCAAAAGCCAATTAAGTTTTAGAAACATTGTATCTTTTTCGGGCTGTTCAGTGCAGGAGATCAAAGAGAAAGTCAGGACATTTCAGTAACAATCCAGGATTGTGGGTTGAGCTGTCAAAATCGGGACTGTCCTGCGAAAAATGGGACAGTTGGGAGGGATGTTATATACACGGGCAGGTTACCCTTGGAGTGAGGGCAGCATCGTTCCAACTGCCTGTATTTCCGGCATTGTGATCTGATCGTTGGGCCCCTAGGATCATCCCAATATCGGCCACCCCATGGTTATCTCCTGCTTTTAAGTGGGCGACCAGGTTAAATAATATAATAGGCCCAAGGTGCTGCTATCACTGTAGACTTGTAGAGGGTTCATATTCATTAGTGGAAAATCCCTTGTACCCAAATCAATATCTAATTTCCTGAATGATTACGGTCAGGGCCGCCATCAGGGGGGCACAGGGGGTACAACTGCACCGGGCACAGGCCTGAAGGGGGGCCTGGTTGTGCTGCACTTTTCGAAAGAGCCGGGCCCCCCTTAAAGTGGACCCGTCACCCAGACATAAAAATCTGTATAATAAAAGTCCTTTTTAAATTAAACATGAAAGCCAATTTCTTTTTTTTATTAAAGCATTCATAGCTGTTGTAAACTCATTTAAAAATCTCAGCTGTCAATCAAATATTGCCTACCCCACCTCTATGCCTAGGCATAGAGGCGGGGCAAACATTACTTTCACTTTCCATTCAGCACTTCCTAGATGTCACTGCTCTCTCCACATTCCCCCGTTCTCTTTACCATTTAATTGTGTAACCAGGGCATGGGGATGGACATTGGGTCCCTGTCCCCTGGTGCACAAACAAGATTCTAAGATGATACAAGGCTTGTCTTAATAACAGTGTCCACAAAATGGCTCCTTCCTGGTTACTTTAATTATGAGTTCCCAGACTGTTGGAAACAATATTCAAATAATTTATACAGTGTAATTAAAGTTCATTTTGCTTGACTAACATGATAAAATAGGATTTGGAATAATTTTGTTTGGGTGACGGGTCCCCTTTAACAGCAACAAAGCTTTGCCCCCTTCTGGAGTCCCGAACCGCTGAAAAGCCGAAGTCCCGAAGCGGCGAAAAGACCTGAAGTCACGAAAACAGCTGAAATTTAAGTCCTGGAGCGGCGAAAAGACCTGAAGTCACGAAAACAACCGAAATTGAAGTCCCAAAGTGGCGAAAAGACCCAAAGTCTCAAAAACAACTGAAATTGATGTCCTGGAGCGGCAAAAATACCCAAAGTCACGAAAACAGATGAAATTGAAGTCCTGAAGCAGCGTAAATACCTGAAGTCACAAAAACAACCGAAATTGAAGTCCTGAAGTGGCAAAAAGACCCGAAGTTGTGAAAACATCCGAAATTGAAGTGCCGAATCGGCGTAAATAACTGAAGTCATGTAAACAGCCGAAATTGAAGTCTCGGATCGGCGTAAATACCTGAAGTCACGAAAACAGCCGAAATTGAAGTCCCGAATCGGCGTAAATACCTGAAGTCACGAAAACAGCGGAAATTGAAATCCTGAAGGGGCTAAAAGACCTGAAGTCACAAAAGGAGGCAAAGTTGTCCTGAAGCCACCAGTTGAATTCTACTGAACACCTATGTGTGTTTTTTCATTTTTTTCAATGTATTATTTTAATACTCTAAAGGCCCCTGCCACCAATGTTTTTTTTAAAAATATTCTCTGGGGCCCCAATTTTTTTTAACTTGTGAGGGGGTCCGAGGCAAAAATGTTTTTTTTTTCTAACTTGTAGGGGGGCCCTGATCACCAAATTTTTTTTAAAAAACTTTTATGGGAGGCCCTAGCGCCAATATTTTTTTTCAACTTATAGTGGGGCCCTGGTCCCCAATAGCTTATTATAACTTGTGTGTGTGGGTGGGGGGGGGGTTTACCTTTTTTTAGCGCGGATGTCTGTGTGTTCTTTTAACTGTGGATTGGGTGGGATCTGGGGTGGGGCTTGGGTGATAAAAAAACAAATACTCCCTAAGGCTACAAATGTATTGTTATTGTTACTTTGTATTACTCTTTCTATTCAGGCCTCTCCTATTCATATTCCAGACTCTCATTCAAATCAATTCTTGGTTGCTAGGGGAATTTGGACCCTAGCAACTAGATAGCTGAAATTGAAAACTGGAGATCTACTGAATAAAAAAGCTAAATAAATAAAAAAAAAATTAAAGTTGAAAACCAATCGCAGATTGTAGCAGAATATCACTCTCTACATCATACGAGTGGTTAATTTAAAGGTGAACACGCCATTTAAGGTCCAGACAAGTCTCGGGTGACAGTGAGAAGAGGATTATGATAAGAAGTAGAGGGGCAAGTGAGTGTCAGACAGTTCCTAGGGTAAGAATAAGGTGACTCGGGGACAGATAATCCACTCGCACTGTTATCAAACCCTTTCAGCGCCAGTGTTTTGCCGCAAGACGTGGCCCAAGCTGCTCCCTGTCCTCACCTGGGCTCTGTTTATCAGCTCAGGAAGAGAATGGCTTCCTCTCGTCACTGATATCTCTGGGAACCCAATCCATGAAGATATTCCTGACCCCTGTCTGTGCTATTTTAACCGTCTGCTGTACAGGAAGGAACCATTATAAATAGTCCAACAATGCTCTTATACATAGGGGCCCGACAGTGATTGATGCCTGAACAAACGCACAACAGCAAGGCGGCCTTTTCACTGCGGCTTCTCATAGAAAAGTGAGGATTAGAAATCCCTTGAAATAAACCATCAACCCCCCCCTTAAAGGGAAGTAAACCCAAAATTAAATTAAAGATAAAATATATTAGTCTGTTTAGGAACAGACGCCTCTCCACTAGTATTGAATCACTTATAGTCATTTACAGACCCCATTCCTTAGTCTAGTCACTCAGTGGAGGTCATTTATCAACACTGGGCAAATTTGCCCATGGGCAGTAACCTATGGCAACCAATCTGATTGCTACATTCATTGTCCTACTTGCAGCTGGCTTCAAAAAGCTAATCACTGCTTGGTTGCTATAGGTAACTGTTCATGGGCAAATTTGCCTGGTGTTGATAAATGAGCCCCACTGTCTGCCATTCGCTGGGGCTCCTTCATAAAAACTGGACACATTTGCTCCTGGGCAGTAACCAGGGTTGGACTGGGCCAGCAGGACCGGGGGAAAACCTGGTGGGCCCCGGCTCTTTTGGTCCCCGAAAGGAACGGTAGAATCACTAGGTGGGTGCCAACGAAAAAAAGGTAGAATAACTGGTTGGGTGCCAAGGAAGGAAAGGTAGAATCACAAAAGGTAGGCTCAGCCATTTACATGGATCAGTCAGTTACATGGATCAGTCAGTTACATGGATCAGCCAGTTACATGGATCAGCCAGTTACATGGATCAGCCAGTTACATGGATCAGCCAGTTACATGGATCAGCCAGTTACATGGATCAGCCAGTTACATGGATCAGCTAGTTACATGGATCAGCCAGTTACAGTACATGGATCAGCCAGTTACATGGATCAGCCAGTTACAGTACATGGATCATCCAGTTACAGTACATGGATCATCCAGTTACAGTACATGGATCAGCCAGTTACATGGATCAGCCAGTTACATGGATCAGCCAGTTACATGGATCAGCCAGTTACATGGATCAGCCAGTTACATGGATCAGCCAGTTACATGGATCAGCCAGTTACATGGATCAGCTAGTTACATGGATCAGCCAGTTACAGTACATGGATCAGCCAGTTACATGGATCAGCCAGTTACATGGATCAGCCAGTTACAGTACATGGATCATCCAGTTACAGTACATGGATCATCCAGTTACAGTACATGGATCAGCCAGTTACATGGATCAGCCAGTTACATGGATCAGCCAGTTACATGGATCAGCCAGTTACATGGATCAGCCAGTTACATGGATCAGCTAGTTACATGGATCAGCCAGTTACAGTACATGGATCAGTCAGTTACATGGATCAGTCAGTTACATGGATCAGTCAGTTACAGTACATGGATCAGCCAGTTACATGGATCAGCCAGTTACATGGATCAGCCAGTTACAGTACATGGATCAGCCAGTTACATGGATCAGCCAGTTACATGGATCAGCCAGTTACATGGATCAGCCAGTTACATGGATCAGCCAGTTACATGGATCAGCCAGTTACATGGATGCCTGAGACAAACAACGCTACAACACAAAAGAGGTTTTCGAGGGAGCCCAAAATAATTATTTTGAAATAAGGCAACACTGAACCCTCTGCATGAACCACAAACCAAATTAAAAAAAGGGCTTGGGAAAGCGACAATTTTGCCTCTTTTATTAACCTATAAAATCCAGCTTTTCTTAAAACAATACTCTCCGCAGTCGTGCGGCGTAAAGACATTTTACGGTCCCATTAGGCAAGTACTCTGGAGCTTGCATAAATCCCCATTCACGCACGCAGCAACACGGGGAGATCATTACGCCGTTGCCTCCTTGGCTAATGAATGCAGAATGCAAATATAATGCCGTGATCAAATGCTCTTTGTACAGCGGCAGCAGCGGCACATAAACCATGTCGTCCTGGCCAAGGCCGGGCAAGAGAGCCGGGAGGGAGGGGGTACGATAACTGCCGCTGCCTTATTAATTCCACTGTACAATAAGGCAGAAGGTAATTTCCATAAACATTTCCAGGATGATGTTCATTCTTCCAGTTTATGTATTACCAGCATTTGGCCGTAATAAAAAAATGCGATGAATATAAGGAACTGCGTCCCCCCTACTGTTAAATATAAGGATATGGGAACTCACAGAGGAGTTTAGAGGCAAAATAACTGAGTAAAAGACGTCAGGCTGAGGTTTTGCAAATACAGGTATGGGACCTGTTATCCAGAATGCTCTGGACCTGGGTTATTCCGGATAACAGATCTCTCCGAAATTTGGATCTTCATACCTTAAGTCTACTAGAAAATCATGTAAACATTAAATAAACCCTATAAGATGGTTTTGCTTCTAATAAGTGCACCGAATCCAGTATGTTGGATTCAGCCAAACCCCCAAATCCATAGCAAATGATTCGGCTGAATATCGAACTGAATCTGAATCCTAATTTGCATATACAAATTAGCGGTGGGAAGGAAAAAACATTTTTTACTTCCTTGTTTTGTGACACATGATTTCTCTCCCCGCCCCTAATTTGCATATGCGGATTACGATTTGGTTCTGCCAGGGAGAAGGATTCGGCTGAATCTGAATCCTGCTGAAAATGCCCGAATCCTGACCCGATTCCTGGATTCGGTGCATCCCTACTAATAAGGATTAATTATATCTTAGTTGGGATCAAGTACAAGGTACAGGTATGGGACCCGTTATCCAGAATGCTCAGGACCTGGGGTTCCGGATAACAGTTTTTTACGTAACTTGGATCTTCATACCTTACGTCTACTAGAAAATCATGTAAATATTAAATAAACCCAATAGGCTGGTTTTGCTTCCAATAAGGATTAATTATATCTGAGTTGGGATCAAGTACAAGTTACTGTTTTATTATTACACAGAAATCGTAAAAAAAAAATTGTTATATTTATTATAATTGAGTCTATGGAAGGTGGCCTTTCCGTAATTCGGAGCAGGTTTTGGGATAACGGATCCTATATCTGTACTCTGCTTCCATAGATATGAATACAGGGAGCTGCGAGAAAAAATGCAAAATGCAGCAGCCGCTCTTACTTTAAATGGTTTACAATATAACAGCTATTAACTGGGTGCTGGTATATAAAAAGAGTTATTCCTTCATAAAAAAAAAATCTCACTTTGCACATTAAGAAAGGCTATTAAAAAGATACAGCTTTTTTTTTTTTTTTTAAAGAGACAGAAACTAACAAATAGAGCATACAGTATATATGGCAATTTGAGATAATTTGCAATTGGTTTTCATTTTTTATTATTTGTGGCTTTTGCATTATAGTTTTTTTTTTTCTCCAGTTTGCAGTGCCAGCCATCTGATTGCTAGGGCCTAAATTACCCAGAGAAAAAAGAAATCATTTTTTAAAATTTGGATTATTTGGACAATAGGTTTCCTGATAACAGATCCCATACCTGTACCCTCTTGTTCCACCCCAGTTCCTGCTCAATCTCACCTTCTTTGCCCGTTCCCCCAGTCCGCCAACTGATGTCATTGCCACACCCCCTTTACTTCACTACTCAACCCTTCATACTCCCGCCATTCCATCATCAGCCCAGCCCCCATCATGCCTCAGTCGAATATTCATAAGGTGGGGACCCAGTGTAGGAGAGACACCAGGGGGTAGGGTTGCCACCTGTCCGGTCTTGACCCGGACAGCCCGGTATTTTGAAGGGCTGCCCCGGTCAAAACTTCCTGCCCGGTTTTCCAAATAAGGAAAACCGGGCAGGATTCACTTGATTGACACGGTGATTGCGCAATCGCAGATTGCCGTGTCATAGCCCCACCCCTTGACATCACAACCACACCCACCTATGACATGGCCCCACCCACTGACATTTCGGCACCGCCCCTGTCCAGTCTCAGCCGTATGGAAAGGTGGCAAGCCCACTCTCAGTATTATTCTTCCTCTCCTCACTCAGCCTCTATTCTCCTAGTCTCTATTCTTTACACGCTATAATCTCAGAGTTGTATTACATACTATAATCTATTATTCCATCTATTTAGCCTCTTTGTTCTCATAGAAATAGGGAATGGCCATGAAATAGGTCAAATGTTGTTCAGCAGAACCTGAACCTGACACCTGGGCCCACCGGGAGTTTTCCTGGTATCCCTGTGGGCAAGTCAGACACCGTGGGGACCCTAATAGTGCCTAGGTGACACTTTAGCAGGGACAGCAAAAAAAAGCCACTTTAAAAGAGAACTAAAGCTTAACTAAAGAAGTAGCTAGAAATGTTGTACATGATGATTTGTGCTTCTGTACCAGCCCAAGGCAACCACAGCCCTTAAGCATTAAAGATCTGTGTCTCCAAAGATGCCCCAGTAGCTCCCCATCTTCTTTTCTGCTGATTCACTGCACATGCTCTGTGCTGCTGTCACTTACTGAGCTTAGGGAGCCACTCACAATATACAGTACACATAGAATAGAAATGTCACAATATAAGGCTGATTAGTAATTAATACAGATAATTACTACATGGCAGCACAGAAACCAGTGCAATTAGCATCAGAATTGAATAATCAGCAAACCTGTAACATCAGCTTATATTACAGCCAGGGAAGCTCATTTTCTGCTGGATAATTAGTGACGAGCCCTAAGCTTAGCTTCTCAACAGCCAATCAGAGCCCACTGAGCATGTGAGTGTCACAGACACTTTCCAAGATGGTGACCCCCTGTGACAAGTTTGAAGTCCTGGATCATTGCTGCTATTGACAAGCTCAAACTTTAGCCTCGTGCAATAAGTTCATTAAATAATATACATGTATAGCATTTTTGGCCATATTCATTTTTTCAGGTTTAGTTCTCCTTTAAGAGCCAAATGTCCATTTGCGTGCACTAGGGATCCTGATCCAGTGCTGGGGCAGCAGAGTGCTTGCGGGTACAGTGGCATCACAATGCATAATATTGGAGAACGGACACCATCCCCAGGCCAAAGCGTCGCTCATTCAATTGTGACATCACTGGGGGTCATTTATCAGCACTGGGCAAATTTGCGAATGGGCAGTAACCCATAGCAACCAATCAAATGGCTGCATTCATTGTTCTACTTGCCGCTGGCTTTCAAAAGCGAATCACTGATTGATTGCTATGGGTAACTGCCCATGGGCAAATTTGCCCAGTGATTATAAATGAGCCCCACTGAGTCCCAATCAGATATAGTTCGGAGAAGCTGCCATGCTGCACAAACCCATATTGGTGGGGCCCCAGGTGAAGTGTTGAGTACAGCATACGAATAACTTGCCTGTTAAATATATATTTCTTGGTACAGGTATGGGACCTGTTATCCAGAATGTTTGGGACCTAGGGCTTTCCGGATAACTTTCCATAATTTGGATCTTCATATCTTAAATCTACTAGAAAATTATGTAAACATTAAATAAACCCTATAGGCTGGTTTTGCCTCCAATAAGGAGTCTGTAATTCAGAGCTTTCTGGATAATGGAAACCCATACCTTCAGTCCACGAGAAAATCATATAAACATTAAATAAAGCCAATAGGCTGGTTTTGCCTCCAATAAGGATTTATTATATCTTAGTTGGGATCAAGTACAAGTTGCTGTTTTATTATTACAGAGAAAAAGGAAATCATTTTTAACAATTTGAATTATTTGGATAAAATGGAGTCTTTGGGAGACGGCCTTTCCGTAATTCGGAGCTTTCCGGATAATGGGTTTCCAGATCCCATACCTGTACTGGTTTTACTCGACCTTAGGTCAGTCCACACGAGCAGATTCGGGGAGATTTAGTTGCCTGGCGACTAATCGCCTGTTCTGGGCGACAATCTCCCCGAACTGCCTTCAATTGTCTTTACGTGTCTTCCCGTCCGCTATGATGAAAAGTCACCTGCGTTAAGGCACACGCGGCGCTTCGTTTTCCGAAGTTGCCTCACGAGGAAACTTCGGAAAATGAAGAGCCGCGTGTGCTTTAGCGCAGGCGACTTTTGATTATAGCGGATGGGAAGGCACGCAAAGGCAGTTCAGGGAAATTGTCGTCCAGAAGAAGAGGCGATTAGTCGCCAGGCGACTAAATCTCCCCGAATCTGCTCGTGTGGACTGAGCCTAAACTCTTATTTCTTGAATATAATGATAGAGGTCCCCAGTCTCAGGCTGCAACTCCCGGTGCCCCTCTTGCAGCCTCTCGCAGAAGCCCCGCCCCAAGTCCCCCTGAGTGCGTCTGCTTTTTTCGCAAAACCAAAACACACCCGTCATGTGTCTGTCAGAGATAACCTCCCAATCTTGTGGCCACTGAGCAAAGTGGCTGCTGCTTTTGGTCTGACATTAACCAGAACCTCCCAGATTTCCCCTAAATGCAGTCATTACATGGAAAAATGAACTCCATAATCAGCTTGTCTTTCCCCAGCTGCAGACAGGATATTTAATGATGGGTGGGGGGCTGGAGTTTGCCGTCTGCCAGTAGGGAGACCCCCACCCTGACTCTGGATCTTACACCTTTAATCAGGGCACTGCTGAGCTGGTATAAATAATGAACGATGGGTGCTGGTTAACTTTAAACATGGTGCATTTGATAGTATTGATGGTAAAACATTTCCAGCCCCTAATAAATTTTAAAGGAGAAATAAAGAATAGGTTAAGTGTTATTCACTTAGTTTGGGGGAGAGGGGTTAGGACCCTTTTTGTGAATATAATCAGTAATCTTGGACCCCAGGCTGACACTCCTATTCACAGTAAAGTGTGGCTCAGGGTCCTACTCTACTGAGCACCACCATTTTTCCTTAGGCTGGTGGCACACGGTTAGACAAATCTCCTTTTCTTCGGACGACTAATCTCCCCGCAATGCCTTCCTGCCGGCAAGATTGTAAATCGACGGCGAGGAGGCTTACGTATTGTTTCTGTTTCCCGAAGTTGAGGCAACTTCAGGCATCTTCAGAAAACGATGAACTACGCAGGTCTGGACCGAGATTTAAAATAGGCCCTGGCATTTCAGGCACACAGAGGCCCTAACAGCCACCCACCAGCCTAATAAATAGTGACTGCCTATGGCAACTTACAACAGCCCCTCTGGCATTTGCCAGAACCCACAGATTACCATTCAGGGCCTGGTACGAAATGCCATCCTGACGGCAAATCTTCAAGAATCGAAATCGCCGGCAGGATGGCACTTGGAGCGCTTTGTTTTCCGAAGTCTTCTGAAGATTCCTAGTGAGGTACTTTGGAAAACGAAGCACTCCGAGTGCCATCCCACCAGCGATTTCGATTCTAGCCGGCAGGAAGGCTTTTCAGGGAGATTAGTCTCCCGACGAAGTTCACGTCTCTGCCCTAACACTTCTTCAATGGATCTTACCTTTAAGAAACATGGTTTCAATTTGGGTGGGGAGTGGTCTGTGCACTAGTACTACATTTTTTAAACGCAAGCCTAGAAAAAAAGAGTTAAATTGCAGCCTGGGGCTTGGGGCCTTATTTTGCTTGTGTGTGTCTGCGCTTTGCACAGGAGACTCCATTATTATCATAAGTCGGTTACACCCTGGCTGTGAGAATGTCCAGACGTTCCTCTGACACCTTATCAGATGTTGCTACTGGATGTTCTAATCCCTAGGGAGTCTTGCAAATCTGCTTGATAGGGATCTCCTGCTGAACAATCCATCAGGGCACGGATAATAAAATAAGCCTAACATTTAAGGAGGCCAAAGAAGGAGACCCTTTCTTAAATGAAGGTTAAGGGCAGAAACACACATGGAGATTCAGGGAGATTAGTCACCTGGGGTCAAATCGCCTCTTCTTCGGGTGATTAATCTCCCGAACTGCCTTCCCATCAGCTAGAATCTAAAACGCCGGCGGGATGGCACTTGGAGTGCTTTGTTTTCCGAAGCCGCCCGAAGTTTTCTCGTGAGGCAACTTCGCGCTTCATCGGAAAACGAAACGCACCGAGTGCCACCCCATCGGTGATTTAGATTCTAGCCGGCGGGAAGGCAGTTCAGGGAGATTAGTTGCCCAAAGAAGAGGTGATTTGACTCCGGACCACTAATCTCTCTGAATCTTTGTGTGTGCCCTTACCTTTAGAGGCAAATTTTGATCAAACACAAAGGGGCTCTATATTCAAATCATAATGATGGACATAAAAACAAGCCCTAATTCCACAACGAATGTCCAAAACTGGGCCATAAAGAAGGCCAGGCACTGACTTGGCCATACACGGGCAGACAAAAGCTGCCGACAGACCAAGTCGGCAGCTTATTGGCCCGTGTATGGGGGCCCCCCGACGGGCTTCCGACTTTCGGCCAGATCTCGATCGGATGGGACAAAAAAAACGCGTTGGATCGCGGCCGCATCTGTACGTTGATGCGGTCCTGCAATCCGACCCCAGTTCCCATTCGTTAGGATCAGATCGTTGGGCCCTAGGGCCCACGATCAGATCAGCCCGATATTGCCCACCTCATGGTGGGCATATCGGAGAGAGAGATCAGCTCGTTTGGTGACATCGCCAAACGAGCGGATCTCTCTATGTATGGCCACCTTAACACTTCATGATCTATGAACAAGTGGCCCCTGAGCCAAATGAATGGATTCAATAAATTTATTGTGCGGGGAGACCTACACGTAGCATCTGCTAGCAGATTTTCAGTTTGGACAGATCAGTTGCGGTCAACAGGATGGAGCAGCAAAACAAACCCCAGAGCTGATGAACATTCCTAGCCGGTTTTGATCAGAATCATCCAAATTGCCCAACCATATCTTGGGGTGATTTGCCAGCTTAGAAGTAATATGCAGGAGGCAAAGGATAGTTATATATGGCATATGGTTACTGTAGATGTCCCCCCTTCTGAACAGCACCATCAAAACACCACCCAATACAGCACTCTAGTCCCTTACTTGGTTATAAACAGTATTGCAGTGGTGTTGAAGGCTGCCATATTTGGACATGTTCTTGTCTCTCGCTCTAACTAGATCTGCTTTAACTAATAGTGATGGGCAAATTGGTGGGCATGGATTCGCAGTGAATTTCCGCATTTCGCTGCCCGCGCATAACAATTGCCGTCCATCAAAATTTTTCAGACGCCCTTTGTCTTTAATGCATTTGGTCGAAAGAGTTGCGCGTCGATCGTGTCAACGTTGACTTCAATGAGTTTCGCACATTTTTCGGTGAAGCAAAATGGAACAGATTCCCCTATTGCTATAAACTAAGCGTGCTCTTGGTCAGCCATCACCACCAGGGCTGGACTGGGCCATCGGAAAAAACTCCAGTTGGCCCCTGGCCTCCACTGACCCAAACCCGATCCACGCCTGCAATATTCTGGTTCCCCTGCTGACCTCCCTCCCCCAATTGTGGCAAAGTAAGTAAAAGGCGTGTGTGAAGGGGAAGGAGTTGGGAGCAGGTAATGGGCCCCTGATGGGGTGTGGGGGCCCCTGGGGTAGTAGCTCCAATGAGCCTCTTACAGCCCCAGTCTGACGCAGATAACCGCTAAAGATCCAGGGGACAAGTAGTAGCCAGACATGACATCCTCCAATTCTTTGGTGCCACTCTACACTTTATTGCCAGGTACAGGGGAGCAGGGCCATATTGGGGAGCAGTGGTTGTGTGTTGGGGGGACCTCTGCAGGGGCCCTAAGATATTTATCAATTACCATGTCTGTTCTTATGGAGTGCAGTGGCAATTATTGTATAATAATGTGTAATGAAGAGGCTTGATGTACCCTAAGCTGTGGTTAAAGGCCACATTTTAACAAACTATGGTAAAAAAGAAAAAAAATGCACCAAGGAGCCCTATTATGTGTATTTACAGTCAAATGTAGTTTTGAATGTGTTCCTTTTTAGAGCCGAATGTTTAAGAAGATGAAAACGACACATCTTCAAACCTCTTGTTGCCGTGATACACAGCAGGGGGCACAAGGGACCATGTTGAGACGACCGCAATAGTTTCAGACGCCCCCGCTGTGATGATAAGCGCAAGCCCTTCTCTTTGGTCCCATGAATTACTTGATACCTAAAAATTGCTACAAAGCCTGGCTAAAATCACCAAGACTTGAACATTGGGTGTATCGGCGACCCTGTGATTGATTGGGTTACACCGAGAGCTCAGATGTCTTAAAAATAAAATCAACCAACCGGTTTCTTCTTTTTCTGAAGTCGAGGATAAAGATGCATCAAAGCCAAGACTTGTTAATGAATAAAAACGCGGCGGGAAGTTGTGGTAAAATAAACAGTATCATAATGAAAAGTTTGATAAGCAAACAGCTGGGGTACAGACCTTAAATAATGCATTTTAGGCAAGTCTATGCTATTGCCACTGAAGGCAAGGACGGTTGAGTTTGAGTGTTTCACCCCTACTTCATAGGTGACAAACTGCTAAAAATCTGTCCATTTGCCAAAGCCCTACAAGATTTACCTATTTTGTTTGATTAAAGGTAGCCATGAACAGGCCAATTAAAGCTACCCCTCCAGACTGATGTATTGGAGCCTTTCCGATGTCCTACCCAACTGATATCTGGCTAAAAATATGTCAGGTCTCTGTTGGCTCCTTGTAGGATCCAAACGTTTTGGACCTTACTAGATCTATTAGTAAGTGACCAAATCGAGCCAATATAAGCTTATTTTGTGACCTCACAATAAAGTGGGTCTTGAACCGTATGCCACTGGGCTTACTCCTGAGAAGAATAAGGAACTCCTAGTTCAGCACAGCAGTGCTTTCCGCCTGCACAAAATTAGCAAATCCCATTGACAGTATACAACACCCCAACAACACGCAGAACTGCCTTTAGAAGTGCTGGAATCCAGAGCAGAAGAGACATTTTTATATAAATTTAGATTTCCCGGCTGATAGATTTAGATTTCTAAGCTGATACTTGTTACGCTACAACTCCCAGCACCCACTAAAATCTGAGAGTTCTTAGTAAAAGGCTACGGGTTGGGAATCAATGGAATTAAATGTTACTGTCTCCATCTTGCCCTGTTGTCACCATCATGAGGTGGGCCATATTAGGCTGATCTAATCGTGGGCCCTAGGGCCCAACGTTCAGATCACAATGAGCAGAATACAGATTGAGGACCACATCAACGAACCAATGCGGTCCTCAATCCAACAGGATTTTTAAAGTGCTCGATTGACATATGGCCAACTTCCGGCCAGATATAGATCGAGGAAGCCCATCGGAGAACACCCATACTTGGCCTAATAAGCTGACGAAATAGAGAAGAATGTGAAGCTACAAACTGTTTATGAAGTCATTTGCTGCTCGATCAGACAGTGATCTGGTTTTGCCACTTCCAGAATAAATGTATCATGTAGAAAATGAGGGTTCACTGGAGAGAAGATATGTTCAGTTTCTTAAAGTAATTTTATTCAAGGTGCATAGCACAACATGTTTTGGAACTCTTGAGGAAGGACCAGAAGAAGGACCCAAGAGGTCAGAAACATGTTGTACTATGCACCTTGAATAAAATTACTTTAAGAAACTGAACATATCTACTCTCTAATAAACTGATAACTAGTGATGGGCGAATCTCACCAGGCATGGATTTGCAGCGAATTTCCGGATTTCGCAGATGGAAAATAATTTTGTCGCACGTCAAAATTATTCGGAGGCCCATTGACTTTAATGTATTTGGACAGAAGAGTCACGCGTATAAAAATTGATGCTCGTGTCAAAATAATTTTGATGCCCTTTGACTTCAATTAGTTTCTCATATTTTCTGCCATTTCACGATTTTTTTCAGAGTTTTGCAAATTTCTCAGCGAAGCTGGACAGATTTGCTGATCACTACTGACGACCATCTGTCAGCAGCTTACATCTGCTAGTGTATGGGGCCCTTTAGTCCCTACTCTTCTGAAAAGAGTCTCCATTAGATGTTGGAACATTGTTGGTTGAATTTGCTTCAGTTGATCTGAAAGAGATTGGGCACCAATTTTGGAGGATCACATTGTTGTTCCAGCTCATCCCATAGGGGTTGAAGTCAGTCGAGTCAACTTCTTCCACTCCCATCTTAGCAAACCTCTTCTACAGTAGATGAGGACAAGAACATTTCTTCCCACGTTATAGGTAGATACTTCTAATGACACATCTGAGCAGTGTTGAACTGAGACACCAGGGGCCCACCCAAAATCCTTTGACCAGGGGCCCACCAATTAATCTTAGACCAGGGGCCCACTCTCAGTACTATTTTTCTTCCTCTCCTCACTCAACCTCTATTCTCCTAGTCTCTTTTCTTTACATACTATAATCTATTTTTCCATCTATTTAGCCTCTTTGTTCTCATAGAAATAGGGAATGGCCATGAAATAGGCCAAATATTTAGCAGCATGAGGGCCCACTGACACCCGGGCCCACCGGGACTTTTCCTGGTATCCCTGTGGGCCAGTCCGACACTACATCTGAGTAATATGGATTAGTTATATGCGGGTCGGGTAAAACCCGACCTGAATCCGTCCTCCCTCCACCCGTGCCCTCCAGAGCCCGACTTCTGTGTTCCTTTTAAAGACCCGCGCCGACCTGCCTTGCCGAAGACGTCACAAAAGGGGCGGGGGAGGCTATTAAACCGGAAGGCAGCAGTGTAAATAGGGGTGCGAGGTCGGGCTGAACCCGACCCACGGGTATCGGGCCAGCCCACACATCACTAATATGGATGTGAGCTTTGGGCAAAACGGCACAATACACTTGTTTGGCCTGTGAGTGGTATTCAGACAGAATAACCAATTTCTCCATAGTTCTGACATAAGCTACACTCTAGCGAATATTTTACCTAATTTCCCCAGAGTCTCTCCTGGTAGTCGATGCCTGGTGTTGGCTGGAGGGGTCGGCGCCTCTCCCAATCGTATCTATAGAGAAAAATAGCCGAACAACACAAGCTGGTATAGCGGAGATCTCCCCTGCACGTTTATTTCGTCAAGTGATGTAACGTTTCGGGGGCGTGCCCCTTCATCATTTGACGAAATAAACGTGCAGGGGAGATCCCCGCTACACCAGCTTGTGTTGTTCGGCTATTTTTCTCTATAGATAAGCTACACTCTTACATGACCTTGGCCATAAAGTCAGTGCAGAAGAAATCTCTCCAGCATTGTTCCCGTTGTCTCGTAATGGAAGGCTTCTTTTCGCACTACAGACATATTTTTTTCCGTTTCTGAATAATTCACATATTTTTCCAGATCCAAGTACCTTCTTACCAAGGATACAATAGCCTCCTGGCCTCTCGTTGGACACGACTTTAGGGAACTCTGCCATGAAAAATCATTTCAGTTTATGAATAATTCTGCTCAGTACATTTATCAAACCTGCCGGTAGTCCAGTTTTATTAAAATTCCTTTCTAAAGAGCTTTGGATCCCACCAGGATATAAGAGCTAAACATGACTAGTGTTCCTTTACTCTCCCTACACTATATTGTCTCTCACCTAACATGCCATGGCTGGGCAAACAAAGCATTTCCCCAGGGCCCCCAATATCATAGCACCTCCTTGTGGGAAGAGAAATGTAGTTGAAAATACAATGGACATTTAACATTATGAAACACTTTTTAAGATCAGGCATGAGTTCAGCCCCCCAAGCTTTGTTTGGACTGCACCTCCCAGCGTCCCACTGACAGCCGAAAGCTGCCCAGGAAATTAAAGCAGTTACAAAGAATAATAGTCTTGCAAAGTGAAGTTGAAGAATGTTAGATTTTTCACTCGCCTCCTTGTTGAGCTTAGGCAGGTAGGAAAAGTGATTCCCTTTTAAACTGTAGTCTCCAAGTCCAAACAAAGCGCAAAAACATGGGCTGCCCTCATAACAATCAGAAATCATGGAGCCCTATACTACTTAATAGGCAGAGCCTTAGGTTATAAACAGGGTCGGACTGGAGGGCCTGGGGCCCACTGGGGCTACTGCCCTGGGGCCCCCTGACGCTCCACGTTTGTGCGCATGCGTGCTGCATCGAGTATGTGCGCAATTTTTTTGCTCCAACCACCCAACAAAGGAGGGTCAAGGCATTAAGAAGCGGTTCTCGGTGCAGATCTGGGCCGAAGGGTCCCACAAGAGCTTGGGCCCACCGGGTTTTTTCTCGGAGTCCCGCCGGCCCAGTCCGACCCTGATTATAAAGCTACTTGCCATCTGCCAATGCCGGACCAATTTACAGATGTGCCCTATAGGCAGAGCTTGTTTATTGGCTCAACCCTCAGCGCTTGAACATGCATCTGCGCTAATCGGTGGGGCGGGGCGGGTCTATAAAAGGACCCCGGAAGCGCAGGTTCGGGCAAGCGCGTGCTGCAGCAGGCGGGTTAGGGTCGGGTACGGGTCAGGAAAACCCTGACCCGCACATCACTAGTCTGCGCATACACTCACGCTGTGACGAGGGTGGGAGTGTAGGTCAAGAAGTGCCGAATGGGAGAGCAATAAGGCAAAAATCCCGCAGGAGCTATCAATTAGAAGGAAGGCAACCAGAAAAGGTACGTAATTGGCACCTACCTACCCCTACCAGCTGGGCAACTGTCTGAATAGACCATGGACCCTGAACTGAACACACTGGAGCACCGAAACCCAACTAAATCCCTTGCACAGCTTCACTCCTTTTAGGGTCTACAAATCTGGACCATCACATCTGACTGGGCCGCTAACTGGAACCATCCTGCCTGGGTCTGGGCGGGTAAGGAACCTGATCTATATATCAATCTATATATCTATATATATATCTAACATATATGCAAAATAATTTGCCTGACCAAGTAGGAAAAACTGTGATGATGCAGGTTCTGTCTTGGACTGTAAGCTCTACAGGCAAGGGCCTGTGGTCAACCAGAACTAGATATTGAATTAATTAGAAATGATTGGTTGGGTAGACAGAGACGCCGGTTCTTATGCACAGTGCCAAATTCCACCTTACCAGGAAGTGACTCAAGATACCCATAACGGGCTGAAAATAGAATAATCTTGATTAATCGCTGCACTGAAACAATCCATCAATTACAATTTTGGGGGGTAGAAGACCGGCGGAGACAGCACGCGTCGGGAAGATCATTAACGCCAGATGTTCATGACTTACCCAGAGTGATTTAGCCTCAGAGTTTGAGTAATTGAAGTTGGTGCTGTGACACGTACATCATTAAGCTTCAAGGATAGAATCATCTCCTCACCAAATGGCATCTCGCAGGATGGAAGCCATGAACGTGTCACTTAAATCAAAAAATGGCAGCCCCCGTACTTGGGGAAAATTTAATTATTATGGGCTTCGCCTTAAAAACCGGCACTTTGGAAAAATTTCCTTTGCGACGGCTGCATTTAATTGTGGGTAAGCCGCACTAAAACAAACTGGAATTTCGGGCTGCGAATATATTAAAATGCTAATTTGCTGCAGCGAGGACCAAGGATTTACGCAGTGGTTAAACCCTGACAAGCTGACCTGCGGCGTACTGAAAAGGAAATAGGACTTGCCAGTTGTGTACAGGCCCAGATAAGTGAAAATAAATTGGAATGCGCAGGTAATGCAGGTTATTTTTGTTCCATGCAATAGCGGATAAATAAAATCCGGTCAAGCGGGAACTGGAAGAGTAGGGCGTAAAGACAGATTTGATTTTAGAATACACTAAGGTGGGCAGGAGGGGTCAGAGAAAGAACATCCGTGGCAGAGATTAGGAAGGGGTAATGCTCAATAGGAGGAGGAGGAGGAGGGAAAGAGCAGGCGGGTATAAAAGTTCATGCGAGCGCTGTTATAAGACTGTAGGGAAGGGGAGGATATAATTAACTACTGCTATAAATCCGAGAGATAAAAACCATAATCTACCTCTATCTGCATACATTAAAGGCACAGTAAAATTTAAAGGGACCCTACCATAAAAAAAAAAAAGCGAGACTTTACTGTGCCCGAAGCCAACGTGTAAGCGCTGAACAGAGCAGAGTTATTTATGTACAAGGAAAAAGGAATTGGAATGGAGTGGTTACGCATCATTCTGTCCTGGCATGAAGCAGCACTTCCGTCACGCTCTCGGGCAGAGAAGGCTTCGTTTTTCTTTGGCCCAGTAACACATGGGACGTTATGTCCGTCACTGCTAAAAACTGTCATCGTAAGCAACTTTCCAATACACATTGATGAAAAGGAAAGAATGTTATAAAACCGAGGCTCAGATTCGATGGCCACAAAGACTCGGGCCTAGGGCAGGAGGGTTCTAGGTACAGCAGACATGTCAGTGCCCCAGTATTTGTTGGGAGTCTCTCCGATTTAAGCCCCTCTCCCCGGTCTTCTGGAGTAACAGGTTCGCCTCCCGTTGTCCATAATTTGGCAGTGAAACAAGTGGTGTAACTAGAGTGGACCCCCCCCCGCAAAAAAATCTTCAGAGGGGCCCAGCACACGCCAATACCCATCCTCCAGCCCACTTCCCACATAAACTCCGCCCATGCCAGCATAGACTCCACCCACTCCCACATAGACTCCACTCACTCCCGTGTAGACTCCACCCACTCACCACTGACTCCTCCCACTCTCCATTAGTGCAGACTCGCGCTCCGATACTAGTGCAGGAAAAATCCAGTGGGCCCCCGGCTCTTGTGGACCCCGCCCAACTTGGATCGCTTCATTTTTCCGAAGTCGCCTGAAGTTGCTTTGTGGGCTAACTTCAGGCGACTTCGGAAAATGAAACACAGCAATTGCCGTCCCGCCGGTGATTTATATTCTAGCCGGTGGGAAACAGTTTGGGGAGATTAGTCGCCCCGAAGAAGAGGAGATTTGTCGCTGGGTGACTAATCTCCGCGAATCTGAGTTGACCCAGCTCTGAGGCGCCCGGCAATTAATCGCCTCTTTTTCGGCCAACTAATGTCCCTGCACTGCCTTCCAGCCGGCTAGAATGTAAATTAGCAGAAGGGATGGCACTCAGAGGGCTTCGTTTTGTGAAGTCGCTTGAAGTTTCCTCGTGTGTCTCTGCCCTAAAATGGCTTATATTATCTTATCTTATATTTGGCTTCTGGTCTTCTTCTCTGTGGCCTCTGACAGAGGTAGTTCACTTTTAAGTTTCATTTTAGTATGTCATAGAATAGCTAATTCTAAGCATCTTTTCAATTGGCCTTCATTTTTTCTTTCCAGCTTTCAAATGGGGGTCACCGACCCCATCTAAAAAAAACAAATGCTCTGTAAGGCTACACATTTATTGCTATTGCTACTTTTTATTACTCATCTTTCCATTCAGGCCCTCTCTTATTCATATTCCAGGCATTTCAACGCATTGCTTGGTTGCTAGGGTAATTTGGACCCTAGCAACTAGATTACTGAACATGCAAACTGAAGAACTGCTGAATAAAAAGCTAAATAACAAAAAACACAAATAATAAAGGAAAACCAATTGCAAATTGTCTCAGAATATCACTCTCTGCATCATACAGGTATGTGATCCGTTATTACAGAAAGGCCATCCCCCATAGACTCCATTTAATCCAAATAATCCAAATTTTTAAAAATTATTTCCTTTTTCTCTGTAATAATAAAACAGTCGCTTGTATTTGATCCCAACTAAGATATAATTAATCCTTATTGGAGGTAAAACCAGCCTATTGGGTTTATTTAATGTTTATATGATTTTCTAGTAGGCTTAAGGTATAAAGGTCCAAATTAAGGAAAGATCCGTTATCCAGAAAGCCCTGGGTGCCGACCATTCTGGATAACAGTTTCCATACCTGTACTAAAATTTAATTTAAAGGTGTACAACCGTTTAAAATTCAGGTCCAGATCACATTCAACTGCACATGCTCCTTTTGGGAGACCTTAGAGAAGATTGGAAGCAGCACAAGATGGGGGGTTTCTAATAGTCTTCTGCCAAAACATCTTCCTATTATTTTAATGACAAAAATATTTTGTTTTTTATTTCTAAACAGTGCTAAACAGCAAGATTAAAGCTCCTCCATGTTTGGTCCTTGCCAGGTAGGTAATTACGCATAGATAAGTAGAAATCCATTAATCTGCACACTTGTAACCTTTTTAGCTGCCCTGCAAGGACCAAACATGGAGGAGCTTCAATCTCTCTGTTTAGCGCAAGAAATAACAAAAAACATATATTTTTTCACAAGTAAAACAATAGGCAAAAAGTATTTTCAGCACAATCCCTATTCGTTGTACTCATGCTGAATAAAGGGTGTACTTCCCCTTTAATGAATGTATTTCATTATGCAAAAAAAAAAAAAAAAAAAGATCAGCTTTTGGGGGCCGATCCCCTTTAAGGCCCACAAAAAAGGGTTCATCTTAGTACACGATGAGGAAGGGGGAAAAAAAATGATGAAGTGTTAATTAGAGCCTCAATCAGGACACATTTGCATAAATGAATACATGCTTGTAACGTTAATCTGTTAATTTTACCAATTAATCTGTGCCGAATAAATTTTGGTTATACGTAAACTCTGCTCTGCCTCAGAATCCCCAGGGGAGACAACGCAGGGACCTCGCTTAAATGATGTCAATTTAAATTGTAATTATTTTTAAGTGTCATTTCATCTGATTTCGCTGCTGATGGGGAAATCGATGGCGGATGGGATTTTACGGTTTTGCCATAGCCCTTGTCCCTATTGATTTGTAACTGTGATGGTTGTTTGATTTCCTTATTTATCGTGAGTGTCATGTCAATGCTCAGTCTTTCCTTTCGTTTTTCTTCTCAGTAATAAAATGTAGGGAGGCACCGAATCCTAATTTTGGATTCGGCCTAACACCCGAATCCTTTGCAAAAGATTTGGCCGAATACCGAACGAATCCTAATGTGCATATGCATATGGCTAAATTTTAGATTGAGAGGATCCCTCCAGTGGTGTAACTGTAGAGGCCCAGGGAACAGGGGGGTCCGGACTGAGGGGTTTGCTTCCTCTATAGCTAATTAGAAAACCCCCTCCTTGCCAGCCGTTCTCTTACCGTCAAGGAAGGGGATGCAAGTGGGGGTGGGCGGAGTCTGAGCAGGCTGTGGGCGGAATCAGGACGGGACATGGGCAGTCGGACGGACATGGGCAGAGTTGGACGGACATGGGCAGAGTCAGGGCGGGACATGAGCAGAGTCGGGCGGACATGGGCAGAGTCAGGGGGGAACATGGGCAGAGTCAGGGCGGGACATGGGCAGAGTCGGACGGACATGGGCAGAGTCAGGGCAGGACATGGGCAGAGTCGGGCGGACATGGGCAGAGTCAGGGCGGGACATGGGCAGAGTCAGGGCGGGACATGGGCAGAGTCAGGGCGGGACATGGGCAGAGTCAGGGCGGGACATGGGCAGAGTCAGGGCGGGACATGGGCAGAGTCGGGCGGACATGGGCAGAGTCAGGGGGGACATGGGCAGTCAGGGCAGGACATGGGCAGAGTCAGGGTGGGACATGGGCAGAGTCAGGGGGGACATGGGCAGAGTCGGGCGGACATGGGCAGAGTCAGGGGGGACATGGGCAGTCAGGGCAGGACATGGGCAGAGTCAGAGAGGGACGGGAAGTAGGCGAGAGGATAGGAGTGTGCCGGGCCCCTCTGAAGGTTTTTTTTGCAGGGGGGCCGGCAAACACTAGAGTAGTTACGACACTGGATCTCTCAAATTTAAATGGTTGGTAAATTTAAGTAACGCGGTAATTAAAAGGTTGGTTCACCTTTTAGTATGTTATAAAATTGCCAATTCTAAGCAACTTTCAATTGACCTTCCTTTTTTCTTTTTTATAGTTTTTGAATTATTTGCCTTTTTTCTTAAAAGTCCAGCCTCTTATTCAGACCAATGCATGGTTACTAGGGGAATTCGGACCTTAGCAACCAGAGGGCTGAAATTGCAAACCGGAGAGCTGCTGAATAAAAAGCTAAATACAGTAACTCAAAAAACACAAATAATAACAAATGAAAACCAATTGCAAATTGTCTCAGGATATCTCTACATCATACTTAGGGGCCGATTCACTAAATTCGGGTGAAGGGTTAGAATAAAAAAAACTTCGAATTTCGAAGTTTTTTTGGGCTACTTCGACCATCGAATGGGCTACTTCGACCTTCGACTACGACCTTCGACTTCGAATCGAACGATTCGAACTAAAAATCGTTCGACTATTCGACCATTCGATAGTCGAAGTACTTTCCCTTTAAAAAAAACTTCGACCCCCTACTTCGGCAGATAAAACCTACCGAAGTCAATGTTAGCCTATGGGGAAGGTCCCCATAGGCTTGCTAAGCTTTTTTTGATCGAAGGATTTTCCTTCGATCGTTGGATTAAAATCCTTCGAATCGTTCGATCGAACGAAAAATCCTTCGATCGTTCGATCGAACGAACGTTTAGCGCTAAATCCTTCGACTTCGATATTCGAAGTCGAAGGATTTCAATTCGAGGGTCGAATTTCGAAGTATTTTTAACTTCGAAATTCGACCCTTAGTGAATCTGCCCCTAAAAGTTCATTTAAAGGTGAATAACTCCTTTAAGACGTAATAAAAAACAGTATAGCAGCTCCCACACAGGGTTTTTATCCCCCTGGTCTGATCGCCTTTCAGTTTGATGGAGGTTCTGATGGCAATGAACAGATCAGGGAAATACTAACTTCTCAAACACTGCATTAATACACTGGATATTCATGAATTGATGTGTAAACGTTCCTTTATAAAAGGTGCAAAGCGCTCTGTCGCCATTAGCACCTCTAAATACTCACGCTCAGGCAGGAGCCGCATAATGTGACACGGTTCTAGGTATTCATTTTGAAAGGAAGAATCACACAGGGAACGAGTCTAATTATGCTAATCTGCATCTCATTTGCATCTCGTTTTCATTAACCTCTCTTCTCTCTCCCCCACTCCCAACCCCGGTTCATTTGATTTGTCTTAGGAGAGTTCTGACAGCAGCCTGGGAGATCCCGGACATTCATTATCCCTTTCCTTAGTCATTCAATTTCTTTTTAAATTAGTATTATGAATTATTTTTGACACATTAGAGATTCACATTTCAAAAGTTCAGTGGTTTTGTTTGTCTGCCTCTGCAAAGCTTTCTTTGCCCTAAATCTCAGCCTAATCCGTCATAAGTATCTCCAGGCGGCAGTGCAGGGAATATAAATGATATCATTTAAAGGGTAAGTGAAACTGCCACGTTGCTCTGACAATGATTTTACCCTACCATAATGCAAAGCAGCTGTTTCATTTGTTCCACATTTTTCTTTGGTTCCTTTAGCGTGTTAGCCTTTTTTATAGGGATGAACTGAATCCACTATATTGGATTTGGCTGAATCCTTTGCGAACTGAATCCAATACCTAATTTGTATATACCAATTAGGGGTGGGAAGGGGAAAACATTTTTCACTTCCTTGTTTTGTGACAAAAAGTCACGCAATTTCCCTCCCTGCCCCTAATTTGCATTAGGGATGCACCAAATCCACTATTTTGCATTCGCAAAACCTTCGCGAGAGATCCGGCCGAATACCGAACCGAATTTGCATATGCAAATTAGGGGAAGGAAGGGGAAACCATTTTTTACTTCCTTGTTTTGTGACAAAAAGTCATGGGATTTTCCTTCCTGCCCCTAATTTGCATATGCAAATTAGGATTCCGTTCGGCTTGGCAGAAGGATTCGGCCGAATCCAGCTGAAAAAGGAGCAATCCTGCCTAATCCCGAACCAAATCCTGGATTCTGTGCATCCCTAATTTGCATATGCTAATTAGAATTCGGTTCGGCCGGGCAGAAGGATTCGGCCGAATCCAAATCCTGCTGAAAAAGGCTGAATCCCGAACTGAATCCTGATTCGGCGCATCCCTACTTTCTTATCTCAGTCTGTCTGATAGTTAATCCTAGTAGGGGCAAAAAAATCATGCAATAATGAAAACTATGAGTTTCAATACTCATATATTGCAAAAATACAGGTATGGGATCCAGGTCCAGAAACCCGTGATCCAGAAAGCTCTGAATTACGGGAAGGCCATCTCCTATAGACTCAGTTTTAAACAAATAATTGAATTTTTTTTTTTTTAAATGATTTACCTTTTCCTCTGTAACAATTGAACTGTACCTTGTAATCGATCCCAATGAAGATATAAAGGTATGGGAACCGTTATCCGGAAATCCGATATCCAGAAAGCTCCAAGTTACGGAAAGGCTGCCTCCCATAGACTCCATTTTATCCAAATAATCAACATTTTTTAAACATGATTTAGTTTTTCTCTGTAATAATAAAACAGTACCTTCTACTGGATCCCAATTAAAATATAATTAATCCTTATTGGAAGCAAAACCAGCCTATTGGGTTTATTTAATGTTTATATGATTTTCTAGCAGACTTAAGATATAAAGATCTAAATTACGGAAAGATCCATTATCCAGAAAACCCCAGGTCCTGAGGATTCTGGAAAACAGGTCCCATACCTGTACAGAGAAAAATGTAATTGTTTTTTAAAAAGTTGGATTATTTGGATTAAATGGAGCCTATAGCCTTTCCGTCATTCAGAACTTTCTGGATAAAGGATGCCATACCTGTAGATTTATAACCTGCAGTTAAGAGGGACCTGAATAAATACCGGAGCGCAAAAGGAGATCTTGACCCCAAGGAGTTGGAAACCTCTGTTGTAAGGGAATTGTAACATAATGGGAGGATTATGGGAGGAAAAAGGAAGCTTATGTATAGAGAAACTGGTATGAAGCTCCAAATTACAGAAAGATCCGTCATCAGGAAAACCCAGGGTCCCAAGCATTCTGATACATTCTGATACAAAGCAATCTAATCGGTTTATTTCATTTTGAAATTATTTTTTTAGCAGATGGTGAGGCCTATTTATCAAAGTTCGAATTTGAGAGGTTCTACTTCAAATAAGCTCACAATTTTAAAAAAATGCAAATGTTTGCTTATTTATGAAAAAAAAAACACGGATGTAAAAAAATTCGATTGAATACCATCGTGAAAAAAAACTGGAATACCTCAAATGTTTTAGAGTTTATAGGCGTAATAAACTCGAATTTGTGAGTTTACAAACTTTAAAAAATGGCTTGAATTTTGCCTAGGACAACTCCTATTGACTTCTTAATGAACTCGCTAGCCGGCAGAAATCTTCTAACCTGACTAAATGACCGATCGATTGTACGAAAAATGGCGGGACGACGAACACAAGGGCCGAAAAACGAATAAACCCCCTATCTTAATTTGCATATGCATAGGGGTGGGGAGGGAAATCGCGTGATTCAAGGAAGTAAAAAATGTTTTCCTCTTCCCACCCCTAATTTGCATATGCAAATTAGCAAATTAGGATTCGGATTCAGTTCGGTATAAAGATTCAGCCGAACAACGAACCGAATCCTAATTAGGATTTGGATTTGGTTCGGCCTAGCAGAATGATTTGGCCGAATCAGAATCCTGCTGAAAAAAGCCAATTCCCGAACCGAAGGATTTGGGGGTTCGGCCAAATTTAAAATAGTGGATTCTTGATTAGATTAGATTAGTGGATCTATTCTAAATTAAAAGGACTCCCAGGAGGAATCCGCATACACAGAATTTAATTCTCACCTTCAGATGCCAATTTTTTACATTTAAGTTTTCACCTTTTTTTGGATTAATTAATTACAGACATTTGAGTTTTTGAAAATATAATTCGAATTTGCGAGTTTTTGGGCAAAAAAACTTGAATCGTAGTAAAAATTAAAATTTGAATTTTGCTTAATCTCCCCAGAAATCCAGATTACGGAAAGACTCCTTTTTCCGGAAATGCCCAGATCCCTAGCATTCTGGATAACAGGTCCCATATCTTTATAATAGGGATGCACTGAATCCACTATTTTGGATTCGGCCGAACCCCCGAATCCTCCGCAAAGGATTCGGTGAACACAGAACGAATCCGAATCCTAATTTGCATATGCAAATTAGGGGTGGGAAGGGGAAAACATTTTTTACTTCCTTGTTTTGTGACAAAAAGTCAAGCGATTTCACTTCCACCCCTAATTTGCATATGCAAATTAGGATTCGGATTCGGTCGGCCGGGCAGAAGGATTCCCGGATTCGGTGCATCCCTACTTTATAAGCATAATATAAGTCTCTAAGGGAAGTCAGTGACCATATAAAAGCATAGGGCCGAGTGCTTTTATCCAGGGTGTGGTACTTTAATAACCCATACCTGCTAACTGTCCCGTTTTCAGCTCAGCCCGCAGTCCCGGGTTTCTTATTAAAATGTCCCGACTTTCTCTTTGGTCTCCTGCACTGACTCAAGAAAAAGATACAAAGTTTCTAACTAAAATAAGAGCCTTTTTGGCAGAGAGCACAGAACAACCACCAGCTGCACTTGGATACCTTTGTAACAATTTAAGATATGCAAAGAAACAATTGTAACTATTTAACATAAGCAGAAGTGATGTGCAGGTCAAGAAATTCTCGACCTGCGCCCAAACCCTGGCCCGCAGTGACATCACAAAAGGGGCGGGGCAGGGGTGGCCTCGATAATTTAAATTATAAATTTAAGTGCTGGAAGTGCTAGGTCGCGGGGGAAGAGCAGGAGAAGAGCTTGACCTAATTAGGGGGTGTGGCCATAAATTGGGCGTGTCTAAAAAATTGCCGCACTGCTCACTGCACAAATTTTGTCCCTCTTTCCTTTTTTCAAATGTTGGGATGTATGATATCCTCATATTTTACAACAGGGGGAATATAATTCCATATAATATTTTATATATATATATATATATATATATATATATATATATATATATATATATATATATATATATATATATATATATATATATATATATATATATATATATATATATATATATATTAAGCCAGGGATAGTACAAAGTAGAATAGAATATGGGGAATGACTTATGTCTCCTCTGCCTCTGTATGATAAAGTGGTCCTTTATTCTGTTACTTTGCAGCGCTGCAGTCAGGCGACTTGTTCACCCAAGCAAAGGAGGGAGCACATATCTTACAGCAGGTGCTGCTGCCCATAAAACCTGTTATACAGAACTTGGCAACACAACAACAAGGGCAAAGATGACGGCTCCTTCTTACTGCCCAGTTTACAATAAGCCCATGTGAACACGTAGCTGAGCTGTATAATCCTTATTATATGAGCAGAGGCTTTGGCTGCACAGGAGAAGGGTTCCAGCTCCGTTCTCGGGAGTAAATAAACAAGGAAGGGTTTTAACATTTAAAAGCTAATTAACCAATTCCCTGTCTTAGCTGCGAGCCACTGGCAACCAATCCCCGTCAGCTAAAGCCCAAACCCAAACATCACAATTCTCTCTCTCTCTCTCTCTCTCTCTCTGGGGCAAATTCACTAAGCGCCGAACGCTAGAGTCAATTCGCTAGCGTTGGGCATTTTCGTTACTTCGCAAATTCACTAACGAACGCTGGCGTAGATTTGCTAGTGTTACCCTTACGCACCCTTACGTCTGGCGAATTTTCGATACGGACGTAACTACGCAAATTCACTAACGCGCGCAGTGTACTGAACGCTACCTTTTACGCTAGACTTCCTTCGCCACCTCAGACCTGGCGAAGCGCAATAGAGTAGATAGGGATTGCTTCCAAAAAAGTTCAAATTTTTTCTAAGTCCCAAAAAACGCTGGCGTGTTTTCTACATGATGGGTGATAGTCTGAAAAAGATCGAGAATTTTTTTGGGGCTCCCCTCCTCCCCCCCTACATTTCCTGACTCATGGCAACTTAACTATACAGTGGGCACATGTGTAGGGCAAAAATAAAATTTTATTTGATGTTTTGAAGGTTTTCTAGGCATTTGTAGTGCTGATACGTGTTCCTCCATTGAAATTTGAATTTCGCGCCGTATGCAAATTAGCCTTCGCTAGCGTAACTTCGCTTTACATAGCGAATCAACGCTAGCGCAACTTCCAACCTTACGCTACCCCTGTGGGCAACTTTGGATTTTAGTGAATTTGCGGAGCGCTGGCGAAACTACGCCTGGCGTCTCTCTCTCTCTCTCTGGCACTCAGTGCCTTATTCTCTCTTATTCTCATTACTCGTGTTTTATTTATATAGAACCAACAAACTCCAAACATTGTACAGAGATCACTATGCATCAGTCCCTGTCCCCGTAGAGCTTACAATCTATCACAGTCACACGCACACACTGTGGGCAAAAAAAAAAAAACGAGTACATTTGGGTCACTTTTGAAATAACCCAACAAAAAAAAATATACACGCAGGTGCTAAACTGAGAAAAACATTTATATATTACAGATATCAGACCTGTTATCCAGAATGCTTGGGACCTGGGGTTTTCCAGATAACCCAATAGGGTGGTTTGCCTCCAATAAGGAATAAAGGAACAGTACCACCAAAAAATGAAAGTGTTTTAATGGAATGGAATGAAAATGAGAATATAATGTAGTGTTGCCCTGCACTGGTAAGACTGGTGTGTTTGCTTCACAAACACTAGTATAGTTTATATAAACAAGCTGCTGTGTAGCCATGGGGGGAAGGCATTCAAGCACAGGATACACAGTAGATAACAGATAAGTACTACTATAGTTTATATAAACAAGCTGCTGTGTAGCCATGGGGGCAGCCATTCAAGCACAGGATACACAGTAGATAACAGATAAGTACTACTATAGTTTATATAAACAAGCTGCTGTGTAGCCATGGGGGCAGCCATTCAAGCACAGGATACACAGTAGATAACAGATAAGTACTACTATAGTTTATATAAACAAGCTGCTGTGTAGCCATGGGGGCAGCCATTCAAGCACAGGATACACAGTAGATAACAGATAAGTACTACTATAGTTTATATAAACAAGCTGCTGTGTAGCCATGGGGGCAGCCATTCAAGCACAGGATACACAGTAGATAACAGATAAGTACTACTATAGTTTATATAAACAAGCTGCTGTGTAGCCATGGGGGCAGCCATTCAAGCACAGGCAGATAAATTTGTGAATTTCCCGTGAAAATTTGCCGGCGTCTATTTCCGATGTTCACTTTTTTTTTTGTGAAAACGTTTCTTATTGTTGGTTTTTTTTTCCGTGAAAGCGTTCAAATTGCTCAACTTTTTTGCGAATTGTTTGATTTTTTTTTTTTTTGTGAAAACGTTCTAATTGCTCGATTTTTTTTGTGAAAACGTTTGAATTCAAAATTCACCCATAACTTCTCGGAATCCCTATTGGCCTGATGGTTGAACATTTGGCCACATTTTAGGGCCAAATCAGGTAAATATGATCTCATTCGCTCAAACTGGATCTTTATATGTATAGCCACTTTATCACAAGTGCGTTGACTAAAACCCCTTTGCTTTTAACCCCCTCCAACAAACAGTTAAAGGTGCATTGAACCACAAAAAGTCATTACATCTTCCCCGGCCTCCAGTAACTGCTCCATTTTATTTAAGAATGGCTCTGAAATGTCTTAAAAGCCTTTTTTGCCAATAACTCAACGAAAGTGTATTTATTCTGTATCCAGGCACGGCAATTGGGGCGGTGGATCAGGCATTTAATACTTGCGGACGCAGACGGGACAAACACAATCATTCGCCCCACTTGTAAAGGGCCCTTTGAATGGCAAGGCTTTTATTTCTATAATTAGTATCTAGCAAGTCAAACAAAGATTGACCCAAGATAACGAGCACTTGGCACATGTAATTTTCACAAATTGGTGCAATAACGTACAATCGGCTTGGGTTCCCCCTCCCCCCCAGTAACCTTTGATTTTATTCCTACAGCCCAAAATGATACTTTCGACCATTAGTGGTATGTGTCGGCTGGAGGATAGTTTATTAAAGGAGCAGTGTTGTGCTAAATTTTATTTAAAGGTGTCTATTTCCATTTTCATGCAAATAAATGAATGCTGGCGCATGTTCTGTTACAGTCTTGCTTTATGGCACGGATTCTATGATATATATATAGCAACAGACAGAGCTATTGGATCCGTTATCCAGAAACCCATTATCCAAAATGCTCCGAATTACAGGAAGGCTATCTCCCATAGAGTCCATTTTAATCAAATAATTAAAAAAAATATTTTTCTCTGCTATAGTAAAACAGTACTTTGTACTAAATTATAATTAATCCTTATTGGAAGCCAAACAATCCTTTTGGGATTAATTCATATTTAAAGGGATACTGTCATGGGAAATTTTTTTTTTTCCACAATGAATCAGTTAATAGTGCTGCTCCAGCAGAATTCTGCACTGAAATCCATTTCTCAAAAGAGCAAACAGATTTTTTTATATTCAATTTTGAAATCTGACATGGGGCTAGACATATTGTCAATTTCCCAGCTGCCCCAAGTCATGTGACTTGTGCTCTGATAAACTTCAATTACACTTTACTGCTGTACTGCAAGTTGGAGTGATATCACCCCCTCCCTTTTTCCCCCCAGCAGCCAAACAAAAGAACAATGACAAATAACCAGATAGCAGCTCCCTAACACAAGATAACAGCTGCCTGGTAGATCTAAGAACAACACTCAATAGTAAAAACCCATGTCCCACTGAGACACATTCAGTTACATTGAGAAGGAAAAACAACAGCAGCCTGCCAGAAAGCATTTCTCTCCTAAAGTGCAGGCACATGTCACATAACTGGGGGCAGCTGGGAAATTGACAACATGTCTAGCCCCATGTCAGATTTTAAAATTGAATATAAAAAAATCTGTTTGCTCTTTTGAGAAATGGATTGCAATGCAGAATTCTGGAGCAGCACTATTAACTGATTCATTTTGAAAAAAAAATTTTTTCCCATGACAGTATCCCTTTAAATTATCTTTTAGCAGCCCTAAAATATGGAGATCCAGATTACAGAAAGACCCCTTATCCTGAAAACTCGAGGTCCTGAGCATTCTGGATTCCATACTTGTATGCACTATAGACCAGCAGAGATGTCTCACAAGGTGCAGAGTTTTCGTATTGGAAAATTTAGCTATTATTCATATAGCACCAACTCGGGGTGCACTGAATCCAGGATTCGGTTCGGGAATCGACCAGGATGCTGCCTTTTTCAGCAGGATTCAGATTCACCCGATTCCTTCTGCCCGGCCGAACCAAATCCGAATTTGCATATGCAAATTAGGGGCAGGGAGGAAAATCGCATGACTTTTGGTTACACAAAACAAGGAAGTAAAAAAATGTTACCCTTCCCACCCCTAATTTGCATATGCAAATTAGGATTCATTTTGGTATTTGATCAAATTTTCCACGAAGGATTCTGGGGTCGGTCAAATCCAAAATAGTGGATTCGGTGCATCCCTAACACCAACACATTTGAGTAGCTATGATCAATGCACTTCAGTCCCTGCAACAGAGGTATAAGAATGCAGCCGAAAGTGCCGTCTCGCTAAAATGGACGCAATTGTTGCATGCATTGATGCTATAAAAAGTACTTGCCTCCAAAAACACTCGGCAAATGCCATTGCTCCCATCGTCTACGTTTGATGCCCCTATTGACGTAGGAGAACCGTGAAGCAACTGCCACACTTAAAGGTTACCTGTTGGGCAAAAATGTTATCCCCAACCAAAAGGTTGGAGGCAACACTATTTTTTTCTTAAAAAATTGCCCCCGCCAGTGCTAAGATACCAGTACAAGAGTCTATGTTGGGGCACACGTATGAGCTGCAATCTGCTCAATATGCGCATGAGCGTGATTTCAGAAGCACATTTGTGCATGCGATTTGACTGACATGGCCGCTCGCACCAGGAGCTCCCTCCCGGTGTAAGTGTCCTAGCGCTGGTGGGGGGCATTTTTTTTTGAAAAAAAAAACTACTGTTACCTCCAACCGGAGTGCAGGCTCTATTAGTCCGCACCTTTGGTTGGGGGGTAACATTTTAGCCCAATAGGTGCCCTTTAAAGTGGTAGTCATTTTATGTTCCCCACTGCGGGCCGCCTAAATGTGCACAGCATTTCCTCTCAAGGCAATCTCCTACCCAAACTGTTCCAAAGAAGAGACGTAGCTGGGATTCAAACTAGGGCATTTTAAGTACAGAGGCCCAAACAGCCCTCCACCAGTCCAATAAATTGTGACTAGCAAGAGAAAGAAATGAAATTTCCGCACACCAGAAAATCCAGAAACATTATTGGTCCATGTTAAAAGGCACACATCTCATCTAGCTTGACGTGTTTTGGCCGCAGGTGCCCTTAATCAGAAGCATAGAAGGAACAGTGCTTATGATTTTGGGCGCCCGAAACGCGTCAAGCTAGAAGAGACGCGTTTTAACATGGACCAATAACGTTTCTGGATTTTAAAGCACTCTGGTGTGCAGAAATTTCATTTCTTTCTCTTGCTAGTCACAATTTATTGGACTGGTGGAGGGCTGTTTGGGCCTCTTCGTTTCTTCCTCTTCCTGCGAGCGCGCTATGGGTTTCAGAGGGAATCCAGCACCTATTGATACATCCACGGGCTGCCTGTATTTTAAAGAACACGATGTGAGTCGGAGCGGTATCTCGCCAATAAATTGTGACTGTCTATGGCATCTTACAGCAGCCCCTCTGGTATTTGCAAGAACCCACAGATTTCCAATCTGGGCCTGGACATGGTCAACCAGCTTCCTACTGAAATTCTTGCTGGAGACTTCCATGGAGACTTCAGGGCTTTTTACTCAAATCCTGACTGCTTTTCGGGTACCCCAAACCTGGAACAGGACTCTACCTTATAACATACAAATGTAATTTTGACGCAGAACCAGAAATGTCGCAAATCCCAACTCTGACAATTTGGACAACAAGTTGAGACTGGCTCCTCAAGAAACATACAACGGCAACTGAACATTTTTAAATTGGAAGCAACGTTGCTGGAATTTCCATTGCAAATATCTGCAGCATTGCATTAAACCATGTAAAGCAGTTTCATGCTCATTTGTCTCATGGTGAAAAGTTGGTAAAAAGGGTTAATAGAAAGCAGTGGGATGTGGCCGGTGTCAAAGGGAAGGCAGGGCACTTGGCTCAGTATGTCGGAGAGTAAAATTACATTTGGCAAAGCATTATTTGGTCACATTGAACTTTAGCCCAAACAAAGGTAAATTTCTGTGCAATTCCTCCCAGAGTTTAAGTGCCTGTTTAATTGGATCTTTAATTTTATAGGTCTTTTGTTCTACTTGTGGGTGAAGAACATTGCCTACGTTGCTGGAGACTGAACTCAATCTCTCTCTCTTTATGCCTGGGAAATATGTGCATGTTACACTTTAAAGGTATATTGTCAATTTGAGAAGAATACAATGCATAGCACTTATATAAAACACAAAAAAACATAGAAAAAAAACCTCATGTTCTGATTAATCATGTTTTTTAATTACTTGCCTGCTGCCTGCCAGAGATCCACTATATGCCCCAAACGCATGTGAACATGACTAAATATTTAAACTCGATATCAAAGTTGCACCTAACATTGCAAAACATAGAGCCAAAAGCCAATTAAGTTTTAGAAACTTTCTATCTTTTTCTGGTTCTTCAGTGCAGGGGATGAAAGAGAAAGTCGGGACATTTCAGTAACAAACCCGGGACTGCGGGTTGAGCCAGTGCCGGGCCCCTTCCGTGTATGCTCACCCCGAGTGTGTGCACACATGCTTTGTGTACGAGGGGCAGGGGAGATTGCCAGAGGGAGGGGAGAACAAGGGGAAAAAGAAGAAGGGGAGAGTGCCGGAGGGAAGGGGAGAGGAAGGGGAAAGTGCCACGGAGGGGAGATTGTCAGAGGGGAGGGGAAAAAGCACAAGGGGAGAGCACCAGAGGGGAAGGGAGAGGGAGGGGAGGTGAAGGGAGAGGGAGGGGAAAGCAGCGAACATGGACTAGGGGTAGGCAAAAGACAGGTACCTGCCCATTGCCCCCCTTTCGTTGCACCCTAGGCAGGTGCCTCTTCTGCCTACCCCTAGTTCCGGTCCTAGGTTGAGCTGTCAAAATCGAGACTGTCCCGTGAAATACTGGACTTTTGGGAGGTACAGTAGGCATATTTCTTCTGTCGTCATTCCTCTAGTCCGGATAACTGCTGAGCAGAGCCTGATGGAGGGTCGATCCAGTGTGGGGGCTTGCCTTGGGAGCCCCTTTGAATTGACCCAGCACAGACAATTTCAAGCTTTCAACTTTTTGGCAACAGTTTGGGCAAGGCCGTTTCCTGTTTTAGCCGCGTAATATCCCCTACGCACAAAGTAATGTCCATAAATGGGACTTGATTGACTTTGACTGACTTGCACCTCAACCCACCCTGACTGATCACCCAATACGAGAACCAAACAAATGGAAGCAAATCCTACCAGCAATCTAGGGGAAAGCCTTGCATATAAAAGTAGAGGACATAAAAAGAACAAACGAGACCAACTGAGATAATGGACATGTGTCCAACATCTACAGATGTGCCTCCCCGTTCAGTGTAAGCTCCTTATATACTAGGGTACAACAAATTTGAAATCTTTATCATCATTCCAGGAAGAATCAGGAGACACGAGGGCCAGTCTTTAAAAGCTCCACCAAACCCATTTTAATATCCAAAGAAAATCTGAATCTGAAGCTTAAAGATGATCCCAAGTCAAATGGTTCCATATGAAGAGACTAATGCGTAAAAATAATATAATATAAAGTCTTTACTGAACTCCAGTTGCAATTGCCATGCCGGTCTACACAACAAACTGCCTCAAAGCAAGCTGCCCTGACTACTTAAAGGCTATACTATGCAGTTGTATTATATTCTGGGCCACAGAGAGTGGGCCGAAAGATGAAAAAAAGAATACTGAATAAAAAATAGTAATAGTGAATCTGCTTTCTGGTTGCTAGGGGCATTGACATTAATTCAGACTGGAAGGAGGCCGAATAGAATGTAATGAAGGAGAGAATTACAAAAATTAAACTAGGATGCAATTAGCTAGTTGGTAATATTTTTAGTTCTTGGTAGAACTATGGAGTTCATTATAGAAGACAGCGACGTTCTATAGACCTGCCCTTAATGTACCATTGCTCACTCCATCTATTAACCTGGATATTGGAATTCTACTGGGTTTCTACTCAGCTTTATTAATCTCCCAGGGTCCTGGACTGATTAAATCCATACTAACAATATTATTGCACTGTCTCCTGTGGGTAGAATGCACATTTCTCATACTCTATACAATAATTATTGAACCAACGCTACAGCAAGAGGATAATATCTGGGAAATCTCTGCCGATCATGTTTCACAATATAGGCTTTTCCTTCAAACAGAGCGATAGGTCTCCATTACATTGAGCTGCCGTTGCAAAACATTCAGGGTGCAATTTACAAAGTGCACATTTCACAAAAACACAAAAAAAAACTTAAGTCCATTTTAGTCCTTTACTCTTTTCATCTCCAACAATCATAGCTCAAAACACAAAAAATGCATAATGGGGTAGATTTCAACCATGGAAAATTTCTGGTTTCAGGCAGGTTCTGCTCTTTAACACCCAGTAGTAGTGCACCCTCCTTCTTCTTTCCAACCACAGTCATGTCTGGCTGCCCAGCAAAGCAGGTTTCAGATTAAGCTGTGGTTAAAAGAATAAACAAGTTGTTTTTGGGTTTAACAGCAGATAGACAGGCTAGGCTATGTATTCTCCAAAACAGACCCACACAGGAGTGATGCTTAGGTCAAAACTATGGGTCAAAACTACAAAACTGTGTTGGGACAATATAAGGAGGGTCTGGGGGCAGCTGGGCTGGCAGTGAATATGGACCTCCACCCACTGCAGGAGGAAACTGGCCAGTCCGAAACCAATCGACCCACGCATCACTACCATGCAGGTCTTGGGGTGGTCCACTTGGTCAACACAGAGTGGAAGACACAAACGATTGAGCACAAAGGGCCACAGGGCCAAGAAAGAGATGTCTATGCAGTGGACTTACCATGGCGCACCGTATATTCGGAACCCTTTCACCGTTACTTCTGAATCTTGCAGGTAAATACTGTTAGTGAGCATTGTTTGCACATTGTCAAAATCTTCAGGCTTCAACTTGGAAACGGAAGGGAATCGGTAGTAATCCTGTTTCACCAGGTCAGCCATGAATTCTTTATCAAAAGTCAGTTCATGATTCCCGGCAATCACTATTTTATATTCATAGGGTAAGGTGCCTGCAAGGGACAAACAGATGGACTGTTACTCGCAGCATAAACATAATCACATATATTTCTTGTATCGCTGTATTACTTTTCATTGGGGCGGAACTAGAGGTAAGTAGAGAAGGCAGTTGCATAGGGCACAGCTTCTGTGGGACGCAATTACAAAAAACACAAAAGATACTGTGGATGGATAAATGGATAGATAGATAGATAGATAGATAGATAGATAGATAGATAGATAGATAGATAGATAGATATAGATAGATTAGACAGACAGACAGACAATAGATATAGAGTTATGAAAGATAAATAAATTAGATAGACAGATAGCAAGATAGATATAGAGAGATTATAATAGATAGATAGACAGATAGATTAGACAGACAGACAGACAGACAATAGATATAGAGTTATGCAAGATAAATAGATTAGATAGACAGATAGAAAGATAGATATAGAGAGATGATAATAGATAGATAGATAGATAGATAGACAGATAGATAGACAGATAGATAGATAAATAGATAGATATATAAAAGATACTGTGGGTGGATAAACAGATATGGATGGATGGATGGATGGATGGATTAGACAGACAGACAGACAGACAATAGATATAGAGTTATGAAAGATAAATAGATTAGATAGACAGATTGAAAGATAGATATAGAGAGATGATAGATAGATAGACAGATAGATAGATAGATAGATAGATAGATAGATAGATAGATAGATAGATAGATAGATAGATAGATAGATAGATAGATAGATAGATAGATAGATAGATAGATAGACAGACAGATAGACGATAGATATAGAGTTATGAAAGATAAATAGGTTAGATAGACAGACAGAAAGTTAGATAGATGATAGATAGCTAGATAGATAGAGAGATGATAGATAGATTAGACAGACAGACAGATTCCGGCAGTGCTATGCATATGGAATGAGGCATATAAATATGTTCTGTTTTCAGAAGGCCTTACGCTGCACGTTTTTGTTGTGAAGGGCTCTTTGGCTCCTTTTAGCCCGTCTCACCCTAACCAGACTAGGTTCTTTGCTTCATAAATTTATATTGAAACTGCATATCAGTAGCCCCACTGGGCCCCTTATACCTCTAGGGTCCCCTCCCAGCAGTCACAAGCCTTGTTTACTTTCTATCCAGGAAACAATGTACATGTAAAAGTCATTTTTATACGCCTTTACCAAATTGAACTTGGACATTCGATGCTGGAAATGAGAGCCTGCTTACAGTTAACAAAAAAAAGCAAATATTTTTCAACTCTCTTCACGAGCACGGACGGCTTTCAGATGTGAAATCTCTGAGGTGTGATGGTGCCCCTTTCACTAGGGTTAATAGAGAGAGAAATGAGCCGGGTGCAGCGGCTGTGGTGAGCACAGCGAGAGGAGCCCTCCACCTTTTGTTAACACTGCGGCTGACAACAAAACAGCACAGGGACTACAGACGTTCAGGCTGTGACCTCTCACTCCCTACGCGTCAGGCTTCATTAATTTTCATAGGGCCGAGCCGCTGAGGCGTTAATGCTAACAGTGTGCCACAGACGCCGCAGCAATGGCCGACTACTGTCAGCTGTGTGGATAACACCGAGGCACAGATCTTTCTGCTGGGCCCGTCCATTCTCTCTCCTTCTTTGCTCTTTTTAAAAGCATAGCGCATCATTTTAAATAGGGTGCACCGAATCCAGGATTCGGCCTTTTTAAGCAGGATTCGGATTCGGCCGAATCCTTCTGCTAGGCCGAACCGAATCCTAATTTGCTTATGTAAATTAGGGGCAGGGAAGGAAATCACGTGACTTTTTGTCACAAAACAAGGAAGTAAAAAAATGTTTCCCCTTCCCACCCCTAATTTGCATATGCAAATCAGAGTTCGAGTTCAGTTCGATATTCGGCCGAATCTTTCACAAAGGATTCGGGGGTTCAGCCGAATCCAAAAAACTAGATTCGGTGCGTCCCTAATTTTAAAGGACACATTAACCTCATAATGAACTTTTATGCTTTCCAACAATCATAAAAAAAAAGTCAGACCAAACTAGAATCCACAATTGGACCTTATTGGTTATTAAAAAAAATTTGGTTCTGGGACAAACACGGAAAAAAATCGAATCATACAATTTTTTCGGACTTCTTGCCCCGTATTGCTTGATATTTTTGGGATTTTTGCCTGAAAAGTCTGAAATAGTCTAATTTTCCATTTAATTCCAGCGCAGACCACAGAAACTTCCAAATAGGATAGGGACCTCTCCCATAGACTTATACACAACCTTGGCTGGTCTGAGATGACAGATTTTCGGATTCTGACTTTTTGCAGCCTCACGGTATAATAAATCCTGATTCCACTAATTTGTAGTTAAAAAACTTGCGTTTTTGGCATTCAGACTTTGATAAATAACCCCCTCAGAGAGTAAATTGGATGCCATTCTGTGGACTGGAAGTACCTTGTACAGGTATGGGACCTATTACCCAGAATGCTCGGGACCTGGGGCTTTCCGGACAATAAATCTTTCCATAATTTGGATCTTCGCACCTTAAAGTCTACTAGAAAATCATGTAAACATTAAATAAACCCAATAGACTGGTTTTGCTTCCAATAAGGATTAATTACATCTTAGTTGGGATCAAGTACAAGCTACTGTTTTATTATTACAGAGAAAAAGGAAATCACTTTTTACAATTTATATCATTTGATTTATTTGAATAAAATGGCATTCCTGCAATTCAAATCTTTCTGGATAACGGATCCTACACCTGTACATGTATGACCAGCAACAAACTCATGATTCCCAGTAACCATAAGAGAAAATAATTGGAGACAACTGCAATGCACTTTTGCAGAAAAGGGATACCGATCTGGGGCAGAATGTTCTTAGGGAGAGTTCCCTAAAAAAACTGACACTGCACCCAGTGGGTCAAACTTTCCTTGTCCTTTAAAAGCATACGGTATGTGGGCCACAGTTTGAACTACCGTCCTGAAAATGTCTCCAGCAACTCAGCTCCACGCAGAACATATACTAGAGGCCTATGATGTTCTAGAGCAGGGATCCCCAACCTTTTTTACCGGTGAGCCACATTCAAAAATAGAAAGAGTTGGGGAGCAACACATGCATGAAAATGTTCTTGGGGTGCCAAATAAGTGCTGTGATTGGCCATTTGATATCCCTTATGTGGCTTGTCAACCTACATTAAGGCTTTGTTTGACAGTACATTTGTTTTTTATGCAACCAAAACTTGTCTCCAAACCTGGAATTCAAAAATAAGCCCCTACTTTGAGGCCACTGGGAGCAACATCCAAGAGGTTGGAGAGCAACATGTTACTCATGAGCCACTGGTTGGGGATCACTGTTCTAGAGTCTCTGAGTGCCGGACCAGTAGTTCATAGAATGTAGCTCTGAGGATACCGTTATGTATTGATAAAATATCCCCTTTGAGGGTAAGAATAAGGGAGCGGCGGCTCATAACTTGCTTACAAGTTCCGCCGTAAGCTGGCAAATAAATAATAGCCGTCTCCATTTCGAGACTTCCAGACCATTTTCTCCGAGCGCATCCCGGATCAATTTACATGGTGCTTTTCCTCCGACGCGCAATGCAATCATAAGTTCCAATTGACTTACTCCATATTGGAGAGTGACAGAGCAAACGTTTTGAAAATGCAATTACTGCAAACACAGCTCCATTTGCTCCACTCAGGAGGAAATTTTCAAACATCATTTATGGGCATCAAATAATATTAGCAGAAGGCCTCGGCACACAATTCTATTTTCTCCTAAAAGCTACATTCTCCCCTTATCATTTAGTGCACGGTTTCTGAGCCTCAAACCATCCTTTATTCACTTTATAAAATATACCCCCAACCTCCAGCAATCTATTAAAAAAAAATGTGCATTTCTATATCAAAATATCAACTCCCACTCCGAGCCAATATAAAAATCCTTTTATTGAGTCACAACGACACTTTATTTGCTTCCCCGTATCCTTTTCATATAATAAAATCTGTTTCCATTTCATCTTTAATTATCTCTGGAAGAAACGGTGTATAGCTTGGCACAATGGTCCGTTTGTCTGGAGCTATGCAAATGTATCCATATGGACAAAGAATCTCATTAGATATGGAATTCTTACAGTGCACTACCTTTTATCACATGCCTCCATTTCTCAGAACGGTCCCTAACAAGTGGCTTTTGTCCACTATTCACAACTCAGAGGTGAACTGATGAGTGAAGGCCTATAGAAACGGCAGGTTGTGGCTTTTTCTGTTCTACTTGTCTTTAAGGAGAATGAAAGGCTAAATTACTGGGGTAATTTGGTCAATTTGTTAATAATACCCCCAGTGATTATAATTGCTAACCTCCGATCCTTTAATCCCTATTTTGCTCTATTGAGAGGCAGTAGGGTGACTACCTTTGCTCCCTTGAAGGTCTGGACAGAGGACAGGGCTGGTGAGGTTGAGAATGATTAGGGTGATGGCCGCCTTTGCGCCTCTGAAAGCTTGGAAATAGGGCAGGGTGAGTGACTTTAGGGGCGGAATGATAACATGTGTGATTGGTGATTGGCCATGGCAATAAAAAGTCCTGTCCAAATTTCAGACTTCTGAAATTCGGGCAGAAAGTAAGAACTAGACTGCCTGAGCATAAACTGTCCAGGTTAATACCGTATTGGACAATGATGTTTCAAGGTGGACAATTATGTCAGGGGTGGGGTTATAACATGACAGTCGATGATTGCCTTGTTTCCATGTCACCAAAGCTTAAAGGACAAGGAAAGTTTAACTAAAGAAGTAGCTAGACATGTTGTACATTATGTTTTGAGCTTCTCTACCAGCCCGAGGCAACCACAGCCCTTTAGCAGGGAAGATCTGTGCCTTTAAAGATGCCCCAGTAGCTCCCCATCTTCTTTTCTGCTGATTCACTGCGCATGCTCTGTGCTGCTGTCACTTACTGAGCTTAAGGACCGATTTAAAATATACTAGGCTGATTAGTAATTAATACAGATAATTACTACATGGCAGCACAAAAACCAGTGCAATTAGCATCAGAATTTATTAAAGGATAAGTAAACCTTTAAAATAAATGAATGTAAAATTGATGAGAATGATCTTCTTAGAACGTTTGCAATGTACATTCATTATTTATTATTTTTTAATTCCAAGATATTAAGGGATACATGTACTGTTAATATGAATGAATTGTGTTACAACAGCGCCACCTGCTGGTCATTTTCCTTCCAGTCTGACCACCAAGTAGTCAAGGAAGTTGTCAGGAGAAAGAAAGAGGCTGCTCTGATGTTCTTCTGCTTAGGAAAGATGTGAGAAAGGTTTCTAATTGTTTTCCTAAGCAGAAGAACATCAGCCTCTTTCTTTCTCCTGACAACTTCCTTGACTACTTGGTGGTCAGACTGGTGGGAAAATGACCAGCAGGTGGCGCTGTTGTAACAAAATCCATTCATATTAACAGTACATGTATCCCTTAATATTGTGGAATTAAAAAATAATAAATAATGAATGTACATTGCAAAAGTTCTCAGAATAGCGCTCTCATCAATTTTACATTCACTTGTTTTAAAGGTTTACTTATCCTTTAATCAGCCCTGAAGCATCAGTTTATATAACAGGCAAACCTTGTTTTCTGCTTGATAATTAGTAACGATCCCTAAGCTTAGCTTCTCAACAGCTGCTCAGAGCCTACTGAGCATGTGAGTGTCACAGACACTTTCCAAGATGGTGACCCCCTTGTGACAAGTTTGAAGTCCTCGATCATTGCTGCTATTGACAAGCTGAAACTTTAGGCTGGTGCAATAAGTTCAGCATATAAAACATGGCATTTGAGCCATATTCATTTTTAGGGTTTAGTTCTCCTTTAAGCCTTGTCCAGATCTCAGACTCATAAAAAAAACTGGACACGTGGCAACCCTATGCAGCAGTGAGGCTCACAAGAAGCAGAAGCAAGATGGCAGTGCTTCCTACAATAGAATCCTGGGCCAGTGCAATTTTCAGCAAAAATCAGCACCAGCCTGGGGTTTGAGATTAGTAATTATAATCCCAGAAGGGGATTATAGCAATTAAGACTTTTCTTTTTCTTTAAGGATACTTTCACCATCTCATTTTTCCATTCATTTATTGAATGCGTACTCTACATCAGAACTGTGCAACAAGCTTTCAATTACAATGGGACAAATGGTCAAGAGAAAGGAGTGTCCTAGAGGCATTGAAACACTGAATAATTTGTGCATAAAATCAGTGTTCCCATTTAAAGTACACATCTGCTTTGTTATTTCATTTGAAGCCCATTTTTGGGCAGAAAATGTTTATTTTTGTCTAAAGTATTCTGCAGAGGAATGTTTAATATTTTAAGATTCTCTGCCGTTTCCCCTTTAACGTAGCTTCAAAGAAAAGAAAAAAACCTTCAAGGATTTATTAAGCAGAAGAAGTGGCTAGAAATATGATTCAAAATAAATTCAAACCATAGGACAAACGGAATGATGTTCCTTTTCCATAGTTCAGAATCGAATGCATAGAAAAACAGATGAGACAAATGCAAATACTGGGAAGACTGATATTAAACTTTAACAAGCCTGCCCAACCAACATGAAAGTCCTGTCTGAGCGACTCAGAGGAGAAACAAGCTATTTAAACACTTCCCTGTTTAGGTGGCAAGATAATATGGAAGCTAACGGGCAGACTAAGGCACAAAAAATGTAATACTGCCTCCTGATTGGTGGGCCTCTATCAATATTATTATTTAATTATCAGTTAGGGGAAGTCTCTAAAAAAAAAAAAAAAACAGAAAGAGAGAAGGAAACATTTTAATAAATAAAGGAAGGCAGAATCGGAATGGTATACCAGGGGACCACCAAAAAACAATAGACCTTATGCCTACTCTTATAACTATTTAACTCCACTCATCTTCTCGATTGTCCTAGTTTTCTTTACATACTATAATCTAGCTTTCCACCAATTCTTCCTCTTTGTTCCCATAGAGAAATAGGGAATGGTCATGAAATAGGCCAAATTGTTGGAGTAGGATGGCCCATTGACACCGAGGCCCACCAGGTATTTTCCTGGAGTCCTGGTAGGCCTGTCTGACTCTGAAGGAAGGAGCATACGAAAAAAAAGAAGCTGATATAGATCAGCAAACTATGGAGAAAAGAAGATATCGAGGGTGGAATAAAAAAAACTTAGAGATGAGGAAAGAAGCAAAAATGAAAGATGGTAAGGATGGAAAGGAAGTCAACCAGAAAGGACAACAGGGTGGAGAAAAGTTATGAGCATACCTGTTTTAAATCCACCTTGAGTTACACTTTCCTTAGTCCTCACTGATATTCAACCACAAGAGCATTGTGGGTGGCAAAAGTTTGGCTGTACAAGTTCATGAGCAGTGAAGGTTAGTTATAGCCCAAAACCAAAAGCTGTCAGTAATAGAACCCAGTTCACAGAGTGTCAGTCCTATCAAACAAATTAGATCCTCTTCAAAGCTCCAAGACTCCCTACACCTCTAGTGTGCGCCTGTGCTTGGGCCCATCTGTTGCCACATGCCTTTAATGCTCAATCGTACTAGGCAGAGACAAGTGTGCAAGTGAAAAGGGTCTGTTTGAGGTTGGTTAACTATCATCTCAGGTAAAATATGCCATCTCAGGGGGTGGGAGGGTCATAACTGCTGGCGTAGAGCATTAAATCGCTCAACCCAAAAAGTCTGGAAAACCTTCACTCCAGGTTCCAACAAAAGGTCTCATAAAAGTATTAATGAGATTGTACATCTTCAGTTTATCACTGCATCTCAAGGGCAGTCACACCATTGCCAGGCGTGCCCTTCTATTTTACAATTTAAATATTAGGGTTAAAGTTATTTTAGATTTTAGTACTTGCAGGTAACACTTTGGTGACAAGTGTGATGTACGAGCCACATCTCCTAATAGAAAGCATGGTTGAGAGTCATAGAAGGAAGGCAACGGTTTAATTAATTGGAATGTCTCCTGCTTAATCACACCAACTGCAAAGTGACATTCTTTTTCCTCTACGGTATTTTATGTGTAATAAATCTCTTCTGGATTTTGGTCTCCTCATCCTACCCCACAGCTCTAAGTGCTGATGAGCTTAAACTTCCACAGAACTGGCATTATCATTGCTGCCATTTCAGCCCCTGTGAGATGTTTGATAACACAGAGCCCAAGAACATGTACAGTAGAACCCCCATTTTACATCCTCTGATTTTAAGTTTTTCCTCATTTTATATTGTTGTTTTGTGGTCCCACCTATATATTATGCATAATTCATTTCCCTGATTTTACATTTTCTGGATTTTACACCATTTTTTTCTGGTCCCCTGAAAAATGTAAAATGGGGGTTCTACTGTATATATGAAGGACATATTTGGGTGTGATAGTAATTAATTATAAAAGAGTGACATAATATACCCCCTGCTGAAACAGTATAAGGAATAAGGTTATTCCTACTGGAAAATATAAGAATATTAAGGGGGTTATTTATCAAAGTCCGAATTTATCTCAACATCTTCTGCTATAAACTCCGATCAAATACACTCAGGTTTTTAACACTTATTTATTATTACATTTTCCCGAAAATTTGGTTTGCGGGAAAATATCAGATTTTCATCGATTTTTTGGACTTTTTCATCCGATTTTAAAAATTTTTTCATGATTTCAGCCGGTATTGCCCGAAACCCAGCGCACATCAAAAAATCGTTGGGGCTTCTCCCATTGACTTATATGCAACCTGGACAGGTCTGAGATGCCGGATTTACATATTCTGACTTTTTCATCCTCAGGGTTTAATAAATTCCGAAAAATGCTTGATTTTTTAAAAGTCTGATTTTATATATAAAAAAAAAAAAAAAGAATCAACAAGGAGTTGACTGCCGGTGATCTCTTATACTCTTATTTTTATTTTATAAGAAGCATGTATTAAAATATGCATGTGAAAATTTCTAGTGGTACAGCCACTCAAAAGTAGAAGCAGGTGAAGTCAGTTCAGGTTGCTGGGTGCATTAGCAATGTGTTGGCCAATTGACCCACTCCAGGCCCGACCTGCCTGACCCAGCCATCATTCCTTATATACCGACGTCCACCCTGCCCCATCTCTGTCAACAGGATCAAATATATAAGAGAGTGCACACTGATAACAAACCAAAAAGTGAAATGCCAGCCTGAACCTGTTGAGCCCTTGGGTTTCAGGCTGGCCCACAGAGAATTGGCCCGCCTCTATATAGAAAAACAGGCAGCAATGCAAGTTTCAATGCCTCTTAAACTGGACATACACAACAAGATTTGCTAATTTCACAAGATTATTAAAGAAGCAGATCTTTGGTCAATTTGCCAAATTGGGGCCTTATGTCAATGTTCAGATCATACTTTGGGTCTATGGAGAACCCATGGGAGAAAACCAAAATCAATGCGGCAATGTGGTCCTTGTCCACCAGGTTTGCTGTCTGATTTTCAGACAACTGTTGGTAGAGCTGACTGCCAGGAAGGCCCCTTACAATAAGTTGGACACTTGCAGGGGTTGAGTTGACAGCTTATATCGGCCCATGTATGTCCACCTTTAATCAGTCAACAGGACAAATATGACATCCTGATGTGTTTTAAATGTATTCCTTTAATTTATTAAATGTATTCCTTTAAAAATCTTGAAGATCCACATATAACAACATATAAAGGTGGCCAATAGGTTAACTATACTAAACTTCAAGATTCCATGGGCAACTTCTTACACGTTCCGTTATACTGCCTGATCTCCTATTATATATTGCACACAGCGCATGCAGGGATAAAGTAACCTGAAAAGAAAACCATCAAAGCATTTGAGTACAAGAACCAGTTAAAAACATGTAACGTAGCTCGGCCAGGAAGCCCGTAATCTCCCCGCTGCCAAGATGAGGCAGAGCTTTTGAGAGAATCGAGCTGCTAGAAGATCATTTATTGGGTAGAGACATGTTCCTGAGCTTTCGGGTCACAGAGGCTACAGATCAAATGAAAACAATTATTTAAAATGAACTGTGTTTAAAGCATTTAACAATTGCCAAGGTCAAGTGACTCGGCAGTTACAAGACCCGAGGGGCATGTTCATATCAAAACAATGCAAATAAATTATCCCACCAGACCTTTTCAGTCACTAAGTGACCACAGAGGTCATTCTGCGTGCGCTCTGGAAACCTTTATGCAAAACCAATATAGATTATTTATCAGGGCCAGGGAACAAGCCAAATGCCAGCCGGCTAAAATTAACCTAAAAATGGTACAATATAAAAGAGAGTGAAATTAGGCATTTATTTTGGTCCCAATAATTTAGCAGTGGGGTTACAGTAAATATTCACATAAGCAAGGTCATCAGGGTGAAGGAAAGGCTCATTGCTTCTGAATAAAGCCATACAGTTGCATTTATAGCAGTAATTCACAAGCAGGGCCATACAGTAAAACTTGCCCTAGCAAAGAAAATGCCATTGGTCCCATGAAGTGGTTAGGCCCTTGTTGAGTTCTGCATTTATAAGTTGGAAAAGTGCTGAAAAAGACCAAGCAAAGCTCCGTAAATGGTCTGTAGGAAAAGGTAAATTAGGGCAAGATGGCTCCAGTAATGCTTAATATCAGTTAAGGTGGCCATGCAAGTAGTGATTTTTTGGAACATGCAAGCTTGCCAGTCAATATCAACATATATATCGGTCATGTCATCAGTCTTCCATGTTTAAAAATACTATCTGTCCATTTACCATGTCAACCAAAGCCACAGTTGTCATTCCGATCGTTGAGGCTGTTGGCCTAAAAGATGGGAATAATACAACAGTGGTCATACCATACAGTATTCATCGCCAACCAGTTGGACCCCATACAGGATGAGTCCATGGTCATCTTTACCCAAAATACATAGGCTGTGAGTGAAGGCGAGCAATTATACTTGAACAACAGCTAAAAGAACTCTGCAAAGTCTGTTTTAACCCTGGTTAATGTACCACTGAAGATAACTTCATGACTCAATCCTCAGATCCAATTTACAGATATTTTTTTTCTACTTTAACATCAGTATAAATACCTCATGGTAGGAAAAATGTACTTTTAACATCCCTATGCACTGTGTGTAATTATACACTGCACATTATGTATAGTCTTTTTATCTTGACGGACAGCTAAATGCTTAAATATACTTGTTATGTCTAAAGTGGAAGATCATATTGGTCAACCTTACATTTTCCCATGAGTCAGGAACGGAGCTGTTATTTGCTTCCCAGGCTACAGACGTCGAACCTCAACCTTCATCTCCATTGCAAATAGCACTCTTTCTGTTGGCCAGTGTGAAACCATCACAGCCCACCACTGATATAAGAGAAGTTACAACAACTGCAACTGTATTATGGGTATTTAGCAGGGGTTAAATGTTCTTGTTGTTTCTATCATATGTATTTGTTGTTTCTGACAAAACATACTTCTTGCCCTGAGTAGGAAGCCTTTCTGACTACTGCACAGAGCAAGGAGGGAATTTCTATAGGACATGTTGACCAGGATTCTCAGGAGGTCATGGCATATCATCACATCTGGTTCTAAAAAGCTCATTGTGATAGGCTATTTGTTAGCAGCCAATAGTTGGGTTCAAAAGCCCATACTCATAATTAACAATATATCTTCTCAACAAATAACAATCACAGACAAGGTCCCACTACCTACAGACTCAAGATCATGGTACCACTCAAGCAACAGTGAGATACCTTGAAGTGTATATACCATGGTATTCCTAATGCTGTCTAGCCACAGGTTTCCTAACTAGAGTAGCATACCCCAAGATGGCACCTACACAGCAAATGGTCAGAATAAGGCCTTAAATAGCTATAATGCATAGTTAGGTTGGGTTCCACACAAAGCAAAAGTAATTTCAGAGCACAAACTCTGCCAGTTCATCATGTTCTAGCCACAGGTTTCCAAACTAGAGTATGTTACACCTAGGAGGTTCTAATGGAAACTATACCTGCAGAACCATTGTAGAGAATGAGACCTTAAATGGATGCAGGAGGATGCACATGCAGTGAGAAAAATTGACATGAACAAACCATGTTCTATGCACAGGCTTTCAAACTAAATTATCTTGCACCAAAACCGGTATAACTGAGACTGCACCTATAGAGCCAGTGATTAGAAAGAGACCTTACATGGCCATACTGGATAATAACTTGGAATCCAAGACATTGGATTGTGCACGACTTGACCACAAACTTGTCTGACACAAAAGCATCTAGTAGGGTCACCTACAAAAGGTAGTCAGGTTGCACAAGTTCTCATCTTGTATGCAGTGATTGATATTAGTGGTTTACTAGTTACTTCGTTTTGTAGCTTTATGCAAGTGTTTTAATTCCACAGAAGACTGATACTAGACTTTAAAGTGTCCTATTCAACTAAAAAGGCACATGACACACTACAGAGATCTCCGAACGAATTGCATATGATTTTTAAAGCAACATTAGGAACAACATTACATTCCTTATAAAAGCCCTCCTACCCCAAATACTTCATCTTTACTCCACTTTAATTGTAAATCCATCCAAGAGTAACCATAGAAACCATAAAAGGACCCTGGAAACAAAGCAGTGTCAAGTGTCTACATTCAATTACATGACAATAAGTAGAAACGGCCACAGAAGGTTAATTGGGGTCAGTAGGCAGCCACACAAGCCTTACCCAGCCAGTCATTAAACTTCTTAACCTCAGATGGCAGGCCCAGCTCGGTGAAATCGCCTGTGTGAAGAAGGATGTCCCCATACGGCATCTGGATGCCATCTGTCCTGGAGTGGGTGTCGGATACACAGACAAAACGCGTGTGACCGGCTGGTTTGGGAGTGTCATATGGGATGGGGTCTACCCTGCAGAGGAGATAATGAAGTGATTGTTACAACACGGACAAGGTGGTCAAAGTACAGAGACAAAATATTAGAGACGAAAAAAAATTAAAAGGGGGAGTAGCATTGGTTTATTTGCGGAAGGATATTAAAAAATGGTACAACACAACTAATGCTATTTCTGGCTGTTAGGGGCACAGGAACCCACCTAACCAGGAGAAATGGATAAAAGGGAAACAGTTCAAGGTACAAATTCACAGTTCTTTCTGCCTACACAGAATACTGTTCAGCAGATACACAATGCAATGCTGCAGACAACGAAGGTCAAAGTAATGCATGCCATATACTCTACTATAAATCTGCAGAGAAGTCTGTGCAATTTCTGATGTGAAAGCCCGAGGGAGAACACTGTGCAGGTACATTTTATGTATGCATAACCATGGATATACAACACCAACATAAAAAAAAGGTTAACTTACCCTTTATAATGTATAATGTAATATTATAGATGCCTTAAATTCAAGCACATTGTACCCGGAGTAAAACAGTTTCATTAACCACCAAAACTGACCACAGAGAACAGAGCAATCAGTACCGTCCCAGCATCTACACTGCAATCGAGCGAGCATTACATTTCATAGTTCATTTTCATGCAACGCAGAAAGTACGGGCAGAATGAAACCGATAAAAATTGATAATTTATGGCAAAGGCTTTATTGGGCTCAATATTTCCCCCTTAGTCTAATATGTTTGGTTACCCTTTGTTATGACCTATTTTGTCAGAAACTAAGGGCCACAAATGAGCAAATGGGTAAAACTGCAGTTGAAAAACAGTCCTGTGTGGTCCTAGAGTTACCCACCGAGACTGTCTTGCTGCATAAATTCACACCCTCCAAGTTCATTAGAAAGCTTGGATATTGGGCCAATTCCTCTACTGCTAATCGGTGAACAGTGCTCAAATTCCTCTCACATTCTGCAACCCAACCAATAGTCATTGGCGGGGCTGCACAAGGGGAATAGACTTGAGAACTGTCCACCAATGAGCAAAACAGGATGAGCAGGATGAGTGTGGAACTGCAGGACTTCCATATTCACATATACCTTCACACACTACTTCACTTTCCAAAAAACCTTCTAAGGGTAATTCCATCACAGGAAAGTTCATAACAGTTGGCTTCATCACCAGATAAGGGGTGCAGTCAGGTGCCCATATGTTTGTTGTTTTGTACGTAAGTAGTACTTAAAAAGTACTATGGAAAAACCAAGCAGAATATCTCAATTTGGATAAAGCATAGGTGCAGATGTAGAGGAACATTATGAAGAACTTCATAAGACTTTCACATGAAATAAACTCCTAAGGGAACCTGCAGACTGACTGCTGGGGGATTATGTAGCATTACGGACCCTTCTGATATTTAGAGGATTACCACAACCCTGCATGAACATAACTCTATTTATCTAGAGAGCAGGGATGTCAAAACGCTCATTGTTTCAATTATACTGAGACTTCCAGTTCAACTCTTGGGCTAGCTTAGCCTGCTGGGGGTTAAGACTGAGAAACCACTGAGGGACCGGAGTGTGGATTCATGATCTAGATCAATCAGCTGCAATACGAAGCCGTTTCCCAAGGCACTGCAGTCGTCCTCAGCACAGACTGGGCTCGGAGTAATCCTCAGGTATTAAATCTGATCTGTCTAAACCGCAAGCGGGGAGCAGCCCTCTATGTCTACAGTGCAATCCCAGGCCTCCCATCAAGACAAAGGATCAGAAGGCCATTCCTACTGAAGGAACCTCTGCACATTACTAACAAGCCATGGCCTCATATATTTTTAATAATTATTACATTTCAAAATGAGCAGCCATAACAATAAAAGGCCTCAGAAATTGTGGAAGCTGTAGACAAGCTCAGATGGGAAATATATATTCTTGGCCTATATATAAAAAAAAAAAAAGGAATTACTTTAAAAATTAATTAATTAATCCATTTAGTAATTCTGGGTCCTCATTGCACCTGCCCAATTGTAATATTTCTTTCTGTGTCCCCAGTAACCCTCACACTCTACTTTAAAGGGAGACTCCTAGGGGGTAACTTAAAAATAACGGCAAATCAGGCAAAAAAAAAGTATCACCTATTTTTTTGATCGATTTTTTTTAAAAGAAAAATCATCCAATAAAATCCTGTCATGCTTCAAGTAAATCGGTCAAAAAAAAATTAGGTGGAATTTTTTTATCAATTGAAAAATGTGATTGATTTTTTATCAACTGAAAAAATCTTGAAAATGTCAACAAAAACAGCCAGTCAAATGGTGTCACGCTTCAAAAAATACAAACTCGTTTGTTTTTTTTGGAAATTTTAAGACTTATCAATGAAACAGTTTTTAAAACTAAAACCAGTTGAGCATCTGTGGTTGGGAGAAATAGCGGAAAAACTTGATCAATAGCGATTTTTAATGGAGTAAAAAAAAAAAAACCACCCGAAAATGTATTAATCAGATTCAAATTGCTATGAACATGCATTCAAATTCGACCGTATGTTTAATAATAATACATGTAAATAATCATAAATAATAATACCGAGCACTTTCATAATTATACTTGTTAATGATATAGGACAGGGTATGGTAACCCACATGTTTTTCCTGCTACAAACAACATAACTACACAATGCCCATTGTTGCTGGAATCAGCCAATTAGAGCAGGTGAAATCGGTCAGTGACTCACAGCATGTGTTGGTAGTTAGGTTGCAAAACAAACTATTTAAAAATGTTACTAATAATAAGAAAGAAAGAATAAAAAATTAACTGCAAAATATTTATTTTAAAGGAGAAGGAAAGGTTAAAACTAAGTAAGCCTTATCAAAAAGGTCCATCTAAATATACCAGTAAACCCCAAAAGTAGTGCTGCTCTGAGTCCCCTGTCAAAAGAAACACTGCATTTCTTTCCTTCTATTGTGTACACATGGGCCTCTGAATCAGACTTCCTGCCTTCAGCTTAAACCTCATTGCCCTGGGCAAGAGCATGCTCAGTTTGTTCCTCTTTCCCCGCCCCCCTCCCTTCTCTACTGTAATCTGAGCCCAGAGCAGGGAGAGACTCAGGCAGGAAGTGATGTCACACCATGTTAATACTGCAGCTCCTATCCTAAACAAACAGAGACTTTCTAGAGCTATTTACCTTAGGTATGGTAAAACATTCTAGAGAATAAATATAGCATTCTAGCTTGCACTGTTGTAGCTAATCTGTTGGCAATAAAATGCTTTCGTAGCTTTCCTTCTCCTTTAAGTCCATGACATTTTAGTCAATTTCTTTTAAAACAATGCTAGTTCCCTTTAAATGTCCATGTATAAGGTCATTAGAGCCGCCAAGTACAGCACTCTGCAAATGTACTCGTATAAACTCCCTGTACCTCCGGTGTATCTGCTGGCACAACGTGTGCATATTCAGCGGCTGCCTTGGATCAGTGGTTGCAAGCTCAATAATTGAGCTGAAATAAAAATGTTTAAAATTTAACAAGCAGCAGAGCACTGGCCTGACCTGTTTGTAGAACAAGTGTGCTGCGTGGGATTCGACTAATTCATGCATTCACCTCGGCAGGTAGGATCTACATAGACGTGCCATCAACAAATGGGGGCAAGCAGTAGACATGACCTCAGCTAATACTGAGCCAAGTAATGTTTGTATAGAGGCAATCGCTCGGTGTATTACACACATAATATATATAGATATAATTCTATTAGTCTAGCTGCAAGCCTATAGACATCCATGCTAAATAAGCTGAGCTATTTTTGGATTAAAATAACTATATACATAAATACATAAATGTATTTCATTATCCAAAAAAACTGGTTTTGGGTGGAGTTCCCCTTTAAATTTTGCAGCCATTAAGGACCATTAGATCTACTTCCAAATCGACCTCCGGATCAGCACAAAACATTTAGAAACATAAAATAAAGTCGAGTATCTCATTTTGTTACGTCGCCAGCAGAAAAGCAATTTTCAGCAAGTTCTGAAGGAAATCAATGGAGTTTTAAAATTTCACAAAGATGAAAACAAAAAGAAGGTAGACTGCAAGTTTTATTAGTATTTATTTGTGGTGGAGTAATAAATCACTTTTGAAAACAATTGCTGGTAATCTGATACATAAATTCTATCCATTTACTTTTTTGCAATTGTTAGTTGTATTTTAAAATACAATGTACAGTTGTCATGAGATGGAGCTTTTATTATGTTTTTGTTTTTTGTAGTCTCACTACTAACTAGAGTGTGAAAGGCCCCTCCAGCAAAAAAATCTTCCCCACTTTCCGTACTGTCTCAGCCCCGCCCATGTCCCACCTCCGCCCCACCAATGTCCCACTCAGACTCCACCCACTCCTGCCTGACTCGTTTACCCCTTCCACCCCGGTAAGACTATAGTCCGGGTCCCCTTGTTCTCCAGGCCCCCATGTGACTGCGGGGTCTGCTTCCTCTAGTTACGCCACTGTCTCACATATATTTGTCTATGTCGGAAAGTTAAAAGAGAAGTTTCATGAAAACAAAAATGTAATTAAATATCATTGAAATAAGACCCTAAATATAATTCATTATTGCCCTTTCAACAGTCGATCTCTCTACATGCAGGCTTTGTGTTGGAGTCGGTTCTTTTGATGGACAGTAAGAATTTTACATCATTTATCTGCCCTTTGCCTTGATCATGTAACTGAGCGAGAGTGTCATCAACAAACCCATTGTCCAGCATCTCGACTCCAATTTAACTTCCTTCTAAAAGTGACCCCACACTTACTAAGATGGCCGGTACTGAAGTGTTTACTAATGTTAGACCATGGGATCTGCTCTCTATTTTTTCCTTTATTTACTCAACATCATTCTTTCCATGTAGTTTTGTCATTAAATATTCAGCTCCTTTGTTCTTTCAAATTCTGTTATGCTTCTTTTCTCCATCTCAGTCTGTTCTTTCTTTGTTCAAAAGAGAGGACCACATGAACCACAGGGTCATACGTGACTCCCCTTTTATATCTGGCCAATTCTGTCCATATTTATCCATTCCTAGATAAAGACACGTGCATTAGACCAAGCAACTATTCCTGCTTGGCCTACACCACTCTGGGACTCAACTCATCTTGTTACTGCTAGAATTAGCCTCCCATCTCACTACTCCCTATTTTCTGCAACGACATACTATGTTTAAGGCTTGTGATTAATGCCATCAAGCAACACAAAGTCTCCCTTTAAACAGACTTCTTTATGTCCAATATGCTCAGTCCTTGACACCTGTCCCTTAACATTCCAGCCTTCTCTTTCCCATGTTCTTCCATCCATTCAAAACTTGTATGAAGACCCACCTCTTCAAGAATGACTGTAAGAGAGGTTGGACTACCCAAAGAAAATTTGAAGTTTTCTTCAAATTACCTTAAAAAATGATCTTCAATTTATATAATGTTGAGAACCAACCAACACTCAATTTACTCAGCTACTTAAATAAATACTAAAACTGAGTGCTATACAATGCCAGTCCCTTTCCACTAGCCTCTCTTGGAGTCCAATAATAGATTGAACTGGATTCTGCAGCTGGGCTCAAAACTATGTCCATAACTGGAATATATTGCTAACAAATACAAAGCTGTATTGAATATACATAGCCAGGATGGAAGTCAAGTGATCCACTTAACTTAAAGGCTGCATGTGGTCCTCCAAGAGATTTATATGGCCTTCAACCTGGCCAACATAGACATTTTTCTGTGATTTCATCATTATATTATAATTTGGATCCTGAACATAAGGATAGTCAGACCACTACATGGATAAAGTTGGTTAATTAAAAAAGGTTGGGAATTAGGAAGGGTGGAGTTGTAGGAAAGTGAGACAATGGTAAGGCAGAAACTTGAGGAAACATGAGTTAGATGAAGCAAGTCCCATTTGCAACTTTCCAGTATTATGGTATGGAACAAAAGCTTGATGGAGCACCTCATTCTTTTAGAACAGTGTGGGGCTGGCCCAATATGGCCCAAAAAGGATGAAGTGGTAGCCCAATATGAAGATAAATTAGAATGAAGATTAAGAGTTGCATGCTTATGTTCTGTTTTTGGCCCTTGATCTATACAAACTGTTACTACCATGTTTTGAGGGGACTGAAAACAAAAAGACTTGTATACCACATGTGCACTAAGGTCTACTTATAGCTTGAGCTGCCCAAGTCCAATTTGGACTATAGCACCCTCCAGACCATGGAGGTTGAAACATTTGGCCAAGGCTCCTCTTAGCGCATAACGAGGTAACAGTTATAGTTAAATATTGATATATCAGCGATAGGACACCATAAACGGATCTCAAATCCAACCCTAACTTTCCTTTAGGGTAGTCATCCAGTTGTATCTAAGACAGCAAACAGGCATTCTCCACCAATCTCAGTTGGTCTTTAGGTTGAGCAAGTCCCAAGGATGCCAGACCAGCATTTGGGAATTCTAGCCATTGAGAAAAGGCCATCCAAATATTTCCCCCATCAAGTCTCCCATCCTACCCCTACCCTAAATCATGAACCTTTTAAGATGGACAACAGATGTAACAGAGAAATATCAGATCATGTACTCGTGATTTCTGTTTTACCACCACAATCACCCTCCTAAGATACCAGTCTACTTACATGTGAACATGCGGCGGTTGGAACCTGCTTTGGTTTATGTTGTAGTGTGTGAACGCCTGGGTGGGATTAGAACTGTATTCGTCCACAGTTACAGTGACTTTTCCTTGGGAGGGAATTCCATGTGCCATGCTTCCTTTTCATAGACATGAGCAATTCACAGAGTACAGGAACAAGTGAGAGAGGCAAGCATGGCGCACCCAATGGCCGCTAAATCCAGGACTTCACTACATTAGCACCACATACATCTGGAAGAATTAGAGAAAAAAATATGTTGTTAATATTATTATTCCCAGTACATTGCTAAAGGTACAGAGATATTGATTTATAGATTCCTCATCCATTTATTTCTCTTAGATGGTCTACAGTATTTGGGACCTGCCATAGTGTTTCCCTTTGACCAGAGTTGTCCAACTATTTCAATACAGTGGGTCAGTTATTGATATTACAAGATTAGGGGCCCAGATTATAAAAAAATGATGGTGTCATCCACAGAGGTCAACAGAGTTCTTTAGCTGTCTGGGGGGGAAATAAAATGTTCTTGGGGGCCCACGTCAGGCCCATGGTCCTATCAGTTGGACAGATACTGGAAAATGAATTTATGACTCTTACATACCTGTAGTTTAAATACAAGGATTCTAGAAAGTTCCCAAATTACAGGAAGCCCATCTCCCATAGAGGTGGAGCCAAAGGAAAAATATACAGAGTAGGGCCCATTAATTAAGATCCAACTAGCAGCTTTCCAACTATAGCCATATGTAGCACAGGGGTACAGAAACAGAGCTTCCATTAAGGAAAGATGGGTGGAAAACCAGTTAGGGACCCTATAGAATGAGGGGGTCTGGACAGTCCAATCTATAAAGGGACAGGGCTTGTGGCAGGAATGGGGTGGGTGGAAAAGGCAGATCCTTGGCAAAGACCAAACAGTAGGGATGCACCGAATCCAGGATTCAGTTCGGGATTCAGCCTTTTAAAGCAGGATTCGGCAGAATCCTTCTATTAGGCCGAACCGAATCCTAATTTGCATATGAAAATTAGGGTTGGGGAGGGAAATCACGTGACCTTTTTGTCACTAAACAAGGAAGTAAAACATGTTTTCCCTTCCCACCCCTTATTTACATATGCAAATTAGTATTCGGATCGGTATTCAGCCGAATCTTTTGCAAAGGATTCGGGGGTTCAGCCGAATCCAAAATAGTGGATTCGGTGCATCCCTACCAAACAGCACTATAGATGAGTATTATACTTGTTATGGCCTACCAGCTAGGATTACTGAGTTCACTAAATGTGCCATAGACGACACTCATGCATCAGAATCAGAAAGCTCACTGCGTTGTCTCTTTAAGACTAAAATATAAGCAGCAGCAACTCCACAGGATGGTAATTATATTTTTTAGCAACAAAAAGGCCAGTTCTCTCAGCACGATGATTATTTATAAAAGTCCAGAGCGAGCGATGCACATTTAGCATTCATCTTCCGAAAAAAGAACCCTGCGCGGCTCTAATTACAGATATTGAGACATAAAAGGTAAAGCCCAATTGCCGTCGTTTCAATTACGAGTTGCACAAAAGGTCAAGCGACTCCTTTCTCGCGTGCACCGCCCTTGTGTGAACTGGGTAATAATCAGAGTGATGAGATTCATAAAGTCAATTACTTTGGGTTCCGTGTTTTGATGGGCCAATTGTCAGCTCGAGATGAGAGGAATACACGGCAATGAAGTGCAGGAAACAAATATCCACAAGAAAGGGAAATGGCACAAGGGACGATGCCCTCAATGTATTTTAGTAGCCCAAATACTCCTTCCACTGCCCTCGATGAGAATTCCCTAAGGAAAAAATCTGTACAACCAAAAGCTGCTGCTGTCCTTCTATTATGAGACAAATGTAAAATAAAGTAGGATAAAGCTAAGAACTTGTAATTACCAAAACTGATCCCAATATGCCAGACACTGTCAGATATGAATCAGCAGAAGGAACTTTTAAACTTGCCCAATGGCCAAACAAACGATATTCCTAGTAAATAGATAGTGTCGCCATACATGTACCAAAAATAATGCACAAGACTATATTATTGGTACGAATATGGTCCAGTGATAGACTTCTTCCAAAACAAGATGCAGGTGTGCCCCAACTGCGCAGAAATGACTAGTAAAGACTAACGATGAGCGGGTCGGCTGGTTAAGGTGGACCAATTGTCCATAGAGGTGGGTCGTGGGCCTAATTTGCAGCCACTTGACCTATACTCAACCCCATTGCGCGACCCACTAATTTCAACTGATGACATCAGTGAAAGGGCAGTTTGGGCATGGGTATATAAATCGGGCGGTACAATTGGCCAGGTTGTTCGTGGGTTGGTCTATCACGGGTTAGGTTTGGGTTGAATTTCATGCGAATAGTTACATTTTCTGGAAAATTCTGGGGGTTTTTTTCCAATTCAGATCTCAGTTTCTTGCAACAATTGTTATATAGGCAGCCAAAATCCATTGTTAACTGCACTCTTGAAGGACCAGTAACATTAATCGCTTTTACAAAAAAACATTCGTTAGTATAGAACGAAAAAAAAAACACAAAGACAAATTAAACTTTTAAATCGCTAAGTCTTTATTAAGAAATAACGAAACTCCGAATGCGCTCCTCTTCAGAAAAGGCGATCCGGCGATCCATCGTTCGGGGATTCATTTCTCCGCCCTGCCTTCCTTATAGGAGTTAGCCAGGGGGGAGAAATCGTGCGCCGCACAATGGATCGGCGCCGTGTCGCCTTTTTTGAAGGGGAGCGCAAGTGGAGTTTCGGTAAGTTATTTCTTAATAAAGACTTAGCGATTTAAAAGTTTAATTTGTCTATGTGTTTTTTTTTTCGTTCTATACTAACGATTATTGGTGTTACTGGTCCTTTAAATAGCTGCCCAAGCCTCAGCCCAACCTGCAGGTATCATCCCAGCCCATGCATCTTAACTAGCAACCACAAAATTCATATTTAAAAACTCTTGCATGGGAAGTTTTGTCAGCACAGCTTTTAAAGGGCAGGTAATGAATATGTATTATCTTCGGAGACCCCATTCGACACAACAAACCGGCTCTGTTTGCACAACAAATAAAAGATGGCCAAACACTGCAAAAATGCAGAGATAAAAAGTGAACGCATTTATCTACATAGCATTAAATTATATGTAGATTCGGATTCTTAATCTTCATATTTCATACTTCCAGTCCTTTAAATAGATGTGTTACTCATGTTTCTATTTCCATTTACGTTTTGGGGTGGAATTGGCTAAAACCTGGGATTTATACGACTGCTTCCGACAGCTTCTTGTGATTATACAAATGAAAATGCATGTTATTAATGGAAAGGATTAAAGTAGATTAAACATTTAAATACCACGGCCCCCGCATAATCTCTACTCAAATAATCCGACAAAATTGCCACATCACTCTCTCTAAACAGTAACAGAATGTACTGATTCTGGGGATGCGTTGGATATAAACACAAAAAATTTACGGAAAAAAATACTAATGTCTTCATGTTTCCTCTCCGTTTTAACTATTGGTTAATTTTCAACAACCACCCCTCGTTGCTGAACAGATGGCAAAAGGTTGGCCAGGTCTTTTATTATTTTACAACCTTATGAACTTGCCAGCCAATATGTTATCCACGTTCATATAGAAAGAACTTGCTCTTGTTCTGGTTTTATACTACCTCGGCCTTGTGTCCAATCAGAGGGACCAAAATCACATTAAAAAAAAATGAAGGAAATTTATGGGAAAATTTATTATGGTTGTATATTTATAACTGGCCAAACAGAAAACGATACTTCTAGATAAAGCTAAGAGACATTACAATGTTATGGAGGCCTAGTCAGAAGTAATAATTCATCCAAACTTCAGGGCAGATTTATCAAAGATTAACATTTTCCTAATTTGTCAAAGATAGATCAATTCAATCAAAATCTATCTTTATCTCTGTCCACAGGAATTTTTTATTTCAGAATGACTGCTCTGAGATGTCAATACAATTAATTCTTTTCCCAGCATATTTGCTCAACGGTAAATCAGATAACCAGATTCGATATTTGCCATGAAAAATCGGAACCAAATGATCACAAAAAACCTTTTCGAAATCCAGATTTTAATTCCTGTATAAATACAACTGTGCCCTATGAAAGTTGAAATTCTGGGCACATCTCTACAGGCACAAATCTTGCACCTTTTTGTAAATGACGCACGTGTTGTATTTGTATCATGTTGGGGCAGGAAACAGCATTCTTCTTCAGGACCTGTAATTTTTCACAATTTTAAAGCGGTGTCTTCTTCCCTCTCTTCCCATTCAAAAAAAAGGGTAAACTTTTCAAAATGCTCTATTTTTTACAAGACAGTTGTGCGAACCTCTTTACCCATTTCATCAAGGAACCAGTAGATAATGCCATCTTCTACTCTGCTGTGGAAGCATGTACCCAACCTCCCAAGGAACCAGTAGATAATGTCATCTTCTACTCTGCTGTGGAAGCATGTACCCAACCTCCCAAGGAACCAGTAGATAATGCCATCTTATACTCTGCTGTGGAAGCATCTACCCAACCTCCCAAGGAACCAGCAGATAATGCCATCTTCTACTCTGCTGTGGAAGCATCTACCCAACCTCCCAAGGAACCAGCAGATAATGCCATCTTCTACTCTGCTGTGGAAGCATGTACCCAGCCTCCCAAGGAGCCAGTAGATATTGCCATCTTCTACTGTGGAAGCATGTAGAAACCCAACCTTCCAAGAACTCTACATGGTCATCATGGGCTGGGAATTGTATTTCAAGTTTTGGTTGGATAACACAGTTATAGAAGATTATAGTTGCCATCTTGACCCACTGTACCGCTTACCCCACATTTTGCATAATTACAGTTGGTGCTAAGTGGGGTCCCATAGCAGTCACCTTATTTCCAAAGGCAGTTCTAACTCTTTGTACAGTAGTTTCACAAAAATCAAAAAGAGAGAATACTTTTAAAATAAATAAAGCAAAATGAACAATATACAACAATATTTTTAAATCACATGCAGCCTCAGACAGACCTTCTTTGATTCCAAATTCTCCTTGTGATTGGAATTGTTTACAGAAATGACAGAACAGATTAACTCCTTTGCTAGCGATGAAAAGGCTCTCAATATTATCTTGTAACAAGCCATGCGAGCCACCGGCTGTGATGTGAGGAAATTAGAAAAGGAAAAGATGAAACTGCAGAAATGTTTATTGGTCAAACTAACCAAGCATAGAAAGTCCTAAGTAAAATAAACGGAGGAGAGGAAAAAAAAAGAAGTTGAATATTTGAGCAGAAAAATATGTATTTATTTGAATTGAAGTCTAAGGAAGGAGGCTGGTAGTAGAAAAAAATTTTGAAATTCTTGAAATAAAAATTCAGACAGTACAATGAATACATTTCATTTTTTTCCTACTCTAATGTTAATACAGCAAATAATTTTGAAGCAAATCCAAAAATGGTATTAAGAGTTAGGCATTATTTGTAAATAAGATTTTTATTTAAAAAAAATATATAGTTTTACTTATGGGTTTACTTGGGTGTAAAGAATATGTATTAGTTAGAGTAGGCAAGGTGGGGCTTTGCTTAGACAACAAATAAGAGATATCTGAACTCCTGTGAGCCAAATGCAAATTCACGGCAACAAACACAACACTTTTTCTAACAATACAAATTTAATCAACAATAAATGTTTTCTAAAATTATCAATTTTGGTGTTGGAATTTTGATTTCTCCAGAGCAATGTCCATAAGCAGTTCTCCCTAAGCAAACTGGTAGCTATTGTCTTACAATTTTTAGCATTTTATAACAGATACATTATATTGTTTTTGGATATCTCCAAAGAAATGTGCCATAAGCAGTTCTCCCTAAGCAAACTGGTAGCCATTTTGGTAGCCAAATTTTTAGCATTTTATAACAGGTACATTCTATTGTTTTTGGAAAAACAGAGATAACATTTCCACTTATGATTTTGACTTTAAATTAATCAATTATCTTCTTTACATATTGCTAGGGCCATCTTAGATTTGAGGTGTGCGACTGCGGCCAACAAATCAACTAAAAATGTAAATCAAAAATTCTGCATTTCTACATACCATTTTTGAAAATGTTGAATTTTATTTTAAAATCAGCATGAACTAAATATTTCCTTTTACTTTCACTTTGTAAGGCTGAAACTATAAATGATGCATTCAGTAAAATGCGTCCAAGACGGATTATGGTTGGGGGTTGCTTAGATAAGAGAGATCTCTCTATAAAGGGAGAGCAGATAAGAGCAGAAATAGAAATTTCAGCTGTGAATAATATTTTCAGCTACTGCTATTAATAGTTTGCATTTCATTACATATGAATCATTATCGCATTGCTTTAAGCACCCACGGGCGAACTAATAGAAGAATCTAAAAATGCTGCTGTCCCCCTAGAGCAGTGACTGTAGAGGCCCATCACAAAACTCAGTTATGATGAGCTTTGGAGAGAATGTCTCCTCTAGATTTTCCTGGAAGCCTAGTTTGAAGGCCAGTTAGAGTGGTCTTTAGGAGGGACATTGACTTGGTGGCCTAGATAGTCTTCAAAAGTTGCTGAATGCACTGTTCCTACTAGTGATGTGCGGATCAGACGGGTTCGGGTCGAACTCGCACTGCTCCTCGCGGGTGGCCACCTTCAAATACCGGCATCCGACTTCCGGTTTTATAGTCTTTTGTGACGTCATTGTGACATCATCGGCGGGGCGGGTCGAAGTGGATCTATAAAAGGACCCCGGAAGCGGGTGCAGGCGGGCGCGGGTTGTAGCAGGGCAGGTTAGGGTCAGGGAAAACCTGACCCGCACATCACTAGTTCCTACGTATCCTTCACTAGAGGGAGATCTGGCCATACAATGCTCATATATAGAGGTGCTTGAACTAAACAAAAGTCACAGCATTAAAGATGGCCATAAACGCGCCGATATAATTGTTTTTTGTGAGGGCTCAGAATAATCGTCATGACAATTTCTGTACCATGGTGACCGGTCATTTAATCGATTGGACAGGTTAAGACATTTCTTTTGGATAACAATCCATGGGTGCCACACACAACTATTTCCAGGACACAGCTTTTGTACATTTGTCCAATTTATTATTTTTCAGACTTTAATCCTATAGGTTAAAACTAGGGATGCACCGAATCCAGGATTCGGTTCGGGATTCAGCCAGGATTCGGCTTTTTTTAGCAGGATTCGGGTTTGCCCGAATCCTTCTGCCCGGCCGAACCAAATCAAATTAAGGGTGGGGAGGGAAATCGCGTGACTCTTCGTCACAAAACAAGGAAGTAAAAAATGTTTTCCCCTTCCCATCCCTAATTTGCATATGCAAATTAAGATTCGGTTCAGTATTCGGCCGGATCTCTCTCGAAGGATTCGGGGGTTCAGACGAATCCAAAATAGTGGATTCAGTGCATCCCTAATGCAAATTAGGGGCCGAATCTTTTACAAAGGACTCGGGGGTTCGACCGAATCCAAAATAGTTGATTCGGTGTATCCTTAGTTAAAACTGAATGTGCATGTGAGATTGCTGCGTTAAAACTTAAAGATCGATTTCCGAACATTTGTCACAGAACTTTGTAAAAATTTGGACGTCCAGCTTTATGCAGACCTGCATGAGGATTGTTGGATTTTCAGAGGTTCCTATTGACTTCTTCGGAATAGTAAGATAGAATCTAGAGATTCTGGTGGCTCATTGGCAAGGATGATCCCCATTAGGGTATATCATACAAAACTCTGAGTGTATACAGTATTTGCACAGGAATAACACATACAGTACCCCTTGGAGAACCCCACCTCATTTATGCGAGGGCCAAACACATGGAGAATTGTTAAATAAATAAACACATCTCAGCTTCTCTGTGGTTGAAAAGAAATAACAGTATAGGCCATTACACATACCAATCTCACTTGTTTGTGCCCTTCTGGCGTGAGCAGCGAGACACTGCAGTGAGACCCCCCCACTAACTGCTGGAATATAGATTTGCCCTTCCTGTATTTAGATTGGCTTTGAGGCTGCTGCCGCCAAAATGCACAGCGCTGCAGAAACCAAGGGGTCGGTAATAATGAATAGGAAAAACAGCCAAAACAAGTATAAAAAAAATACAATAAAATAATGAGGTGAAAACTCAGAGCAGCACATTTTTTCAGTCTCCTCTGCAGGAAAAGACGGGAATTCTCCATAACAAACATATTTAAAAATCCCCAACTGTTCACCTTAAGCCATTAGCAGCTGTTTCCTTAATTTCCCCTCAATTGTTGTTTTACATAAGCAAACACCTGCCTTCAAGGGCAGCGCCATTCACAGCCACCATCACTAGCAAATATAAACCTACTTGTCTTGCCGTGGAACAGAATCGCATTTTACGGGGAGGGGGGTCCCAGCAGGAGATACTGACAATGATCCTTCCCAGCCATGCGCTCGTCAACAAATTCTGGGGTCAGAGCACTTAACAAATTATGTCTGAAAACATATTGTGTAGAACATATTACTATTCACTTAAACCTCTGTATACTATAGTACCCACGAAAGATAATAGTTACACACGTTACCAAGGAAAAATTAGAAGAATTTTTGGTACTAAACATAAACATTCTTTTGTAAATAGGTATAGTAGGGAGAGATGGTGCCTATAGTAACAGTGGATAATAGTCTCTGGGAAGGGAGTGTGGCTGTGGGATAGCAGGTATAGTAGGGAGAGATGGTGCCTATAGTAACAGTGGATAATAGTCTCTGGGAAGGGAGTGTGGCTGTGGGATAGCAGGTATAGTAGGGAGAGATGGTGCCTATAGTAACAGTGGATAATAGTCTCTGGGAAGGGAGTGTGGCTGTGGGATAGCAGGTATAGTAGGGAGAGATGGTGCCTATAGTAACAGTGGATAATAGTCTCTGGGAAGGGAGTGTGACTGTGGGATAGCAGGTATAGTAGGGAGAGATGGTGCCTATAGTAACAGTGGGATAATAGTCTCTGGGAAGGGAGTGTGACTGTGGGATAGCAGGTATAGTAGGGAGAGATGGTGCCTATAGTAACAGTGGATAATAGTCTCTGGGAAGGGAGTGTGACTGTGGGATAGCAGGTATAGTAGGGAGAGACGGTGCCTATAGTAACAATGGATAATAGTCTCTGGGAAGGGAGTGTGGGATAGCAGGTATAGCAGGGAGAGATGGTGCCTATAGTAACAGTGGATAATAGTCTCTGGGAAGGGAGTGTGACTGTGGGATAGCAGGTATAGTAGGGAGAGATGGTGCCTATAGTAACAATGGATAATAGTCTCTGGGAAGGGAGTGTGGGATAGCAGGTATAGCAGGGAGAGATGGTGCCTATAGTAACAGTGGATAATAGTCTCTGGGAAGGGAGTGTGACTGTGGGATAGCAGGTATAGTAGGGAGAGATGGTGCCTATAGTAACAGTGGGATAATAGTCTCTGGGAAGGGAGTGTGACTGAGGGATAGCAGGTATAGTAGGGAGAGATGGTGCCTATAGTAACAATGGATAATAGTCTCTGGGAAGGGAGTGTGACTGTGGGATAGCAGGTATAGTAGGGAGAGATGGTGCCTATAGTAACAGTGGGATAATAGTCTCTGGGAAGGGAGTGTGACTGTGGGATAGCAGGTATAGTAGGGAGAGATGGTGCCTATAGTAACAGTGGAATAATGATCCCTTAAAAAGAACTGTAACTGCACAACAGATTGAAGCCATGCAATAGTTCCTTGGAATTTACAGCCTGCATGGCCACACACACATACAGATTAACAGATAAACTTGCAAAACTGGTTTCTTAGGGGCACCTACATCACAAGGTGATATTTACAGTTATAATAAACCTTGTCTTTACACAGATATATTAACAAGACAATATAGAAATACAAACATTTTATATCAACCGTCCTTTAGTGAAACTTGGTGTACAACTCCCAGCACCCTCAGAAGACTTAAGGGAAATAAAACGGCAGAATCTTATTTCAACGTGTTTTAGTTCACTAAATGGTTAAAAGCTTGGGCTTCAACTCTAAATATAAATCAGACAAATACACGGGAAAAGGGAATTTAACGATGAAGAAGGATTTTTGACACAAAATATACATTGATAACTTGTACAGATATGGGACCTGTTATCCAGAATGATCGGGACCTGGGGCTTTCCAGATAACGGATCTTTACATAATTTGGATCTTCATACTTTAAGTCTACTAGAAAATCATTTAAACATTAAATAAACCCAATAGGCTGGTTTTGCTTCCAATAAGGATTAATTATATCTTAGTTGGGATAAAGTACAAGATACTGTTTTATTATTACAGAGAAAAGGGAAATCATTTTTTTTTTTTTTTTTAAATTTGGATAAAATGGAGTCTATGGGAGACAAGCTTTCTGTAATTTGGAGCTTTCTGGACAGCAGATCCCATACCTGTATACATATACAGTGGGGGCCTGATTCATTATCATTTGACTTATTTATACAGGTATGGGACCTGTTATCCAGAATGCTCAGGACCTGGGTTTTTCCGGATAATGGATCATTCCGTAATTTGGATTTTTATACCTTAAGTCTACTAGAAAATCATGTAAATTAAATAAACCCAATAGGCTGGTTTTGCCTCCAATAAGGATTAATTATATCTTAGTTGGGATCAAGTAAAAGCTACGGTTTTATTATTATTATTATTACGCAGAAAAAGGAAATCATTTTTAAGAATTTGGAATTATTTGGATGAAATGGAGATTGGAGAAAGCCTTTCCATAATTCTGAGCTTTCTGGATAATGGGTTTCTGGATAACGGGTCCCATACCGGTATAGAGAAGTTGAAGGCAAAGTATAAGAAAGAGCCAAACTGAAAGCCGTAAAGTTTTTTTTGTTTTTTTTTGGATGTTTCTGTACATATACCCCTCGAAGCGCCGGCTGTCAAGGAATTCTGGGAGGATTAGGCACCCCAATTCCTATGAAATAAATAAATCTGGGGGTTTTAGGAGCAATTCTTCCCAGGTAACTACGGTAAAGTCAGATTTAGGCCCATTACACTATGTACAGGGTATGGGGTAGAAACAGAACTTTTATAGATGACAAAACCAAAGAAAAACTAAAAATCTCCCACCAGAATTGTATTTATTTATTTATTTTTATTGCTAATTTAAATTCTGCAAATTATTAATTCTCTAAATTCTAGCACATAGACTGATCATTTTTTGGCATAATAACCTTCTTCGGTATAAAAGTTGCATATTATTTCCATTCGTTTAGCATGAAAGCTTTACTTTTCTTGCCTATTATTGCATTGCCGAATTAAAAACAAAAATGTAAACTTTTTTTTTTAATACTCTTTTTTTTTTTTTTTAAGAGCCAATAGAAAACCCTGAAATATTTAGAAAAAGCTCAACAATGAAACGGCAAATGGTTTCAGGCACGGCAATGGGTTTTTAATCAACATTCCTAATAATAACTGTGCAGCGCTTGGTAAAGTCCATAAACCGAATTATGTTTGGGCTTAAAAAGGCCATTTAAATGCAGATTTGGGGAAAATTAAATGTTGGAATTTGGAAAGGCCTGATCCAGTCCATGCTGCAGTTCATCCAACCACGCAATAAATGACAGATCTCCAAAATAAAAGCAAAAAAAGAAGCCCCAGAACTCTCTGGGCTCCATTCACGCAATACGGGCAGGTGCTTGTCATGCACATGTGATAACCATCATATATATATATATATATATATATATATATATATATATATATATATATATATATATATAATAGCTATCACAGTAAATTCCATGATATATTTTTTTTTAAAAAATTACAGTAAAAATATAATAAACCAGTAAATCCTCACTGCCCCTATGGAGCGGCTCAATAACTTTCCCTCTACAGATAACGCCATTAATGCTGGCTATAGTATTAACCCTTTCCCTGCCAGCATTGCAAAGTTAAAAGGACAACAGGTTACAGGAGACAAAAGCGAGAAATGTAAAGCACCAGACAATCCCCAGATTTCCTCTATCATTTCCTTATAGAATAGAAATTAACCATCTAGAAACCAGAAATGGTATTTAAGTCTGTCCCGGCTCTGGAGAAGGTGGAAAGCCACAAGCAATTGCGGAAAATAACGCTCAAAATTCTGCCGTTGGTGGGGGGGGTTGGAATTCAGTGTCGGCAAAGGTTTGCAGCTAGACCCAAGAGCATGCAATTGAAATATGGAACAGAAATAAAAGAATCACAGCGTTTCTTTTTGAAATAGTTCAAGAAGGATGAGAAGGAGAAGAAGAAGGAGAAGAAGAAGGATGAGAAGGAGAAGAAGGATGAGAAGGAGAAGAAGGAGAAGAAGAAGAAGGATGAGAAAGAGAAGAAGGAGAAGAAGAAGGATGAGTAAGAGAAGAAGAAGGATGAGAAAGAGAAGGAGAAGAAGAAGGATGAGTAAGAGAAGAAGAAGGATGAGAAAGAGAAGAATAAGGATGAGAAAGAGAAGAAGGAGGAGAAGAAGAAGGATGAGAAAGAGAAGAAGAAGGAGGAGAAGAAGAAGAAGTGGTTACTACCTATGGAAGTCCATGGTCTGGCTGGAGGTTGAAGGAAAATCTGCCCTTTAGCAGCATGAAATTCCCCCGCTGGTTGCTCCTCTGTGTCTCCCTGGCTGCAAAAATCCTCTCTGTGGCCGCCACACTCCCTGTCTCTCTCCCCCCTCCTTCTCCCTTATTCAGGGATTGATTGATTACAATCATTGACCAAGGGGCTTTGACCCGGGCACCCTCCCTGGCTCTCTGCGGCTTGGCGAGCAACTAAAGAGAAGCAGCGACAGGAGCAGGAGACTCTGCAGATCTTCATTCAAGGTGTGAAATGAATTCTAAGGAATCAGTCTTACACACAGGAGAAGCATGCTTATATACAGGTTCATATGAACAAAAGGGCAAGCAACACAATGACAATTTTTCTAAAAAAAAATTACAATCATGTGGAAAATTTGAGTTTTGACTAAAAATGTAACATATCAGGAAAATAAACAAGGGTGAGGGCACAGTTTTTAAGCTATTTCCGTCTCAAAAAATATTTTGATTTTCATACACTTCTTTATCTGTCGGTTATATCAGCCGACAGATAGGGAAGAATATTTATTTTTACATGAGAGAAGATACGGTGAGGGGATGAAAGTTTTCTGGGGATCAGAGAATGGAATAATAAATTCGATATTTTTTTTTTTTTTTTTGTAGAAAAAGCAAAGTCACATGAAAGGACATAAAAGAGGACTGTTCAGCAGTGGGAAGTGGCGGGGGTTGCCCTGAACTTGGCCTGGAAAGGGTTAAGGATCAAAGCAACCAGTAATGGCGAATTAACCCCCGCGCACCCGTGACACCACTGGATAATGATAATAATAATAACAGGAAGTGTTACAGTCAGAATGGAAACAGCCAGGGGCATTTATTTATTTATACCCAATATAAATATAAAATATGTCTGAATTCTTGTGCACAAAATCAATTGTGTAGCAATATTTATTATTTTTTGTAACCACCTTCCCCGGCCTGGCCTGGACTCTCCCCACAAGAAATGTGATCCCTGAGCCTGGCTGCCTATGAAGGCCACGATAATCCTTAGCATATAGCCCTGTGCCCTGCGGTGTGTGAGGGAGAGGTGGTGTCTGTCTGTCTGTGTCTGTCTGTCTGTGTGTGTCTGTCTGTGACTGCCCAGCCTCCATCACAATAGACAAGTCTGTAGTCCCAGGGAATGAGCCCAGAGCAGTTGCAGCAGCTTCTCCCCAGTGGTCACACTGCTCCTTGGCCTGAGGTGACAAGATGACACTGGAGCACAAGGCTGAGCTGAATAGAAATAAAAGGCACAGACATGTCCCCCATCATGTGTCTCCCCAGCAAGAAGCAGAGGGATGAGAAGGGGAATGGGAGAGAGAAAGGAGAGAGAAGGGAGAGGGGGAGGGAAAGGGCAGCTCGTGTCTCTCTCCAATTAATGAGCTTTAGAGAAACACTAAATGCTACAGACTTGGGATAAACACATGGGGGTCTCAGAGAGGGACCAGGGGGTGTTTGCAGCGTATTGGCCAGTCCCAGGCTCAGACGAGGCACCTCTAACCCACAGGCTTTGTGTTCCTTCCCTGTGATCTGTCTCCCCTCACTAATCAGGCTTCATTACCTCAATCCCGGCTGCAGATGTGACCAGAGCCGCGGTCAGTCGTGGGCTGGAAACTGATCCATCAGGGCTGAGGGTCGGGAGGTGCAGTCAGGAGGTGAGGGGGTCGCTGCAGACAGGGCAAAACCTTCGACCCTGAAGGTCCCCCGGCTGGTTCAGAGTGGGAATGAAAAGGCTCACACACAAGAATGAGAGCAGCCTCGATCTGGGGAGGGAGACAGAGCAATGCAGTGATAGTGGGCTGCCACTGGGGTCAGGGAGGAGAGGGGCTGCCACTGGGGTCAGGGAGGAGAGGGGCTGTCACTGGGGGTCAGGGAGGAGAGGGGCTGCCACTGGGGTCAGGGAGGAGAGGGGCTGCCACTGGGGTCAGGGAGGAGAGGGGCTGTCACTGGGGTCAGGGAGGAGAGGGGCTGTCACTGGGGTCAGGAAGGAGAGGGGCTGTCACTGGGGTCAGGAAGGAGAGGGGCTGTCACTGGGGTCACGGAGGAGAGGGGCTGTCACTGGGGTCAGGGAGAAGAGGGGCTGTCACTGGGGTCAGGGAGAAGAGGGGCTGTCACTGGGGTCAGGGAGAAGAGGGGCTGTCACTGGGGTCAGGGAGAGGGGCTGTCACTGGGGTCAGGGAGGAGAGGGGCTGCCACTGGGGTCAGGGAGAGGGGCTGTCACTGGGGTCAGAGAGGGGCTGTCACTGGGGTCAGGGAGGAGAGGGGCTGTCACTGGGGTCAGGGAGGAGAGGGGCTGCCACTAGGGTCAGAGAGGGGCTGTCACTGGGGTCAGGGAGGAGAGGGGCTATCACTGGGGTCAGGGAGGAGAGGGGCTGCCACTGGGGTCAGAGAGGGGCTGTCACTGGGGTCAGGGAGGAGAGGGGCTGTCACTGGGGTCAGGGAGGAGAGGGGCTGTCACTGGGGTCAGGGAGACGGGCTGCCCCTGAGGTCTTATAGCTCGGAGAGGGGCTTGTCATTGGGGCAGAAGCATGGAGAGGGACTGCCAGTGGAGTCAGAGAGTAGGGAGAGGAGTTTATCACTGGGGTCAGAGCATGGGGATGGGCTGCTGCTGGGGTCAGAGTGCAGGGGGCGGGGCTACCACCAGGGTCAGAGGGAACAGAGAAGTTGTACAACTTGTGTCAGAGGACAAAGAGCTGCAGTGGGGGCAGAGTTCATGGGGGGAGATTGTCACTAGGGGCAGAAGGTGCAGGAATCATATTAGAGACAGGGTGTCGTAGGACCCCCCAGTGAGCAGTGCAATGAGCTGCCTCTAGTTCACTAGTCTGGAGAAGGCCTGGTATTGGGGAGGGAAGAAAAAAGGAAGTGTTATTATAATTTTATTAGAGGGCAGAGAGAGGGGCTATAACTGGGGCTATAGAGCAGGTAGAGGGGCTACAAATGGGGATAAAGTACAGACAGAACAGTTGCCACTTGGGTACAGAGGGCATGGGGAGGGGTCGTCGATTGGGTCAGAAAGCAAAAAGAGGACTGGAGGCAGAAGGCAGGGTTGGGTATGTCACTGGGGTCATGGAGCAGGAATAGGGGCTTCCACAGGGGTTAGGGAGTGGGTCTGCCATGGGGGGGGGAGGCGCAGAGATCAAGGGGGGCTATTGGGGGCAGAAAGCACATTGTGATACTGCCACGGGGGGGGGCAGAAAGGGGCTTCCAGTGGGGCTTAGACTTTTGAGAGTCGGCTACTGGAGAGTAGAGAAGAGGGAACGAGTCCTGTGGGGACAGAAATCATGGACAAGGGGGACAAAGGGGTCTCAGTAAGTAGAGTGATGGCTGTCAGCTCATTGGCTTTATTTATACTACAGGAATTGGATCTGGAATTGGGTTTTCCACATAAGGGATCTTTAATCCCCATACCTTATGTCATCATATATTGGATTCATGCACCTTAGTTACCATCAAGTACAAGCGAATGTTTTTATTAGTAAAGACAAAATGAAAATAAGAAATTGGAATTATTTGCTGAAAATGGATTTGTGGGGCATGGCTTTCTCATCATTGTCTCAGAATATCCCTCTCTAGATCATACTAAAAGATAACTCAAAGGCGAACAACCCCTTTAAAGGGTTATACTAATGCTCATGTAATTATAGGGGTCCTTTAAGTTAACTTTTTGTATACTATAGAATGGCCAATTCTAAGCAACTTTTCAATTGGTCTTCATTATTTATTTTGATGGCGGGATGGCACTCGGAGCCAGTAGCATCACTAGAGGGGGGCGGGCCCTGGTGCGTGACGCGCAGCCGGGCCCCGTCCCCCTCCGTACGGCCGAATTTTCAGCGGCGCACGGGCTGCGGGGGGGCCCTGGCCCGCTCGCACCCCCTGCTCCCCCGGTAGTTCCGCCACTGCTCGGAGCCCTTCGCTTTCCGAAGTTGCCCGAAGTTTCCTCATGAGGCACGAACCAATTGCCATCCCGCTGTCGATTTACATTCTAGCTGGCGGGAGGCAGTTCAGGGAGATTAGTCGCCCCGAAGAAGAGGAGATTTGTCCTCGGGTGGCTAATTTCCCGAATCTGAGCGTGTCTCTGCCCTTAGATTGGGTCAGTGACCCCCTTTTGAAAGCTGGAAAGAGTCAGAAGAAGGCATATAATTCAAAAACTATAAAAAAAATTAAGGGCAATTGAAAAGTTGCTTCGAATTAGCCATTAGTGATGGGCGAATAAATTCGTCTGGCACGAATTCGCCGGCGTCAATTTAATTTTTCTGTGAAAACATTCAAATTGCTCAATTTTTTTGTGAAAACATTCAATTTGCTAGATTTTTTAGTGAAAACGTTAGAATTGCAAAAAATTTTAGTGAAAATGTTCGAATTGCTATATTTTTTATAGTGAAAACGTTCGAATTGCTCGATTTTAGTGAAAACTTTCCAATTGTTAGATTTTTCGGTGAAAACCTTCGAATTGCTCGATTTTTTCACTATTTTTTGCAAATTTTTCGCCGTTTCGCAAAGCAAAACGGGACAAATTCGCCCATCACTATTAGCTATTCAATAACATACTAAAAGTTAACTTAAAGGTGAACCACCCTTATAAAGGTAAATTAATGGAATAAGCACCTGAGTAGAAATCGATACACTGGGGTTCTTCTCCCAATGACCAGAATCAGGCTGGAGATTGGAAAAGGAAAAGCGATCGTCCTACACCAGTTTGTATGAAAGCTGGCGAGACGTGTTATCGATATAGCTGGCATCTTTCCATTACAAACACAGGGGTGAAGCAGAAACACGTAAAAATGTACATTACTGCCAATTTCTGTCTGACAGCAAAGGAAAACAAGTATCCCTTGTACTTCATCATCCCAGCGGTGGGTCATATCAGGCTGATCCAGTCATTTTCAGATTCTATAGGAGGTTCCAGTGCAGATCCGCTGGCAGAAGAAAGAATCCATGACTTGATGCAGTATCTCAAGATGTTGATCAGGGAGGGTTCTGGTTTTTGACCCCCTGTAGTGCCAAAAAATCTGCCAATTTAATCAAGAGTGAGCATTTTGTTCGATGTATGGGCAGCTTGAAACTTATAATTTCAGTCCTGTTGCTCACCACCTTGCTCTCATGTTGGTCAGTAGTGATGGGCAAATTTGTCCCTCCACGAAATTTGCGAATTTCCCTCGAAACGCAAATGTTGACTGACTGACTCCGGCGGCAATTTCGACACCAGCAACAATTGATGCGCATTTAAGCCAATGGGCGTCCATTTAATTGTTGCTGGCGTCGGGACTGTTGTCGGTGTCAGAACTGTCACCGGTGTCAAATTTATGAGCCAGTGGCGAAATGCGGGAATTTGCGCCTGGCGGATAAATCACGGGGCTCCCTGGGCCCTGCCCATACCACAGTTTAAAGACCACACAGACATCAGCGCTTAAAACGCGAATCCCCCACATACAAGTTATAAAAATCTATTGATGGTCAGGGTTCCCCTATAAGTTAAAAAAAACTGTGGCGCCAGGTCCCCCCCCCCATAAAAGTGTTTTTTTTAAAAATTAGTGGTCAGGGCCCCTCTACAAGTTATAAAAAATAATTGGTGACCAATGTCCCGCTATAAGTAGAAAAAAAAAACATTGGCACCAGGGCCCCCAATAAAAGCTTTTATTTTTATTTTTTTAAACATTGGCGCCAGGGCCCCCCATAAAAGTTTTTAAAAAATCATTGGTGGTGCGGGCCCCCCTTACATTGGGGCCCCAGAGAACATTTTAAAAAAAACATTGGTGGCAGGGGCCTATAGAGTATTAAAATAATAAATTGATGGCTAGGGGTATAATAAAATACACACCGGTGTTCAGTAGAACTGAACTCGCAGCTTCATGACTTCAACTTCGGCTCCTTTCGTGACTTCGGGTCTAGTGAATTTCCACAACTCGGCACCGGCGAATAAATTTGCGAAATTGGCGCGAAAATTCGCCAGCGTCAACGTTTTTTAACACCAGCGACAATTCCACACCAGCAACAATTAAACGGACACCCATTGAGTTTAATGCGCATCAGCGGAATTGTAGCCAGCGTCAAAATTTGTGTGTTTTTTTTTTTGCCGTTTTGCAAATTTCGAGGGAAATTCATGAATTTTGTGGTGAAACGGGACAAATTCGCCCATCACTGATCGAGTCTTCAGGACTTCAACTTCGGCTTTTTTCGTGACTTTGGGTCTTTTCGCGGCTTTGGGACTTCAAGAGGCGGCTTTGGCGCTGTCAAGCCTGGGCTCGGTACAGGGGTACCCCCTGTGCCCCCCTGATGTTGGTCTCAAATCAGGTGCTACTTTGCACTTAATGGAGGCTATGCCAATATTTCGATGAAAGAGAGACATGATCATTGTGTATCTATAATGGCCTCCTTCTCCTTGTTCACAGAACACCTTTCCAAAGCACACAAGGGTGTCCTTTGATAATAGAAGAATAGAGAATCCAAAAAAAACTAAAAAATAAAGGATGTAGACTAAGGAGGTTATTTATCAAAATCCGAAAATATCTCATTTATTTCTGAAATCTACTCTGACCAAATCCGCACGGGTTATTTCCCCTTATTTATCAATTTTCCCGAAAATTTCCTGAAAAAATCTTGAAAAATTCGGATCCTATGTATTTCCTCCCGAAAACTCGGATTTTTGCCCGGAAACCACGAAATCTTCAGATTATTGCACAAACCAAAGATCAGGATATCTTTGGAAACTCTCCCATTGGCTTATATAAAACCTCGGATGCCAGATTTTTCAGATTCAGACTTTTTCCAGCTTCGGGGTTTAATAAATCCCAAAAAATGTGACGATTTTTTTTTCACTAAAAATTCGGATTTTATAGTCAGAAAAACTAAAATTTTCGAGTTTTTGGTAAAATTGGTATTCAGACTTTAATAAATAACCCCCTTTAAGGTCACCATAGGCTTTTCAATTTAAGTGTGATCCGACAAATCCATCAAATTATTGTGAGGTTAGTGGGCACCGAACAATCGTACATCTAATTATTTTTTCAGCCGACATTGGTTAGAAAAAGGTTAAAAAATTTTCATCGGTCACAGTGAAATGTATCGATTATAGTGGTCATCTCAGCACTTTTGCCATTTCCATTGATTTTTTTATGGTGCAGATTTATCAAGGGTCGAAGTAGAAATTTGAAGTAAAAGAATTTGAATATTCAAGCTATTTTTGTGTACTTCGACTATCGAATAGGCCAAAATTAGATTTGAAAATGAAAAAATTAGACCATTCGAATTTCGAAATTTATCATGTACTGTCTGTTTAAAACTAGACTTTGACCATTCGCCATCTACAACCTATCAAATTATTTTAACCTATGGGAAAAAACTTCGAAAACTTTGAATCAAAGTGAATCGATTACGTTCTTACTTCGATTCGAACAATTCGAATACAGCATATTCACCCGCATATTTTTTAAATAAATTCGGTTGATCTTCCCATTACTTCGAAACTCGACCCTTGATAAATCTGCCCCTTAATGTTTCTGAGATATTTATAGTAGGAATGCACCGAATCCAGGATTCGGTTCGGGATTCGGCCAGGATTCGGCCTTTTTCAGCAGGATTCGGATTCGGCCGAATCCTTCTGCCCGGCCGAACCGAATCCGAATCCTAATTTGCATATGCAAATTAGGGGCAGGGAGGGGAATTGCGTAACTTTTTGTCAGAAAACAAGGAAGTAAAAAATGTTTTCCCCTTCCCACCCCTAATTTGCATATGCAAATTAGGGTTCGGATTCAGTTCGGTATTCGGACGAATCCTTCGTAAAGGATTCGGGGGTTCGGCCGAATCCAAAAAAGTGGATTCGGTGCATCCCTAATTTATAGTTTTAGGCTGCAAATATCAGACTTCCTTCTAGCTAACACTGGTCAAAACTTTCCTCGTAGCAACCAATGACAAATGGCTTTGAGCAGTGGCAGTAAGAATACTGACAGCCAATCCCTGACTGGTTGCTATGGTTTATTGCACAGAGGCAGATTTTCCCAATGTTAATGAATGAGCCCCAACGAATAAGAAAGGAGTCAGGCAAAATATGAATGAAGTAATGATCTCTCTGGCACAAAAGGTTCAAATAAAATTCCCCAAAGAATAAAAAGATTAGCAATATTTATGGACAGAATATTTGCTTTGTAATCGATGCCCTTAGCTGAGACTCAAAAGAAGAAAAACCTTTAAAAAAAATGACTAGAGTTTTTTTTCTCTAATAACTCCATGTGACAGCAAATCTATAGTGTCTAACAAGTGAGAATATATTATACTGACTGCTGCTTAAATCTACTATTAATGACTTGCAGAGCATGCAATAGAGAGCAGCCTACTAAGTAAATAAATTAGAGATGACCTTAATCAATAAAACAGGGCATGATAGTGGAGGATATGTGATGGCTAATCTGGCACTCGCTGCCGCACTACAGCATTCGCCTTCCCCTTCAGCAGCTGAACTGTAAGCTCATCAAGTATTAAAGGAGAACTAAACTAAACACATAATTTATATAGAAATGTTGTACATGGTGATGGATGAATTTCTCCCGTTTCGCAGAAAAATTCTCTAATTTCCCGTAAAATTCGCGAAACGGCGGAAAATTCTTGAAAAATCTTGAAATCGGGAAGTTCACGAAAAAATTGTGGAATTCAAACGTTTTCACGAAGAAATCTAGCAATTCGAACGTTTTCACAAAAAAATCGATCAATTCGAATGTTTTCACAAACAAAAACCGAGCAGTTCGAACGTTTTCACAAAAAAACCAAGCAATTCGGACGTTTTCACAAAAAAATCATGAAAATCGGAAATTGACCCCTGAGAATTTTCACCGCCAAATTTTCACAATTTATTCGCTGCCGGCCAAACCCGGAAATTTGCCGCAAATTCATGCCAGGTGAATTTATTCTCCCATCACTAGTTGTGAAGATCTGTGTCTCCAAAAATGCCCCAGTAGCTCCCCATATTCTTTTCTGCTGATGTTCTATGCTGCTGTCACTCACTGAGCTTAGGGACCCACTCACAATATACATTATAAATAGAATATGAGTCACAAAAAAAGCTAATTAGCCATTTATTCAGATATTCATTGCATGACAGCTAAGAACCAGGACAATTAGGGGATTATTTAGTAAACTCTAAATGCAAAAATCAGACTTTTAAAAAATCATGAATTGTTTCAGAATTTATTAAACCCAGAGGATGAAAAAGTCAGAATCAGAAAATCTGGCATCTCAGACCTGTGGAGGTTGCATATAAATCGATGGGAGAAGTCCCAATGATTTTTTGATGTGCACTGAGTTAAGTGCAATACCCTGAAGTTTTCTGAGTTTTCAGGCAAAAAAGCATAAGAAATCGTATTCAGGTGAAAAAAGCTGGTGCGGTAAGTTCAGTGTATAAAATACACCATTTCTAGCCATATTTATTTTTAGGATTTTTGTTTTCCTTTAAGTATTTTTTGTTTACCTTAAAGTGTGTGTGTTAAATGTTCTTTATTTTAAAATAACAATTCGGCAGGTTTTAAGTGGCGAATAGTCGAATTTGAATTATTAAAGGGCCAGTATATGATACATTTCAAAATTTGAATTCGATTTTTTTTAAAAACTAGAATCGAATTTTAACTATTCGCTGGTCAAATTACACTAAAATAAAATTTTGAATTTTTAAATTTGAATTTTCACTTCGTCCCTTGATAATTCTGCCCCTTAGGGTAAGGACAATCGGGCAGATTCGGGGAGATTAGTCTTGACGTAACTTTTTTGGGATTTATTATACCCCATCTTCAACCTGTCGAGGTCCTGTAGAAGTCAATGGTAGAGATCCTATTTGCTATTTGAAGATATAATTGTCTGCGCTGGGTTTTGTACTGTAATCCGAAAATTTTGTGCTTTTCCGCTGATTTTACGAAAAATTCTATGTTTCAGGTGTCAAATTCTTGTGACAATACGAAAAAATTTTGTTTTGTTTTTTTTTCGATCCGATTTTTTCATGATTTTTTTTATTGATAAATAAAAATATATTGTGGATTCTAGTTTTCTAGGTCTGACTTTTTTTATTTAAAAAATTTGAAAATTACAGATTTTGATAAATAACCCCCTAAATTACACTTTGCTAGACCTCTCTATTAGTATGTGGATGAGTCCTGTATTGTTTTGTCAGTTCATAGAATTGAGCAGCTGGGTTAAACTCATAGTCTACCAGGATCAGAATCCAGTGTTGTGTGTCACGGGTCATAAACCTCTAGTAGGTCAGACGTTTCTATTCTGCTGCTGCCCGGGTGCATTCATGCATCATCTAGGTCAAACGTCTTGACCTACTGGAGCAACACCTAGTTCTATAAATCTCCAGCAGGTCACACTCCCATTCTTCTGTCTGTCTATTCATACATCAAAGACACTTTCATCCCAGGTCCCCTGTGTCCACAGAAAAGTCATTTTAAAGTAAGGTTACTAGAGGTTTTGAAAAAACAGGCTGTGCTCATAGGCTCAAGCTTAGGAAATGGAACACTGTATTTCTAAGGGGGTTATTTATTAAAGTCCGAATGCCGAAAACTAGAGAAATTCAATTTTTTTTTACTAAAAAAATTCAAATTTTTAATTGAAAAAAAAACTTGAATTTTTTGAAAATGTATTATACCCGAGGATGGAAAAAGTCTTAATCCGAAAATTGGACATCTCATACCTACGAGGTTGTATATAAGTCAATCGGGGAGGTCCCTATCCTATTTGGAAGTTCCTGTGATCTTCGCTGGTATTAGCCCGAAAATCTGACTATTTTGGACTTTTTCGGGCAAAAATCCCCAAAAAAATTGGCCTTTCCGTACGATTCAGACTTTCACTAGATTTTTTTTAAGTGCGGATTTATGAAGGGTCGAACTGAAAATTCTAATTTTGAATTTAAAATTGAGAATTTTCGAGTTTATTTTAGTGTCATTCGACTAGGGAATAGTTCAAATTCAATTTGAGTTTTTTTAAAAAAAAAAAATCTAAATTCAAATTTTGAAATTTATCATGTACTTTGAGAATTCGAATTTGACTATATCTATCTATATACTGTACCATTCGAATTCTGAATAAAATTTATTAGAGTGTAAAAAAAAAATTACTCTAAGGGGGTTATTTACTAAACTCTGAATGCAAAAATCCCAAACAATTCGGGATTTTTAGTATTAAATTGGACTTTTAAAAAAATCACACATTTTTTTCGGAATTTATTATACCCCAAGGATGGAAAAAGTCAGAATCAGAAAATCCGGCATACCAGACCTGTCGAGGTTGCATATACGTGTAAATCAATGGGAGAATTCCCAATGATTTTTTGATGTGTGCTGTGTTTCATGCAATACCCCGAAAATTTCGGAATTTTCGCAGAAAAAAGCAGGTGGAAAATTCAAAAAATTGTGAAATTCTACTTTTTTCCTACAACCCACATTTTCAGGAAAATCTAACAATAAATAAGCAGAAAAAACCTGTGCGGATGTAATCGGAGTTTTTGGTAGAACATGTTGAGATAAATTCGGACTTTGATAAATAACCCCCTTAATGTAAAGCAATCCAATTTACTGGAAAATTCCTTATCTGGAAACCCCAGGTCCCGAACATTCTGGATAATAGGTTCCATACCTGTATATAAATATTTATTCTTAGAGCCCTAACTCGTGTGAATGTCATGCTCTTATACCAGCGCCTTGTGAGTGCATTATTTTAGGAATTTGGGCCGTGGTGTTCTGGTCTCCTATTTCCTTCCATGAATAATCACTGAGAGAATGACATCACATCTCAGCACCCCCAAGCCTTGGCACCCAGTGCTTGGAAAATGCCATGTTTGGGGCTCGCGTAAAGGACAAGAATGAGCTATTGGGATTAGAGAACATTTCTTCAGGGGCCAAGTCAGACTCTGGCATTTACTCAAGTTAACATGGCAATGGATTAAGGAACCAGGAATAGAAACATATACAACTAGAATGCCAGCAAGGAAAACAATAACTGATGATTTCACCTTAAATACCTAAAATAAATACATTTTTAAAAATGCAGAGAAATAATACTTTAAGGGAAGAATAACTCATTGCTACGCAATATGTTGGTGCTATATAAATACATGTTAATAATAATAATTGTTTGAAAACACATAAATGCAATCTCTACCACAGGTATGGGACCTGGAGTTTTTTTTTTACTAAAAATTCAGATTTTTTAGTAAAGAAAAACTAGAATTTTTCATGAAAACATTAAGGGGTTATTTACTAAGCTCCGAATACCCGAAATCCCACAAAATCCGAAAAATTTGTAATTTATTGTTATAAAATCGGACTTTAAAAAAAAAGCCGAAATATAAAAAAAATACGTGGCATCTCAAACCTGTCGGGGTTGCATAAAAGTCAATGGGAGCAGTCCCATTGATTTTTGGTTGTGATGGGGGTTTCGGGCAATTTTACAATGTTTTCAGAGCTTTCGGGTGAAAACTTCGAAAAATTCGGAGATTTCGGGGAAAATTCACGAAAAAAGCGTGAAAATCGGAGCTTTTCCCACAAAGCAAATTTTCGGGAAAATGTAATAATACATAAGCTTTAAAAACCCGAGCGGGTTAGATTGGAGTTTGTAGCAGCCGATATTGAGATAAACTCGGACCTTGATAAATAACCCCCTAAATAAACCCAATAAGCTGCTTTTGCTTCCAATAAGGATTAATTATATCTTAGTTGGGATCAAGTACAAGGCACTGTTTTATTATTACAGAGAAAAAAAATATCATTTTTAAAAATTTGGATTTTATTTAATGTTTACATGATTTTTAAGTAGACTTAAGGTATGAAGATCCAAATTTTGGAAAGATTCATTATCTGGAAAGCCCCAGGTCTTGAGCATTCTGGATAACAGATTTCATGCCTGTACAGTATACATTATATACAGTATATTACGTTGTTCTAAATATTAGATTATGGGGCAGATTTATCAAGGGTTGAATTTAAAATTCTAATTTTGAATTTTGAATTTCGAGTTTATTTTAGTGTCATTCGACTAGGGAATATTCCAAATTTGATTTGAGTTTAAAAAAAAAAAGTGAAATTTTTTTCATTTACTTTATGAAGGACAGGTCATGTCAGACGAATTTGATTGCATTTTATGATGAGGTAAGTAAGATTCTGGATAGTGGGGGGGCAGTAGATGTGATCTATTTGGATTTCGCCAAAGCGTTTGATACTGTGCCCCACAAATGACTGCTTTCTAAACTAAGGTCTGTTGGGCTTAATGAAGTAGTTTGCACATGTATAGGAAACTGGCTACAGGATCGGGTACAGAGGGTAGTTGTTAATGGAACATTCTCTACTTGGAGTAAGGTTCTTAGTGGGGTCCCCCAGGGCTCAGTATTGGGTCCACTTTTATTTAACTTGTTCATTAATGACTTAGGGGAGGGTGTTGTAAGTAATGTATCAGTGTTTGCAGATGACACAAAATTATCCAGCCCAATTAATTCCATCCAGGATGTGGCACTTGCAACATGATCTTGACAAACGGGCAATCTGGGCAGCTAAGTGGCAAATGAGATTCAATGTTGATAAATGTAAAGTCCTGCACCTGGGATGTAAAAATATTCAAGCCACTTATACCCTTAATGGGACTGCACTAGGCAAATCCATTATGGAAAAGGACCTTGGAGTCCTTGTAGATGATAAACTTGGCTGTAGCAAGCAATGCCAGTCAGCAGCATCAAGGGCAAATAAGGTCCTGAGCTGTATTAAAAGGGGCATAGAGTCAAGGGAGGAGGGGGTCATTCTTCCACTGTATAGAGCACTGGTAAGGCCCCATCTAGAATATGCCTTACAGTTTTGGTCTCCATCACTCAAACAGGACATTATTGTATTAGAGAGGGTACAGAGAAGGGCAACTAAGCTGGTAAAGGGAAAATCTTAGCTATGAGGAAAGACTGGCCAAATTGGGGATGTTCACGCTGGAGAAGAGGCGCTTAAGGGGTGATATGATAACTATGTATAAATATATAAGGGGATCATATAATAATCTCTCTAATGCTTTATTTACCAGTAGGTCTTTCCAGCTGACACGAGGTCACCCATTCCGATAAGAAGAAAAGAGGTTCCGCATAAATATTCGGAAGGGGTTTTTTACAGTGAGAGCTGTGAAGATGTGGAATTCTCTCCCTGAATCAGTGGTACAGGCTGATACATTAGATAGCTTTAAGAAGGGGTTGGATGGCTTTTTAGCAAGTAAGGGAATACAGGGTTATGGGAAATAGCTCATAGTCCAAGTTGATCCAGGGACTAGTCCGATTGCCATTTTGGAGTCAGGAATGAATTTTTCCCCCTCTAAGGCAAATTGGAGAGGCTTCAGATGGTTTTTTTTTGCCTTCCTCTGGATCAACTGGCAGATAGGTAGTTTATAAAAAAAAAAAAAAAAAAAAAAAAAGGTTGAACTCGATGGACATGTGTCTTTTTTCAACCTTACTTACTATGTTACTATGTTACTATGTAGAAATGTGTCATGTACTGTCCCTTTAAGAATTCAAATTTGACTATTCGCCATGTAAAACCTGCCGAATTGGTGTTTTAGCCTATGGGGGGCCTCCTACAATCAATTTGGAGTAGTTTGGTGGACTTTTGAAAAATGAAAAAAATGTTGGTGAAAAAACTTGAATCAAATGTGATTTGAATTCGATTAAAGTTTGCGGGTCAATTTTATTCACCCAAATTTAAAAATTTTTACATTTTGAATAAATTTCGATTGGTCATTTTATTTTTCAAATTTTGAGTTAATGGGAGTTTGTTGGAGTTTTTATAACTATGTCCCTAAATGTGATAAATTACCCATTATCTGAATGGCTCATTTACTGCACACTATTGTAATTTATCAGAACATAGCTATTAAAATGTGTTTAAAATATTAAGTGCCAGTATAAAAAGGGGGACATTTGTATCTCTGTAAATGGATAAGTACTCCAGTAGCAGCCAAGGCAGGAACATTTTCTCATAATTTATCTGGGAACATCTAACTTGCTGTTTTTTTAATATGAAAAAAAGGAAATTATGTAAAAAATGTCCTTGATTTAAAAAAAAAAAGGAAAACTCATGCATATTTTTAAATAATTTATGCAATTTCAGTGATTTAATATTAATCCATCAGCCCTAAGTGTGTCATCCTTGTTAAATCATTTGTGTGTTATATGGGATTGATAATAGATACCTCATTTGTTGATTTCATACTTAGGGGGTTATTTATCAAAATCAGAAATTTACTGAAAACCACTCCGAACAAATCCCCCCTATTTATCAATACATTTTCACAAAAATTTCTTGTGCGGGAAAAGACTCAATAAAATTGAGAAAAAATCTCAATTGTATATATTTTCAAAAACTGTCTTTCTGACTTTTTCAGATTAGACGCCCCTAAACTGCGACTTTTTTGGATTTGACTCCCAAAACCACAAAATCTTCGGATTATTGAGTGAAACCCAGCACAGATCAGGATATCAATGGGACATTTGCCATTGACTTCTACTTCTCAGCAGGTCTGAGTTGAAGTACTTTTTTATACACCATCGGGGTTTAAAAAATCTAGGTTTTTTTTCTACGAAAAATTTTAGTTTTTCCCCTTTTAAAGTCTGACATGAAAAAAATTCTGATTTAAATAAATAACCCCCTTAATATGTGTCTAAAAAAAATTAAATGGAAATTTTAATAAAAATGAAAAACTATTCAAAGATTTTCATTAAAAGTATATAAAAAAAACTTTGGCTATTTTCCTGATCACATGATTTTAAAATCCCCAAAATTGGATCCAATCCCTCGAAGGCTGTCTGTGGGACTTGTGTGACATTTTTACGATTCTCCTAAAAAAATGCACAACTTTGGGTGAGAATTGTGTGAAAGTTACCCAGCTGTTGTTTTAACATTGTTTTTAGGGGAATTTTGTATTTTAAATTTGATATTCCATAGACAATTCATCCCAAGCCATTATGCGTAGTGTAGCCACAATACAAGAAACTGAAACCCCTAAAAGAGACAGACAGTACAAGTATGGGATCCCTTATCTGCAAACCAGTTATCCAAAAATTGGTGGGTCTGAGATGCAGAATTTTCGAATTCTGACTTTTTCCATCCTTGGGGTATAATAAATCTTGAAAAATGCAAGTTTTCTTTTATAGCAAGGGGCAGCTTTATCAAGGGTTGAAATGAAAATTCAAATTTTGAATTTAAAAATTAGAAATTTTTGAGTTTATTTATGAGTGTAATTCGACTAGGGAATAGTCCGAATTTGATTCGAGTTTTAAAAATTTTTGAAATTTATCATGTACTGTCCCTTTAAGAATTCATCTAAAACCTGCCGAATTGGTGTTTTAGCCTATGGGAGACCTCGTACAATCAATTTGGAGTCATTTAGTGGACCTTTGAAAATCAAAAAAACTTGAATCAAATTAGATTGAATTCAGTTCAAATTTAAAAAATTTGATTCATTAAAATTAATTTCCAATGGTCGTTTTCCCACCCAAATTTTGAGTTTATAAGAATTATAAACTCCCATAAACTCGAAATTCGACCCTTGATAAATATGCCCCTAAAAATTCAGATTTTATAGTAAAACAAACTCAATCTTCTTTGGACAATTCATTTGCTTGAGACCTACTGTAAACCCTTGTACATTTTTTTAAAAAAAATAGAGGGTAAAAAGTTGGCCAAACATTTTAAATAAATCTGCCCAGAAATGTATGCATCTTTAGGATAAATATACGCTTGGGAAAGTGTACTGAAAGATCAGAGTGAAAAGAGAGACAGCTGGAAAAATTGGAACGGTGCTTGTTTTTCACGCCAGTCTCCTAACTAATGCGGAGAGAATGTAGATGATAGATTATGAGCAAGGTTTTCCGCCTTCTGCCGGGTACCAGACATGGCCTTGCTGACAAAATATAGATAATGCAAATCATTAATGTTACAGAAAATGGATGTAGGCTGTAATATCTTTGTAAGGCTAATCAATTACAAAAGGCTTAATAGGACACAGAAATGCAGCATACACATAAAAGGGGCACAAGTTAAGAAGAAAGAAAACTGGAGACCTGGAGAAAACCAGCAGAAAACGCTAGGGAAACAATTGTGCATGATGGGACTATATCAACTCACTGTTCTCCCCTTTAAATTCTGTGTAGAGATGCACAAATCCAGGATTCGATTCGGGATTCTGCCTTTTTCAGCAGGATTCGGATTTGGCTGAATCCTTCTGCCCGGCCGAACCAAATCCGAATCCTAATTGCATATGCAAATTAGAGGCGTGGAGGGAAATCTAGTGACTTTTTGTCACAAAACAAGGAAGTAAAAAATGTTTTCCCCTTCCCCTCCAGATTTGCATATGCAGATTCAGATTCGGTTCGGTATTCCGCCAAATCTTTTGTGAAAAATTCGGAGGTTCGGCCCAATCCGAAATAGTGGATTCGGTGCATCCCTAATTCTTTGTACAAATGTTGTTAGTTCTGCCTAGATTTCTATTACTATGGGGCAGATTTATTAAGGTTAAAATGGTAAATTCGAATTTTCCAAAAAAACTTTTCGGTCAAAACTCGAAATTTACATCACCAACGTAGAATTTTGATTAGAATGTGAGATTTATCACATCTCGACCCTGGAAACAGTCCTAATTCGAATAATCTCTCCTGCCAAGTTCATGTATAAGTCAACGGCAGGGGTCCATTGAACCATTTGAAGATGTTAATTGCCTTGCTGATATTTGAGGTTATTTCAGAGGAAAACTAGACTTGATTCAAATTTTCACGTACATTCAAATTTATTAGAGTTAAAAAAATTCACATAAATTGGAAATTTGATCTTTGAATTTATCAAGGGTCGAATTTCGAATAACAAAAATATTCAAAATTCGAATAAAAAAAGACCAACCAAAATTTATTTTACAAAAAAAATCGATGTTTTTTTTAGGATGAATAGGCCATTTTCATTCAAACTCGAATCATACGAATCGAAGTAACATTGACTTAGATCAAATTAGATTTTCTAAAAAAACCTTAGATTTTTCAAAGTTCACCAACTGACTCCAAATGGGTTTTAGGAGGTCCCCCATAGGCTAAAACAGCAATTTGGCAGGTTTTAGATGGCGAATGGTCGAAGTCAAATTTTTAAAGAGACAGTGCATGATACATTTTGATATTCAAATTTACGTTTTTTTTTCAAATTCTAATCAAATTTGGACTATTCCCAAAAGTACACAAAAAATTGCTCAAAATATAATTTCTTTAATTCGAATTTTCACTTTGACCCTTGATAAATCTGCCCCATAATATTTATATTTAGACCTGCTCTGATGTTGCTTCTTCTGAGTTACTAAGCTTCCTAATGTAGGTCATTCTAGTACAGTATGTTATTCTAAAAGAAATCTTACTCTCGCCAATTATAATTCCATTGATCTGACCAATCACACTGCAGCGTGGCTGCTTATATAGTTACATGGACGTGCAATTTAGGGTCAACTAATAACCAAACAAAAGAAGTGAATAGGGCCATGGATCAGTTTGACAGTATTGATTGGTCAAATGGCTTGACGTGGTGAAGGGCACAGCTATAATTAAATGGTCTAACAATTTTGACCGCCCCCAGGGTCTCCTAAATTTCTGGGACAGTAGCAACTGGTTCTGTATTTTCTATTATGGCCTTGGAAGGGGACCTTTTTGTTATTGGTTCTAAACCCCATACAAATGAAGGACCAGAGCCAGACTGAAATCTCCCTGTTAATATAACAAATTTTGCTTGTGGATAAAATGATGTCATTTTTAAAAAATATGGCTCCAGAATATTCCATCTATTTTTTGACACTGAAACACAAGAGTTATTTGCTGTGATCATTAGATGATACAGGGATTTGACCACAGATCTCCCACGTGGAAACTGGAAACCTCGGTCCCGTTCTTCACCTCACCCTCTTGGACTTTGCTTCTGGAAAGCTTAGCAAAGCTCTTCCTTAACACATGTTCCAGCCTTAAGCAGCCAGCTGTCAGCCGCATTTTCAAAAGAAGTCTAAAATCTGATTATGCTGAAAGGGGATTTATAGCAACTGATTTATGGGAATATTTCTCTTCATTTGAATTGTCTCAAATGCACCAAAATATGTATGAAAAGTCAACCAGGTTAGGCACTCTGGTCCTAGGGTGAATATGGGGCTCTGGTCGTAGGAGTGAAAATTCGAATTAAAAAAATTAGAATTTCAAGCTATTTTTTGTGTACTTCGACTAGGGAATAGGCCAAATTTGATTTGAATTTAAAAAAAAATTTAAAATTCTAAAACCTGCCGAATTGCTGTTTTAGCATATGGGGGACCTCCTAGAACCTATTTGAAGTCAATTTTTTTAGAAAAAACGTGAATCGAATTTGATCGAATACGATGTTACTTTGATTCGAACAATTCCAATTAGGATGAAAATGGCCTATTCACCCAAAAAAAGACTGCCCCTAAGGGTCAAAGTGAAAATTCGAATTTGAATTTTTGAATTTTTTTGGTCAATTTGCCTCTTCATGTGCTTTCAGAAAGAGCCAGTGCAGCACTATGGAACTGCTTTCTGACAGGCTGTTGTTTTTCCTACTCAATGTAACTGAAGGAGTAGCAGTGGGACCCGGATTTTGCTATCGAGTGTTGTTCTTAGATCTACCAGGCAGCTGTTATCTGGTTACCTTCCCATTGTTCTGCTGATGGGCTGCGGGGGGTGGGGAATGGAGAGCGTGATATCACTCCAACTTGCAGTGCAGCAGTAAAAACGTGACTGAAGTTTATAAGAGCACAAGTCACATGATTCGGGGCATCTGGGAAACTGACAATATGTCTAGCGCTGTGTCAGATTTCAAAATTGAATATAAAAACAGTTTGCTTTTTTGAAAAACAGATTTCAGTGCAGAAGTCTGCTGGAGCAGCATTATTAACTGATGCATTTTGAAAAAAAAAAAAACATGGTTTCCCATGACGGGTGCCATCTTGAATTTTCCACCTCTGGTAGCTGAATGGCAGTCCAAAATGGTGACACAGTCAATTTTCATACTATTGAATGAATAGAGGAAGGGCATGGATAATATGTTCTACCACATAGTTCTAAAAGAATTTCTTATAACTCACAGACCACAAACCTCATCTGGTATTTATTTATCAATTGTGCTTTAAATATTGCCTTTGTATTTTGTACAATTGAAGCATACCTCATTGGCTTTAACATGGAATACCCTATCTATACCACATGGGAGAATCCTAGTCATATTAAAACAATAAACTCCACAATTAATTTTTGTTGTTTTCAAAATCCATAATTGGCCAGTCTTGAGTATTTTTAAATAGCAGACTCTGGAGAGATGTGAATTATTTTTTTTGGAGTCAGAAATAATGTAATCAATGACTTGGAAACTGGAAACTATTTGATTTATGGATTTTATTTAATATAATAAATGGAAAATCGCTGTCCATATCCTGAGCTATAAGCCTGCCTCGGCAGTACCGTGAACTGAACCTTTCTATTGCAGAAATCTCAGCCAAAAATATACATTTTTACATAAGTAGAAAAATATTATTTGCATTAAATCACCTACATTTCATAGAAGTTTATTTCTGTACAATCCATGATGCATTACTTATTCTGCACTTGCACAGTAAAAGCATAGCACTATGACCGTAGCCGTAGCTGGGATTTGAGAAAAAAAAATCAAAATTGGGGCAAAAATTAGTTTGATAAAAAGGCTATGAAATATCATTTGTTTTATTATGATCAAAAAACTCTTAGAATGCTTCTCACACCCGGTTTTGTTAGCTGTTACGCATGTATACTTTGGCTATACATATCTATATAAATTTTGGAGTCCCTGCCAAAAATGTAAAAAAAGACTTCAAATCCTATGATTTATTTGGAAATTCTTCTTGGCACATGGCAACTACAAGAGGAAACACTGTCAATAAATGTAAAAAAAAATATATATATATATATATATATATATATGTATCATCAAGGGGGTTGTTTATCAAAATTCAAAAAGTTCGAAAATGACTCTGACCAACTCCGCACAAACTCCCCCCCCTATTTATCAATACATTTTCCCGAAAACTTCTTATGCAGAAAAAAATACAACAAAATCGTGAAACAATCATAATCTTACACATTTTTTGGATTTGTTGCCAAAACCTCAGACTTTTTTGGATTTGACGCCGAAACCTCCGACTTTTTCAGATTTGACACCAGAAACATTGGACTTTTTCAGATTTCATGCCCGAAACTACAAACTTTTTGGATTGTTGAACGAAACCCAGCATACGGTAGAGCACGATATCAACTGGACATCTGCCATTGACTTCTACGTGAACTGCAGGTCTGAGTTAGAGTACTTTTTTATTCAGACTTCAGAGTTTAATGATTTACAAAAAAAATAGATTTTTTTTCCTCCAAAAAAATTACGTTTTTCCTTTTAAAAGTCTGACCAGAAAAAAATCTGATTTTAATAGATAACCCCCCTAAAAGATTTTCTTCCATCAATAAATAGAGTATTGACTATGGGGATTATTTATTGAAACTTGAATTTTTGTGGTCGGGGATTTTAAAAGGAAAAACACACATTTTTTGGGGAAAAAAAACAACTAACATTTTTCCAAATTTTATACTCCAAGGCTGCTAAAAATCCGAAAATATTCTATATCATGATCTGCGCTGGGTTTAGTGTGATTATCTGAATAATTTGAGGTTTTTGGGTGATAAAATTTGTACGATTCAAATCTTTTTGTGATTTTATCAAGTCTTTTTAAAATAAGGTAAAATTGTTTGGTCGAATTTGTTTTAATAAAGTAAATAACCATATAACAATAATTTGAGGTTTTTGGGTGATAAAATTTGTACGATTCAAATCTTTTTGTGATTTTATCAAGTCTTTTTTAAATAAGGTAAAATTGTTTGGTCGAATTTGTTTTAATAAAGTAAATAACCCCGTAAATGTGTGTTACCTACAGTATATACAGTATATGAATCTACGTATACAGTAAATAGAATCAATAAAACGAAGCCATATTTAGAAATAAATAGTAACCAAAGGTATTTTGCCCAATTATCGGGCACAGATAACATAGCACCTTATAGTTCATAAATTTAAATTTAAAACTTTTTTTGGTGATGGGGATGTGTTAAGATGGAACACAATCGCAGTGATAGGCGGTAGAGTGCAGCCTGGATTTCTTACATTACAAGAATAGAACTATCTTGTCCGTGTGTCATCAATCTGATACTCTTGAAGCCAACGCATTTTGATGCTATGAGGTCCTAGAAGGATTTGCAACCTTTATTGTCCTGCCAGTGCACATTCTTCGTGGAGAGCCGTCCAAATGTCAACATGAAAAAAATAGATTTGTGTCCTGAAATCATGGATTGGTTGTTACTGGACTCCAGGAAAAAACAAGTAAAATAGCAACAAAATAGACAGGCAGGTAACAGTCATAGAGGTCGACTTTGGCCGGTTCAGTGTATTTTTGTTTGAGGTTTTGCAAATATTTTCGTGAACTTGTCAAGGTAAAATAATTTTCAGCAATTTTTCTCCCAAACACCCAAACATTTTCGATGAATTTTCTGTCAGGGGCCTATCGGCTTCAAGAGTTCAATAAGGCAGCAAGAATCAGAATCAGGGTCTAGCAGAGGGTCAGGAATCCAGGAAACAGCAATTAAGGAAACCCAGGAACACAAATCAGCAATTCCTATAATTGGGCATTGAACCCGTGGAAGACCTAGAAGTCCTTTTTTTTCCGTGCCGGGTCGTGTGATGTCATTGTGCCAGGCACTGGCGTGGGCTCACATGGGTCATGGGCGCCGCCATCTTGAATGTGACGCTGCCGGAGACGGGAACGCCATCGGGCGCTCCTGACACTTTCATAACAGAACACAACCAAGGGGCACATTTACTAATGGTCGAATATCGAGGGTTAATTAACCCTCGATATTCGACCCTCGAAGTTAAATCCTTCGACTACGAATATCGAAGTCGAAGGATTTAGTGATATTCGTTCAATTGAACGATCGAAGGAATAATCGTTTGAATGATAAAATCCTTCGATTCTAAGGATTTTAATCCATCGATCAAACGATTTTCCTTCGATCAGAAATTGGCTAGAAAGCCTATGGGGACCTTCCCCATAGGCTAACATTGATGCTCGGTAGGTTTTAGGTGGCGAAATAGGTCGAAGTTTTTTTAAAGAGACAGTACTTCGACTAACGAATGGTCGAATGATTTTTAGTTTGAATCGTTCGATTCGAAGTCGTAGTCGAAGGTCGAAGTAGCCAATTCAAAGTTCGAAGTAGCCAAAAAAAACACTTTCGAAATTCAAAGTATTTTTTATTCTATTCCTTCACTCGAGCTAAGTAAATGTGCCCCCAAGTGTCAAGTTGAGAGGCGACAAAACAAAAAGGACAAGGAGAATATTGGACATCTGTATTAAATAGTCCCCATACAAAAAAAACATAAAAATGTAAGAGATTTATATTTATGACTTTTGTTTAAATTGACGTTATTCACTTTTATCGGTGATCATTTTGTTTCGGCGACCTTAGAACAGCATTTTATGACAGTGCCAAATAACTGAGTAATGTGTGTTTTATCTAAGGTCTTGGAAATGTCTTGTATAGAGGAATTCAAAGTCAATAGTCCATTTGTTACTTTGGTTGATGTTATAAGTGGTGTCCCGTAAGGTTCATTATTAAAATGTGGCAGATTCCTGTACATAAAACCAACGTCATGTGATTATATGTGCGGTTAAAAAAACAGGTTTAATAATGATACAATTGTAGTATCCAAGAAAAAACAATGTTGAGTTATTTAGAGTGCTACAAACTCAGGAAAGAAGAAGGTGCAGATTTATTAAATGACGAAGTGGCTAACGCTAACGACAATTCGCTAGCGTTACTGCCCACAGGGACATTGCCGGTTTACTAATGGGCGCAGGTGCCAATTCGCTAGCGAAAGAAACTGGCGCTAGCAGCCATTGGCAGGAGACTTTTCGCTCTGGCGAACGGTCGTTACTCCGCAAATTCACTAAAGCGCGGATTTTACTGAACTCTTTATCTCCGGCGAAGTGCTAGATCTTCCTCAATCTTCTGTCACTTACATTATATTCTATGAGCCTGGTGAAGTGTAGCGATCGGTCGCTGGTGACAATTTGCCCTTTAGTAAATCTGCCCCGAAGATTGTAGTTCTGGCTCTATTTAGTGCTACTAAGAATTAATCTAGAACAGGGGTCTCCAACCTTTTTTACCCATGAGCCACATTCAAATATATACAGAGTTGGAGAGCAACACAAGCATGAAACATGTTCCTTAGGGGCCGATTCACTAACTTCGAGTGAAGGATTCGTAGTAAAAAACGTCGAATTTCGAAGTGTTTTTTGAGCTACTTCGACCATCGAATGGGCTACTTCGACCTTCGACTACGACTTCGAATCGAAGGATTCGAACTAAAAATCGCTCGACTATTCGACCATTCGATAGTCGAAGTACTGTCTCTTTAAGAAAAAACTTCGACCCCCTAGTTCGCCATTTAAAAGCTACTGAAATCAATGTTAGCCTATGGGGAAGGTCCCCATAGGCTTTCCTAAGTTTTTTTGATCGAAGGATATTCCTTCGATCGTTGGATTAAAATCCTTAGAATCGTTCGATTCGAAGGATTTTATCGTTCGATCGAAGGAATAATCCTTCGATCGTTCGATCGCACTATTTGCGCTAAAATCCTTCGACTTCGATATTCAAAGTCGAAGGATTTTAATTCCCAGTTGAATATCGAGGGTTAATTAACCCTCGATATTCGACCCTTTGTGAATCGGCCCCTTAGGGTACAAAATAAGGCCTGTGATAGGCTATTTGTAAGCTGCTTGGTAGTTCACCTGGTTTTTATGCAACCAAAACTTACCTCCAAGCCAGGGGCATTTCAGGGGTCCTTGCCACCCTGAGATGGCCTTTCTGATGCCGCCCCTCTCATACAGTGCATACCATTGCAAGCACCGGAGCAAGAGCGATAAGTTGGTAAATTAATGCCATGTGTTATATATGCCCGAGCAAGGATGAGCTGCAATGAATTATGAGTAGTATAATAGTATTATAAGCCCTTTATTTGGAAACAATAAAATTATATTTTGTAGATGCTTCAGAAGTGATTACTATGCTGCTTCTTCCAATGGTAATTGGAAGGTTCTGTTATACTGGGAAAGGACCACCATCAGAAATCTTGTATCCCCCATACCATGAAATGGTCAGGTCGCTTGTGACCAGCACAAGGAGACAAATGGTGCCTTGGTATTGCCTTGCAGTGTTAGGGTGTGATTTTGCCAAGCTTATAAGAAACAATAATTGCTTTTCAGCCCCCCCCCCAGGTACAAAATTTGCAGCCTTAGCAATGGAATATTGATAAGTTTGCATTAAAAAATTCTAGGAAATAACAATGTCAACTCTTTATCCACCTTTCTCTTTAAAGGACATGTAAAGGCAAAAAATAAAATCCAATTTTTACTTTCTTTAATGAAAAAGAAATCTATCTCCAATATACTTGAATTAAAAATGTTTACCGTTTTTATAAGAAACCTGACTGTATGCAGTGAAATTGTCCCTTTATTTACGGCTGTGGATAGGAATTGTCAGATGGTCCCTAACTGCTCTGCAGGGAAACAATCATACTTATGAACAGCAGGGGGAGCCCCCGCCTTACTTTCCAGCCATGCAGAACTCAAGCAGCTTTGTTTGTTTCCCTGTAGAGCAGTCAGCAACTGTGTAGAGATTTGTATTTTTGCCTTTACATCCTTTACTGTTTCCAACTCCAGCTGCAGCGACAGAGATCATGGAGCCAGATTTAAACAGCTAAACTGGGATTTTATTTGGAGGATTATTTTGCTGCAGCCACTGGTTCTGCAGAGTTGGAGAAAGTTTGTATTAAACAATACAAAAACTATAAAATCCACATAAGATTACATGACAACACAGGACCCAGTACAGTCTGTATATTCTGATTATTAATCAGTCTTGTTGTATCGGCTTCTGGCAGATATTATTTGGCTTGTGCTGTTTTGATAATTTATGATGATCCCTAAACAGCCCAGACCACACTGAGCATGTGCACAGTCTTGGTCTTGCAAAGATGTTTAACAAAGTTACAAGATGGTTCATGTTTATGTTTTGTATATAAAAGATAGCATTTCTAGTCTTATTCTATTTTAGACTTTACTTCCCCTTTAATTTATAAATTGAAAAGATATTGACCAAGAAACCATAAAGAAGCATGGAAATGAAAATAGATCTAGAATGTACAATGATAATATTCCATGCGCTTCCATTCCCCAGCCTGGGGAGCAATGCTGATCCAATACTGACGCTACCTGGTAAGTTTGAGACTTGGAGCCATAGATGTAAGTTATGATGTTTATACAGAATAAAAACCTCATGGGAGTTGATCATTTGTTTGGCACTAACCTGCATGTTAGGGAGGTTAGCGTGAGCCTGGGAAGAATGCCAGGGGAAATATTTCATGTTAGAAATTTGTATTTACTGGCAAGAAGTGCTTTGCTTCCTACCTTCCTCCTAGGCCTTCTAATGACCTTACACCAGTGCTGGACTCTCCTGCTTAAGCGACACCCATCTAGCAGTGGAGGAATGGTATTTAGATTCTATTTTCCAGATGGATTTGTCTGGTGGAAATACTCTTACATTTATTTGCTATAGAAGTACTCATATTTTAATTTGCAGTTTCTGCCTTGCTTATGCAGCCATTGTCTCCCTTCTAGGCTGACTTCAAGTTCTTTATCACCTCAAACAATGTTCCTTGTGTGTTTAATATCCAGTTAATATCCAGAGTAAGCAGAAGGGGGAATAATCTTGCTGTCCAAAGTGTAGTAGAACATCAATGTATGTTTTCATTGTTTAACGTTCACCCCGAAGGCCTGGATTACCCAACATTCTGTAGGTCTTCTAATCTACCTTCTTCCTGTATCCTTCATGAGATCCTACCAAGGCCAGGTATTAATGATCCTGAGTAGGGATGTAGCGAACGTCGGAAAAAAAGTTCGCGAACATATTCGCGAACTTGCGCAAAAATGCGAGCGGTTCGCGAACGGTTCGCGAACCCCATAGACTTCAATGGGAAGGCGAACTTTAACATCTAAAAAAGACATTTCTGGCCAGAAAAATGATTTTAAAGTTGTTTAAAGGGTGCAACGACCTGGACAGTGGCATGCCAGAGGGGGATCAAGGGCAAAAATTTATCTGAAAAATCTGCCTGTGTGTGCTTGGAAGAGATAGTGTAGGGGGAGAGCTGTTAGTGATTTCAGGGACAGATGATAGTAAGTTTGCTGGCTAGTAATCTGCTTGATACTGCTCTGTATTGGAGGGACAGAAGTCTGCAGGGATTTGAGGGACATTTTAGCTTAGGTAGCTTTGCTGGCTAGTAATCTACTGTTCTCTTTAAACAACTGCCATACATTGACCTTGTAGGCATTGTTTGCCCAGTTTTTTTGGACGCAGCCACTGAAGCACAGTTGCCAGAAAAAATATGCCATATAAATGCTGAAAATAGTCATTTTTCGCCATACGTTGACCTTGTAGACATTGTTTGCCCAGTTTTTTTGGACGCAGCCACTGAAGCACAGTTGCCAGAAAAAATATGCCATATAAATGCTGAAAATAGTCATTTTTCGCCATACGTTGACCTTGTAGACATTGTTTGCCCAGTTTTTTTGGTTGCAGCCACTGAAGCACAGTTGCCAGAAAAAATATGCCATATAAATGCTGAAAATAGTCATTTTTTGCCATATACGTTGAGTCAACGTATGGCAAAAAATGACTATTTTCAGCATTTATGTGGCATATTTTTTCTGGCCTCTGTGCTTCATTGGCTGCGGCCAAAAAAACTGGGCAAACAATGCCTACAAGGTCAACGTCGTTGACCTTGTAGGCATTGTTTGCCCAGTTTTTTTGGCCGCAGCCACTGAAGCACAGAGGCCAGAAAAAATATGCCATATAAATGCTGAAAATAGTCATTTTTTTGGTCGCAGCCACTGAAGCACAGTTGCCAGAAAAATTATGCCATATAAATGCTGAAAATATAAATTTTTTTGGTTGCAGCCACTGAAGCACAGAGGCCAGAAAAATGATGCCATATAAATGCAGAAAATATGCATTTTTTTGGTCGCAGCCACTGAAGCACAGTTGACAGAAAAATTATGCCATATAAATGCTGAAAATAGTCATTTTTTGCCATATACGTTGAGTCAACGTATGGCAAAAAATGACTATTTTCAGCATTTATGTGGCATATTTTTTCTGGCCTCTGTGCTTCATTGGCTGCGGCCAAAAAAACTGGGCAAACAATGCCTACAAGGTCAACGTCGTTGACCTTGTAGGCATTGTTTGCCCAGTTTTTTTGGCCGCAGCCACTGAAGCACAGAGGCCAGAAAAAATATGCCATATAAATGCTGAAAATAGTCATTTTTTTGGTCGCAGCCACTGAAGCACAGTTGCCAGAAAAATTATGCCATATAAATGCTGAAAATATAATTTTTTTTGGTTGCAGCCACTGAAGCACAGAGGCCAGAAAAATGATGCCATATAAATGCAGAAAATATGCATTTTTTTGGTCGCAGCCACTGAAGCACAGTTGACAGAAAAATTATGCCATATAAATGCTGAAAATATAATTTTTTTTGGTTGCAGCCACTGAAGCACAGAGGCTAGAAAAATTATGCCATATAAATGGACAAAATATGCATTTTTTTGGTTGCAGCCACTGAAGCACAGAGGCCAGAAAAATTATGCCATATAAATGCAGAAAATATGCATTTTTTTGGTTGCAGCCACTGAAGCACAGAGGCCAGAAAAATTATGCCATATAAATGCAGAAAATATGCATTTTTTTGGACGCAGCCACTGAAGCACAGTTGCCAGAAAAAATATGCCATATAAATGCTGAAAATAGTCATTTTTCGCCATACGTTGACCTTGTAGACATTGTTTGCCCAGTTTTTTTGGTTGCAGCCACTGAGGCCAGAAAAAATTAAACCAGTAGGGTTTGCACCCTAGTTTGTAACGGTGGCGGAGGGAGGAGGACGCTAAAGGACAGCTGTGTGTGGAGTCATGAGGCTTGAAGAGAAGGACAGCTGCATAGAAGTCAGAACAAGTCTTCCGGCGTGCAGTAACCCTCCGAGATCCACCCCTCATTCATTTTAATAAAGGTCAGGTAATCGACACTTTTGTGACCTAGGCGAGTTCTCTTCTCAGTTACAATCCCTCCTGCTGCACTGAAGGTCCTTTCTGAGAGCACACTTGAGGCTGGGCAAGACAAGAGGTTCATGGCAAATTGTGACAGCTCTGGCCACAGATCAAGCCTGCGCACCCAGTAGTCCAGGGGTTCATCGCTCCTCAGAGTGTCGATATCTGCAGTTAATGCCAGGTAGTCCGCTACCTGCCGGTCGAGGCGTTCTTTGAGGGTGGATCCAGAAGGGTTGTGGCGCTGCCTTGGACAGAAAAACATTTGCATGTCTGATGTTACAGACCGGCCAAAGGGCTTTGTCCTTGCAGGTGTGCTCGTGGCAGGATTACTGGCACCTCTGTCCCTGGAATGTTGATGAGTTCCTGAAGTGACATCACCCTTAAAAGCATTGTACAACATGTTTTGCAGGCTGGTTTGTAAATGCCGCATCTTTTCGGACTTGTGGTATGTTGGTAACATTTCTGCCACTTTATGCTTGTACCGAGGGTCTAGTAGCGTTGCGACCCAGTACAGGTCCTTCTCCTTAAGCCTCTTGATACGGGGGTCCTTCAACAGGCATGACAGCATGAAAGACCCCATTCTCACAAGGTTGGATGCAGAGCTATCCATCTCCGCTTCCTCATTATCAAGGACTGCATCATCCACGGTCTCCTCCCCCCAGCCACGTACAAGACCAGGGGTCCCCAAAAGGTCACCACTAGCCCCCTGGGAAGCCTGCTCCTGTTGGTCCTCCTCCTCCACAAAGCCACCTTCCTCCTCTGACTCCACTTCTGGCACCTCTCCCTGCGTTGCAGCAGGTGCCTGGGTTCGTTCTGGTGATTCCGACCAGAAATCGTGCGCTTCCAGCTCCTCGTCACGCTGGTCTACAGCCTCATCTGTCACTCGTTGCATGGCACGCTCCAGGAAGAAAGCGAAGGGTATTAGGTCGCTGATGGTGCCTTCGGTGCGACTGACCATATTTGTCACCTCTTCAAAAGGTCGCATGAGCCTGCAGGCATCGCGCATAAGCACCCAGTAACGGGGGAAAAAAATCCCCAGCTCTGCAGATCCAGTCCTACCACCCAGTTCAAAAAGGTACTCGTTGACGGCCCTTTGTTGTTGCAGCAGACGTTCCAACATAAGGAGCGTTGAATTCCAGCGAGTCTGGCTGTCAGAAATCAAACGCCTGACTGGCATGTTGTAGCGCTGCTGAATGTCAGCAAGGCGTGCCATGGCTGTGTAGGAACGTCTGAAATGGGCCAACACCTTTCTGGACTGGGTGAGAACGTCCTGGAATCCTGGGTACTTGGAGACAAAACGTTGGACTATTAAATTTAACACATGTGCCATGCAGGGCACATGTGTTAAATTTCCCAGTCTCAACGCTGCCAACAGATTGCTTCCATTGTCACACACCACTTTTCCGATCTGCAGTTGGTGTGGGGTCAGCCACCGATCGGCCTGTGACTGCAGAGATGACAGGAGTACAGATCCGGTATGGTTTTTGCTTTCCAGGCACGTCATCCCCAAGACAGCGTGACAACGGCGTACCTGGCACGTCGAATAGCCTAGGGGGAGCTGGGGGTGCACAGGTGTGGAGGAGGAGAAGGAGGACCCAGCAGCAGAGTAAGAAGAAGAAGAGGAAGAAGACGAGGTAGAGAGCGATGGAGGAGTAGAGGTGGTGGCAGAACCGCGTGCAATCCGTGGCGGTGACACCAACTCCACTGTTGTTGTTGTTGTTGAGCTACCCATTCCCTGCTTCCCATTCCCAGCCATTACCAAGTTCACCCAGTGGGCAGTGTAGGTGACATACCTGCCCTGACCATGCTTGGAGGACCATGCGTCAGTAGTCATATGGACCTTTGGCCCAACACTAAGTGACAGAGATGCGGTAACTTGGCTCTGCACATGTTGGTACAGGTGTGGTATTCCCTTTTTAGAAAAAAAATTGCGGCTGGGTACCTTCCACTGCGGTGTCCCAATTGCTACAAATTTGCGGAAGGCCTCAGAGTCCACCAGCTGGTATGGTAAAAGCTGGCGGGCTAAGAGTGCAGACAAGCCAGCTGTCAGACGCCGGGCAAGGGGGTGACAGTCAGACATTGGCTTCTTACGCTCAAACATGGCCTTCACAGAAACTTGGCTGGTGGCAGATGACTGGGAATGGGAACAGGTGGTCAAGGTGGAAGGCGGAGTGGAGGGTGGTTCAGATGGGTCAAGGAGAGCAGAGGTAGAGCAGTAAGATGCTGGACCAGAAGGAGTGTGGCTTTTAGTTTGCCTGTTGCCTTTGAGGTGTTGCTCCCAAAGTGCTTTGTGCTTGCCGCTCATGTGCCTTCGCATAGAAGTTGTACCTATGTGGCTGTTGGGCTTACCAAGGCTCAGTTTCTGACTGCACTCATTGCAAATTACAATGCTTTTGTCAGAGGCACACACATTAAAAAAATCCCACACTGCTGACTTTTTGGAAGTGTGCGATCTGGCGGTAACAGTAGAAGTTGGCGGCATTGGCGGCAATGGCGGGTGCGTTGGCTGGCTGAACACAGGTGCCGATACATGTTGTTGCCCTACTGATCCCTGCGGGCTGTCCTCCCTGCTTCTTCTAAGTCTTATTCTCCTACTGCCTCTCTGACTCTCCGTCTCTCCATCTGAACTACCCTCCTCTTGCTCTCTTCTACTAGGCACCCACAAAACATCAATCTCCTCATCATCATTCTCCTCAGATGCATCAATTTCTTCTGACACATCACAGAAGGAAGCAGCAGCGGGGACCTCCTCCTCATCACTCATCATTATGTCCATCTCTGTCGTGTTCTCTGCCAGAATTAAATCTGGTGTAACGTCCTCATCTCCTTCATCTTCTTCTGCCAATAATGGTTGCGCATTACTCAGTTCAAGAAACTCATGGGAAAATAACTCCTCTGACTCCAGTGAAGAAGGGGCACCGGTGGTGGAGGAAGTGTTACGTGGGGTGGCCATAGCAGTGGAGGATGAGGAGGATGTTGTGGTAAAGTTAGAAACGGTAGAGGATGGGGTGTGCTGTGTAAGCCAGTCAACTACCTCTTCAGCATTTTGGGAGTTCAGGGTCATTGGCTTTTTAAAACTGGGCAATTTGCTAGGGCCACAGGATTGCATAGCAGCACGGCCCCTAGCACGGCCTCTGCGTGGCGGCCTGCCTTTGCCTGGCATTATTTTTAAAAAAACAACAACAACAAAAACTCAGTTGGTTTTTCTGGAAACGATAATACACACAGCTAGATGGCAGTTTGAAGAAAACAGTGTGCAAATAATGCCTACAAGATCAACGTATACACTACTACAGCGGTGGATACGGATTACGTAAAATATATGAATGCTGCTTGAAAAAAAGTAACTCAAGTGGTTTTTCTAGAGACGATAATATTATCAATATTTAGACAAAATGTGAACAAGCTCACACAGCTAGATGGCGGTTTGAAGAAAACACTGTGCAAATAATGCCTACAAGGTCAACGTATACACAGCGGTGGATACGGATTACGTAAAATATAAGAATGCTGCTTGAAAAAAAGTCACTCCGGTGTTTTTTCTGGAGACGGTAATATTATGGATATTTAGACAGAATGTGAACACGGTCACACAGCTAGATAGCAGTTGGTTGAATAACACACTGGGCAAAAAATGCCTACAGGGCAAATAATGCCTACAAGGTCAACGTATACACAGCGGTGGATACGGATTACGTAAAATATAAGAATGCTGCTTGAAAAAAAGTCACTCCGGTGTTTTTTCTGGAGACGGTAATATTATGGATATTTAGACAGAATGTGAACACGGGCACACAGCTAGATAGCAGTTGGTTGAATAACACACTGGGCAAAAAATGCCTACAGGGCAAATAATGCCTAAAAGGTCAACTTATACACTACTACAGCGATGGATACGGATTACGTAAAATTTATTATGGCTGCTTGAAAAAAGTCACTCCGGTGTTTTTTCTGGAGACGGTAATATTATGGATATTTAGACAGAATGTGAACACGGTCACACAGCTAGATAGCAGTTGGTTGAATAACACACTGGGCAAAAAATGCCTACAGGGCAAATAATGCCTACAAGGTCAACGTATACACAGCGGTGGATACGGATTACGTAAAATATAAGAATGCTGCTTGAAAAAAAGTCACTCCGGTGTTTTTTCTGGAGACGGTAATATTATGGATATTTAGACAGAATGTGAACACGGGCACACAGCTAGATAGCAGTTGGTTGAATAACACACTGGGCAAAAAATGCCTACAGGGCAAATAATGCCTACAAGGTCAACGTATACACAGCGGTGGATACGGATTACGTAAAATATAAGAATGCTGCTTGAAAAAAAGTCACTCCGGTGTTTTTTCTGGAGACGGTAATATTATGGATATTTAGACAGAATGTGAACACGGGCACACAGCTAGATAGCAGTTGGTTGAATAACACACTGGGCAAAAAATGCCTACAGGGCAAATAATGCCTACAAGGTCAACGTATACACAGCGGTGGATACGGATTACGTAAAATATAAGAATGCTGCTTGAAAAAAAGTCACTCCGGTGTTTTTTCTGGAGACGGTAATATTATGGATATTTAGACAGAATGTGAACACGGGCACACAGCTAGATAGCAGTTGGTTGAATAACACACTGGGCAAAAAATGCCTACAGGGCAAATAATGCCTACAAGGTCAACGTATACACAGCGGTGGATACGGATTACGTAAAATATAAGAATGCTGCTTGAAAAAAAGTCACTCCGGTGTTTTTTCTGGAGACGGTAATATTATGGATATTTAGACAGAATGTGAACACGGGCACACAGCTAGATAGCAGTTGGTTGAATAACACACTGGGCAAAAAATGCCTACAGGGCAAATAATGCCTACAAGGTCAACGTATACACAGCGGTGGATACGGATTACGTAAAATATAAGAATGCTGCTTGAAAAAAAGTCACTCCGGTGTTTTTTCTGGAGACGGTAATATTATGGATATTTAGACAGAATGTGAACACGGGCACACAGCTAGATAGCAGTTGGTTGAATAACACACTGGGCAAAAAATGCCTACAGGGCAAATAATGCCTACAAGGTCAACGTATACACAGCGGTGGATACGGATTACGTAAAATATAAGAATGCTGCTTGAAAAAAAGTCACTCCGGTGTTTTTTCTGGAGACGGTAATATTATGGATATTTAGACAGAATGTGAACACGGGCACACAGCTAGATAGCAGTTGGTTGAATAACACACTGGGCAAAAAATGCCTACAGGGCAAATAATGCCTAAAAGGTCAACTTATACACTACTACAGCGATGGATACGGATTACGTAAAATTTATTATGGCTGCTTGAAAAAAGTCACTCCGGTGTTTTTTCTGGAGACGGTAATATTATGGATATTTAGACAGAATGTGAACACGGTCACACAGCTAGATAGCAGTTGGTTGAATAACACACTGGGCAAAAAATGCCTACAGGGCAAATAATGCCTAAAAGGTCAACTTATACACTACTACAGCGATGGATACGGATTACGTAAAATTTATTATGGCTGCTTGAAAAAAGTCACTCCGGTGTTTTTTCTGGAGACGGTAATATTATGGATATTTAGACAGAATGTGAACACGGTCACACAGCTAGATAGCAGTTGGTTGAATAACACACTGGGCAAAAAATGCCTACAGGGCAAATAATGCCTAAAAGGTCAACTTATACACTACTACAGCGGTAGTAAAATAAAAAAAAGTTAAATAAAAAAAGAATGAATATTAAAAAAAAAAAAATTAAAGTTGGTGCTGCTGAACTACTAGGAGCAGCAGATTAGCACACCAGTCCCACTCCCCAACACTGCTAGACTAATAGCACTGGGCTCTTATAGTAGTAGTAGTAGTAGTAGTCGTAAAACAACAAAAAAATAAATAAAAGCAGTCCTTACAAGGACTATTGCTATTGCAGCAGTCAGCAGATGAGATCAGAAGCAGGACAGCTGCCCACTGCAGCTACATACAGAGCACTGCAGTAGAAGGTAGATTACTAGCCAGCAAAGCTACCTAAGCTTAAATGTCCCTCAAACCCCTGCAGACTTCTGTCCCTCCAATAACAGAGCAGTATCAAAACGATTACTAGCCAGCAAACTTTCAACTGTCCCTGAAATCACTAACAGGCAGCAGCTCTCTCCCTACACTATCTCTTCAGCACACACAGGCAGAGTGAAAAAAAGCTGCAGGGCTTCGGTTTTTATAGGGAAGGGGAGTGGTCCAGGGGAGAGCTTCCTGATTGGCTGCCATGTACCTGCTGGTCTGGGGTGAGAGGGCAAAAAAAAGCGCCAACAATGGCGAACCCAAAATGGCGAACGTCGCGCGACGTTCGCGAACTTCCGGCGAGCGCGAACACCCGATGTTCGCGCGAACAAGTTCGCCGGCGAACAGTTCGCGCCATCTCTAATCCTGAGAAAGGCCAACATAAGCAGGACCATAAGGGCATGTCACCTTCTATCTACTAACATGGAATGGTAATTACAATAAATCTATTCCAGCATAGGTACTCATCTGTAAAAAGCAGAAATCACCAGGGATACTTAAAGGAGAAAGAAAGGTTAAAACTAAGTAAGCCTTATCAGAAAGGTCCATCTAAATATACCAGTAAACCCCCAAAGTAGTGCTGTTCTGAGTCCCCTTTCAAAAGAAACACATATTTTTCCTTCTATTGTGTACACAAGGGCTTCTGTATTAGACTTCCTGCCTTCAGCTTAAACCTCATTGCCCTGGGCAAGAGCATGCTCAGTTTGCTCCTCTTCCCCCGCCCCCTCCCTTCTCTACTGTAATCTGAGCCCAGAGCAGGGAGAGACTCAGGCAGGAAGTGATGTCACACCACGTTAATACTGCAGCTCCTTTCCTAAACAAACAGAGAGTTTTTTTACTCAGGTATGGTAAAACATTCTACAGAATAAATATAGCATTCTAGCTTGCACTATTGTGGCTAATCTATTGCCAATAGAATGCCTCCGTAGCTTTCCTTCTCCTTTAAAAGGGGAACTATTGCGAAAATTTAATATAAGCGTCAGCGAACGGAAATAAAAACACTTTCTAAATACAATCAAAAATTCTGTACCGTTTCTGAAATAATCAAATTTATCTTCACTATTCCTCTCTCAGCATCTGTTTCTCTTCATTCTGTCTTCATGCAGGAGGTGGTGTCAGATATTCATTGACAGTTAGATCCAATATATCTTATAGGGGGGCTCCTTTTACCTAGAAGATGTATTAGAGCTTACTCTATTAAAATAACCAGAAATCCTGTCTCTCTACATGCAGGATTTGTGCAAAAGACAGTTATTGTGCTAGATTTTGTTTGTACTGGAATCTAAAAATGGAATTTGAGTGAGCTCTAATTTATCTTCTAGAAAATTAAGTTCCTGCTAAGCCCAAGCCTTAGGGTAGGACTACATTAACGTTTTCGGCGTGATACGATGTGCTGCGCAGCGCGTCGGATTGCCCCGAAAACATCCATGTAGTCCTACCCTAAATTATCCTGAGGAAGGCCACCATATGAAGACAATTAAGGCCCCCATACACGGCTGATAAAAGCTGCCGACAGACGAGTCGGCAGCTAATTTGCCCGTGTGTTTGGCCATTCGACGGGTGTCCCTGATCAATATCTGGCCGAACGTCGGCCATATGCTGATCGGACAGTATAAAAAATCCCGTAGAATCACGGCCACATCTTTCCGTTGATGCGGTCCTGCGGTCCTACCGCGTGTATGGCCTCCATTCTGATCAGATCGTTGGGCCCTAGACCCGATATCACACACCTCAATGTGGGCATATCGGGGAGTGATCTGCTCGTTTTGCAACATTGCCAAATGAGCGGATTTCCCTGTGTATGGCCACCTCAAGGGCTATAGTATATGGCTCTGTACCAGTAGGGCTAAATTTTGGGCATGTTATTGTATAATTCGAATTATTGTTTTTTAAGGCCCTGGTTCTGTATGGTAGAACCTTTTATAATGTCTGATTTTTGAAGTTACTACCCAGGTTTGTAAGGGTTAAACTGAGGAGGCCCAAGGAAATAATGGGCAGGAGGAAAGAGAAGGGGGATGGAAAAATAGGAGGAGGAGACACATAATTAATTCAATTCACTGGCCTGCGCTAATTGCATTTAAACAAATTGCGACCAGCTTAGTTTTTTCTGCAATTTTCTGGGAACCAGTCTCAGGCTTCTTTCACTATTTCTGTGAGTTCTGGGTGGGTATCTACTGCTTTCAATGAGAAAACGTCTTGCTTATATCATCTTCATAGGCTGCCATTGCTTGCTAATGAGCCTTTATGCCCACGCGCGTGGCCATTTTTAGCTTCTCAGCCATTGGCGCCAGCCAAGCCAAATGTTTTTTTGGCCCAGCGCGGATATTCTCATGTAGCTGCTAGAGCCAACATATTAGCAGTATTAGCCATTAGCACTAACCACAGATGCATTAACTCCTTCACTGCCAGTTAACGCATCGTTTAGTAATTACCCACACGATTTAAACCATTCACTGATTCGGCTGAATCCAAGTGCCTGGCCGAACTGAATCTGAATCCTTAAAATCACATGGCTTTTTCTCAAACAAACAAAGTAGCAACAACAACAAAAGTTTAACCAAGCACGGTTCATTATGCCTTTTCCAAGTGCTAATTTACATATGCAAATTAGGATTCGAATTCAGTTCGGTATTCAGCCAAATCTTTCACAAAGGATTCGGTATTTGGCCGAATACCGAAGTAGTGGATTTAGTGCCTCCCTAAATGCAAGCTCAGAGCTCACCCTGTGATAAATCGCTTCTTCTTTGGGGCGACTTATTTCCCCCGAACTGCCTTCCGCTGGCTAGAAAGTAAATCGCCGACGGGGTGGCACTTGGAGCTCTTCATTTTCTGAAGTCACCTGAAGTTTCCTTGTGAGGCAACTTTGGGTGACTTCGGAAAACCAAGCACACCGATTGCCAGAGGCAGATAAGTCGCCCCGAAGAAGAGGAGATTTGCCGATGGGCAACTACGGTAATCTCCGTGAATATGAGCATGTGTCTTTAGTTCTAATATATATCAGTCCTATATAAATGTGACTTTAACCCATTAGAATGTCAATTATAGCACATGCACAAACACTCTTACAGGGTGCAGGGCTGGACAAGTGTAAAAAAAAAAGAGTGCAAGCCATCATGTTTTTGCACATTTGAAACCTACCCTTTACAAAATTGCCTTGTGTGTGATAATAGCCATATAGATTACATAGTGCTCATAGGGATGTTTGAGTAAGGGTTTAAATTTTGGGGGGGGGGGGGTTAAAATCACCAGCCCAGCAGTGATGAAGATCTGTAACAGACAAAGATGCTTTTAGGGTGATGGCACAGAGGGCACGGAAAACTCCTCAATCCTGGGCCCCATAGGCAATCAGGGGGCATACATTTTCCAGTATTGGATCACCCACAAACTATAGGGTAACATCAGTCTACTACATAACAAATAAACCGAGCAAGCACTTCAGATTTGAGACTTGGGATTAAGCTCATCGGAGTCCAATGTCATCCATAAGAAAATGCAGAACATTTTCTGCACTTAATTTACTTTCATTTTGTTGAGAAGGTCACGACCCTTTAAAAGACAGCACTAGAATTCCCCAAAAATTCATAAATATTATGCAAGCCAGTGTGATGGAGTTTATTTCAAGCACTGACAAAGCCACAGAGCTGTAACCGCAGAGGGTATGTGGTGAGTAGATCACACCAACTCAGTCCATCGGTCTTAATCCGGCTCCTTTCGGAGTCCCATTGTGCTAATGTAAAGATATTATCAGTTTCCTATATCTGCAGTAGCACATTGGTCTCATTTGAAATGTCCTAGGAATGGTATAAATTAAAATGTATTGTTATTCTTCATTTATACAGTGACGGTGCTTACACTTTACTTTTGGCTACCCCAGCGGACAATGTGATTTCCCTTCCATGGGGTCCACACAGACCATGGGGTCTAATTTATTAGAAGCCACTTAGTCTATCAGCATTTCTGTGGGCTTTTGGAGGTAGCCCATTTTAAAAAAAATGGGCATGGTGGCCTGGTCAGAATTCGAACCCAAGACCCTAAGTCCTGCAAAAGAGCAAAGTTGTCCACTTTGCCACCCAGTTAAATGTTGACACTGAAGTGTGCTACCTTTGTCCAATGGTTTCTTATTTAGGCAGCACGGAATAAACTGGGGGTCAGGGTCATCTAAAAGAGTGGGACCTACTGGTAGACCTGCATCACTGCATCCAGAATCTACTGAACCTTGCAAAGCTCAATGGCTTATGGTAGGTCCTTTCTGCTTGATGTAGACGTTGCATAGCTGAGACCCTAAGGAGGACTAGAAGGGATTACAATGCCATTTCATACTTCCAGTCAGTGTTAGGGAATCTTAGATTGTAGTCAGTGTTAGGGAATCTTGGATTGTAAGCACCCAGCTCCATTTCTCAACCAGCAATAAGGAGAGTGAGACATTTCTGTAGGTCATGCTGGCCTGGGGAGGTGCCGTCTTCTATTGAAGGATTATGCTGACCCCATTGTGGGTGACCGAACTGATAAGACAGAGATCTGGGTTGGAGTCTGAGAGAGGTAAGTAGCATTGGGCTGGAGGCCTCTTTGAGGTACAAGAACATTGCTAACTAGGATCATTGGAGCACTGAAGAAACCCATAACCCTGTAGTGATGTTTATAAATCCACCCTCCAGCGGATCTGTCTAATCTTTCAGATGTGTAACCTTATGTGTATATTCACTGGTAATTGGCTGTGTCTGATTGGGGGAGTGAGAGTCCCATCTGGGCTACTACCTAAGGGGCTCCCACACCCCATCAGGGGCCATTCACTCACCACCCACTGCCAATCCCTTCCCCTTCGCACACACCTTTTACTTACTTACTCACAATTGGGGGAGGGAGGGTAGAAGTGGAGCAAGAATATTGCAGGTGGGATTGGGTCTGGGTCATTGGAGGCCGGGGGCCAACCGGATTTTTCCCTGCTGTCCCGCCAGCCCAGTCCAACCTTGGTGATTGGAAGTTACTGCAGACGATGACAAGCCCACACTTGTCCAACAGATTTCTTGGAGCCAAACTAACTACTAACCACGAGCCCAGTAGGGATGGCCGTCTCCATCTATACATCTGCACGCAACATGTTAGGGGAGCTAATAGCAGCTTTTAGTTCAGTCATATGTTCCCTGTGTCTGAACTGGTATTTAAAGCCCACGCAGAAATGGACGTTAATTACTGGATGAGGTAACCGAGCTTCAGTCCCAGAATGAGCGGAGATGAAATATTATATCCTCCACTAATATTTCTCAAGCTTAAACATGATTTTAGAATTATTTAACCAAAAAAAAAAAACCCCCTTTCAGCATAAAATGTTCAACCAAGGACACACTATAAATAATCCGCCAGAACTATTTACAGTAAGAGGCTAATCTTTATAATAAACGCACCACATAATGGAGTCTTTCTTTAACCCTCGTATGGCGTTGCTAGATCTGTTGCTTGGGGGTATAATGGAAAGGACATGGATTTCTTGCCAGAAACGTGGAGCTTGAATATTAACCACTGTTCCTTTTAAATGGGGAGGGGGGGGGCTCAAGCTAGACCCTGCCGTTATATCCTATGTAGCTTTCTACATATTCAGTAATAATCAAATAGACATTTACCTAATTTACTTTAGTAAAATACTGTCAGCCTCTTTTTTACCCCAGCTCTTGAACTCCATTGTATATTTACCATAGAAGAATATAGTATCCATAGTACCCCAAAATGTCAATATTTTTGTGGCCCATGTAATCATATCTCCTGTAGGATGGAGGGTACAGTGATGGTATGTAGGCTATATAAAACGAGACCAGCTGCCATATATACAAATACTGTACAGTTAAAAGCTCTCTCATGGGAACCAACTATTGGTAGTCGCTCCAAACACAAAATTTACTCTCCTCTCCTTTCCAAGCCCTTCTGCATGTGTTGGCCATCGGGTTGGCATCTCAGGTAGCTTGACCACGATTTAATCGACTGCCATCCACACCAACCTTGCTTTTCTGATCACTCTCTACCTCTATGGACTTCCTTTGTTGACTTTTGGTCTGTGTTTTGAACTCTATTGTTGTCATCATTCCTGATATGTTCCACCATCTTCTGGATATAATGCTCTGTCTTAGCCTTCAACTTGTGCCCTGCCCTTGAGGGGTGGGTGCTATTTTTCTATAACTCAGGCTTTAAGACAACTCTGCAGTAGTGTTCTAGTTATTCATCGAAAAACAAGCAACTAAGAAACACACAGATATAACCCATTTACAAAGAAAAACAGTTATTCTATCTTAAATACCAAAAAAATTAAAATATCAAATAAACCATGCATCACAAACCTAAACTTTCTTTATAAATAAAATCATATATTATAGGCAGTATAGGTACTTTCAACCAAAGTCCAAATCAAAGTATTTTAAAGTCATGAAAGTGGTTTAAAGTCAATAAAAAATATGATCGTTGGACCAAATTTCTCAGTCCAAAATTGGTCCATTTTGTGGGGCGCCTATACTAGGTGTTGCTGGCTGGTAGTCCTGGGTGAGCACATGGTACAGTATCTGTCTCTCCCTTCCCTGCTGGAAGATGTTCCATCTCCCTTGTTCTGTTTTAGTAAGATCATTTGGCTCCATCCCAACACCTGCATTGTTGGACCAAATTGCTCAGCCATAGTTTGGTTCATTTTGTGGCGCCCCCTATACTGGGCATTGACGGCTGGTGGTCCTGGGGGTTCTGGGGATGAGTGGGCACATGGTGTCTGCCTCTCCCTTCCCAGCTGTAAGATGTTTTATCTCCCTTGTTCTGTTTCAATAAGATAATTTGGCTCCATCCCAACACCTACAAAGTTATAGAACCTACTAATCAGTGCTAGAGACCCCAGGCAGCAGCTCACAAACAGAAGTCCACACTAGGGCCTGATTGGACCAATAAGTAAAATTGGCCCACGGACAGCAGTCAAATTGCATAGGGCTCATTATATATCTATATATTTGTATAAAAGATCTTTAATTAGTGATGGGCGAATAAATTCACGAAGCTGCAGGGAAAACCTGCTGGTGTCTCGGAAAAGTTGCTTGCGCAAAAACTGTAGTGCGTCAACATTATTCAGAAGCCCATTGACATTAATTGACGCTGGGCGTCGGAATTTACTTTACACAAATTTTTCACCATTTCGCGAGACAAATGCGCCCATCACTATCTTTCATGTGATAATTGGTGGGAGACAAGGTGACAGATAGCAGTAAAAATCCTTGGAAAATCTGTTGGATATCGTCTATCGGGCAGGACTGAAAATTTTGATAGGGCACCTTTTAAGGTGCAGAGCTGGATTTACATAGCTTCCCCCCATAGGCCCGCTGCCGTTCGCCAACCCTGTCCCCTCCTCTTCATTTGTGCACATGCACAAATTTTCATCATTAGGTTGGGGGCACTGTGGATTGGCGCATGGGAAATTTAAAAATCAATGGTATCTTATGATCTGCCCCAGAGCTTCCAAACCAATGCAGATGTGGTTGGGCTTCATGCCGCCCAGGGTTGGACTGGTCCGGCAGGACAACGGGAAAAAACCTGGTGGGCCCCTCCAGCCCAGACCTGATCCCCACAGCCGGCAGCTCCTGCTCTTCCTGACCTCAACCGCCAGTGATTGCAAGAAGAAATTCGTAAGTTCATGTTGTTGGGGAAAGGGAAGGGGAATGAGGAAGCTTTACGTCTAGGGCAGGCGGATTTGCATTGGTGGCAGGCCCCCAAGGTGATTTTTGGCTGGGGCAGGGCCCACTGGTATTATCGACTGGGCTGAGGCCGGGGGGCCCCGAAATGGCAGCCCCGGTGGGCCAAGACCCCCCCAGTCCAACGCTGATGCCGCCCATAAAATCCTGCCACCCTATGGTTGGATCTTGGTGACCTTTCCACAAATCCGGGCATGCAAAGGTGTAGTAACACTGATATGTCAGATAGAGCTAAAGAATTATTTTTGTTTTTACCTTATCTGAGGATTCAGCTCTTAGCTTTAGCAGAGTGGACGAAAGGTCTTTTGTTTGCCCAATGGTCGTGGGAAAGATCGTAATTGTAGTGTGTATGGCCACCTTAAACAGTATGATTGCTCCCATTATAATGAACTCCTCCTCAGAATGCTAACAAAGAGGAGCAATAAAATACAGCCAGCTTAATATCAGCCCCAGGAATAAGAATATTACATTATTCTTTTCACATATATACTTGTTTATATATTTATTCTATCTTTTCAAGAAATTGTTTAAAAAAAAAGGTGCAGGGATTTCTTTTCCGGACCTTTAAATAATTTTTTTTTATTTATTATTTATTTTAATGAATTATCATTATGAATCCAGTCATTGTAAAATCCTCCCTTTTTTTGGCAGCGGCGTTGATGCATTAATGGTAACGTTACGATCATTACTAACCCTTGCGCCTGTTCATAGATCTCTTGTTTAAATAGGGAAGAATTCATCCTTAATTGTTATCCAGGAGAGGCAAATCCTATAGCTCCACGTTTCTCTCTGTGTGTGCGCATCCTAACATGCCTTTGTAAAACAACATGTTATATAATGTCTCTGTGCGGCTGGTGAATTGTGGGTCAAGCTCAGGGCATCTCTCAATTTGCTGTGTTCTAGGACATCTGCCTAAACAAGACAGGTCGCGCCAATTGATTATTTTGTTCCTTTCTCTCCTTTAGATGTGACTTATAATGTCTCGCTCTGGAAGGCATTTACAGCACGCATTTCACAACACGCGTTTTGCAACACGCAACAACACAGTTTGAGCTGTATGGATGGGCCTGTGTGATATGTGAATAAATATAGCTGAGGGTCATCACAGCCTCTTGTTCCCTCATTATATATCTGTGCCTTGCCAATAAATCAGCCGGCTACATGCAGCAAGGCTCTGAGAGATGCTATTTTACGAGCGCGGTTGAGCAAAGAATACACATTTCAGAGAGAGACCGAAATCTAATTTTTCAGGAGGTGTCAGGGGTACGAGGAAGCTTAGCGCAGCAAATCTCAAACAAACAGAGCTCCAAGACGGGCCAATTAGACTTCAGAAAATGTTAGTGGAAATGTACTTGATAAAGGTTCACGTCTGTGATTTAAAGGCGAAGCGATTTATGTTGAATTTTCTATTTTTTTTTTAAAGCAGAAATCGCAGATTTTATTGCAGTGTATTTGCTACGCGCTGTGATGATGGCGAGACAGAAATGTCCGGTTCCAAGTTCAATTTTCAATCGTGTTTTTGGCATAACATTAGCCTTATAAAGGATAGCAAAGTATGGATCCTTTACAGTGGGGCAGATTTACGAAAGGGCGAAGTGGCCGTCGCTAGCGAAAAATTGGCAGAAATCCAATCCGCAGGGACATTGTCAATTTACTAACAGGCGCAGGCACTCTATCGCCAGGCGACTTTTCCGAAAATGCATTAAAGTTGAAAAAACGCTGGCAACTTTTCCTTTTTTTGGAGACTTGTATGGCGTTGTGCGTAAAAAAAAAAACGTGCGTCAAACAAATTTCGCCGTGCGTCAAAACATTCTTGACGCCCATAGACTTTAATGGACACCTGCGACATTTCGCCGGTAGCAAATTTTTGACAACATGAAAAGGGTCAAATTTACCCATCCCTAACTTTTTTTTGAAGATGGATTGCCGGCAAAACTCCTAACAAACTTTTTTGGGTTACCATTTTTCTCCAGACATTTGAGGGCCATGGAACATTCATTTTACAGTGGGCTCATGTCTAGGGCATTATATGATTTATTTTTTCTTTATTAAGGTTCCTTGGACATTTGTAATAAAAAGGTGGCCAGTTTAAGCATTTGCACCAACATCTCTAATAAAGACGTCCATACAACTTTAATGTACCCGCCCTATTCAAATTAACCTAAGCGTAAGATCATTAGAGACTTTTCGATAGGCACAAACAAACGCTAGCCCACCTTCGCTATGAAATGCTCACACTGAAGTATCACTACTGAAAAGTCACCAGCATTCGGCGCCCAGGACTCAAATTTGCATTTTAGTGAATTAGCGTAGTGGTATCGAATTTGTGACTGGTGAACTGGTGCGAAGTGTGTGAAGTGTGTGAAGTGGACGCTGGCAACAATTTGCCCTTTAGTAAATCTGCCCAGTATTTCCCACAGCAGGTTGAATCACTAGTCACATTCTAGAGCCCATGGCAGGTTCAGGCTGTCCAGTTGCACAGAAGTGGACCACAGGTGGGTGGCGGGTCATTTTCCCAGCAGCCCAGCCCTTCCTTTACCGCTTCACCCTGCCCCACTGCTGATGTAACAAGCAAGAGTGGCGCTTATTAACAGGTGAAGTCAGAGATAAGATGGGCCTCGACAGTCTGGTTGGGTTAGGGTGGTTTAGGGTCCTGTTGTATAAGGAAAACTCAAAACAACAGGACTTTTTTCACCAATGCAATGGCCAAAACTTCTGGAACATGCTCCTTGGGGGTCATACAGGGAGCACTTATGGTAATAGAATTGGACAAACTTTACTTTGCTTCTTACAATGGATTAAACATTTGGGATAAGGTGCAAAACACATAACTGTCAGGTGCACCTGAACCAGTGGCGTAACTAGATATTACTGGACCCCATGTAAGGGCCCGAAGGCGCAGTAAGAGTGCGGACCAAGGAGGAGGCAGGTAGTCACAAAGTTTGTGGTACAAGGGATCAGGCAGAAGAGTAGTCGTTGTTCAGGCAAAAGGTTCAGTCCAGGCAGCAAAGGGTCAATCCGAATAACAGGCAAGGTTGGTACACAAGAAATCAGTCAATAATACAACTCCCAGGAATTCACGAAGATAAACCTATACTTGGGCAATGTTGCAATGTCCAAGGGGGGTTTAAATAGGCAAGTTTTGGCGCCAAGATTTTGGACGCGATGACGTCATGACGCTGACGCACGTTCTGACGCCGGCAACCATTCCGTCGCCGGCGACCAATCGGAGAGTGAGAGGCAGCCAACGTCATCACACTGGGACCAGCAGGATCCGCATGGGGGAGGAAGGAGTCGCCATCTTGGGCGCCGTCGCCATCTTGGACGCCATGGCCATCACGAAGGTAAGGAACTTCTGTTTCCATTACACCCCACAGCAAATTACTTTTCAGGCCACCAAAATGTCTAGAATAGGTTGACCTGTTTTACCAATATTAATTAAAATGGTATATGAATTAGGGCCTCGTGTGGCCCCTAAACCTCCTGGGCCCCTTCTGCAGCCGCAGGGTCTGCTTCCTCTGTACCTTAACCATTGGCAAGAGGTAGGTTCAAACGGTACAGGGTTCCTCAACGTCTTGAAACCCCCATAGCACAAATTAGGAGGCATTCCAGAAGATGTCCACATGCCCCAAGCTTACCAACCCCACTCTGTACAGTTCCACACAACAGAGGCGGTACAGAATGGGGTGCAAGTCTTCTGGGAGTGCAGGGCAAGGTACACAGTGCTCTATTTAGTGAATACTGTATAGTTAATCAGGGATTGAAATACAATAGTAAAATGCTCTCAAGCCACTAAAATAGTCAGATACAATGAAGACCACCAAGGTTTGGGCCTTTGGAACTACAGGTATATCACTGCTAGAATGCTCTCAGTCCGGCTCCATTTTCCCCTGTATTGGATCAATAAGTAGCATGTTTGTGTTTGCACGGCAACTTTCCTTTTGGCATAGGCGGTTGGCTTTATGCGAAGGTCAGCTGGAATAGTACTACAATTCATCAGAGAAATCAAATCTGTTCTTCTTGTGTTGCTTGGAACTAATGTAGAATTCAGTACATAATAAATCCCCCTTTCCTCCTCAGGGAGATCAGCCTCTGGTTTTAATTGAAGCTCCTGTTCTCGCTGTGTGGGCACTGGTTTGCTTAGCTTTCCTTAAGGAGAAACACTTTTCTGTATTATAAATTCATTGTAGAGCTCATTTCTAATGGAGAAATACGCACTGTGTGTTTGTAGAAAACAGCAAATCAGGTGCGTTTGAAACAGATAAACCATTCAATCTAGATCAGTGCAAGACACACAATATTCTATGGAAGGGCACACAGGACATCTACTTAATGTCCATCCAGGCAGAAAAATGGTTATTCCACCCCTGATAAAGGCCTGCAATCATTTTCTATCCCTTGGCTTGTTCCTTGACTTCGTCTAATACCACCCATCCTGAACTCAGCCAGACCATGTTGGATTGCTGCTGGACTTTGTTGGTTTGTTTCTCATCATACAGGTACATGACACCAGGAGATAATAGTTATTAAGGCAAATGGTGAGTATTTTCCTCTTTGTGCTCCACTCTCTGGGGGTGAATGCTGCTGTAGGACCTGCTGAACTAGTCCTCAGAAGATTTGCCTTCAGATAACCAAGACCTAAGGGAAGTTGGAGGAGGTTTAGAGTGGGACACTACCCCAGGTGACACTCAACAGGTTGTAGGGATGCAAGTGGTTATGACTCAGGGTAGAGTAATCCCTTTGAGCACCCATTGAGGCAATCTCTAGTATGAGTAATACCCACTGTAGATATTTGGGGCAAAGGTAGTTCATATCTGATTGATAAATCTAATATTCCTGGTTAAGGACCACTGGCACCCAAGTCTCTTTCTGAAAATAAATTCAATGAGCAGGCACTCTATAAAGACAATCTTCCACCAAGCAGTTGGTTCAAAGTGAAAAAATAGTTTATTGTGTCCACAGCCTTACGTGTTTCGTATTACAAACACTTGTAACACGAAACGCGTAAGGCTGTGGACACAAAAAAAATGTTTCCACTTTGAACCAATGGCCTGGTGAAAGATTGTATTTATTGAGTGCCTACTCCAAAGGATTTTTGGTTTGTACGCTCCCCGTGCTGAGGGCTCAGGGATGTGCACCTGGGCCTCTTCCCCTATGTGGTGAGTAATCACTTACTATTTGGAGACCCTATCCTTTGATTTATTAAATTCATTGACGGTCATAGTTGAAGCCTTTCCCCATTTCTTCTAGGGATGCACCGAATCCAGGATTCGGTTCGGGATTCGGCCAAGATTCGGCCTTTTTCAGCAGGATTCGGATTCGGCCGAATCCTTGTGCCCGGCCGAACCGAATCCGAATCCTAATTTGCATATGCAAATTAGGTGCAGGGAGGGAAATTGCATGACTTTTTGTCAGAAAACAAGGAAGTAAAATTTTTTTCCCCTTCCCACCCCTAATTTGCATATGCAAATTAGGGTTTGGATTCGGTTCGGTATTCGGCCGAATCCTTCGTGAAGGATTCGGGGGTTCGGCCGAATCCAAAAAAGTGGATTCGGTGCATCCCTAATTTCTTCTGCTACTACCCAACAGTTACCTACCCTGCCACTGGATAAAGGTACCCAGTATCTCTAGTACTAAACTATTCTGCAATTTATCACAACTTTCCTAACTTTATAAAATGTATGTTTCTTCCTTTGTGCCTCCTTGAGTGCCATATTTGAAGAACACAGCAGGCTTATCATATTATAATTCAGGGCTGTTCAACTGTTTCCATATAGTGGGCCAGTTATTAACAATCAATGGAGTAGTCTGGAGGCTATCAAAAACTGTTGGTGGGCATCTTCAGGTATGGCACATCTTGCTATCTAAGGATTACAATGGGCTGTAAGTGTAGTCTATGGCCAACGGGGCTTCACATGTCTCTATAAGATCAGAATTTTAAGTAGCACAGATTGTTGACCTGGCCATATGAGCAGACCTTTCCGTCTATGGACAGCTTTTAAAAAAGGCACCTGAGACTCCTAATCTTTGTCATGTCCCTTGTCCATTCATTTTCAAGGTACCCCCATCCTGTGTCCCACTGGATACCCAGTTTGTCTATACTGCAAATATATATATTTTTAATATATTGTAGACACAGCTAAGCATCTTTGAGATACTCTGTGTGTTCATTCTTGGTCCCTCCAGCCCTCAACATCTACGTTACACTAAGATGCAGATAAATTATAATGCAGACGACTTTTCACTGCCGCAGATGTTTGTTATCGTGAGTGTGAAATCTCCCATAGAAATGCAATTTCCCTTTAAGCATTTTCTTTTGCAGAAACAATGAATATTAAATCCAAGTTTTTGACATAAAAATACAACTATAATGAGATCTACAATGCCAAAGCCATGTCTTTGATGATGACAAAAGAAAGGTCAGACGTGATTGGAACAGTTGGTCCCCAGCTGGCATCAAAATTAATATTTTTCAAATGCCTTAATAACTTTATTGCAGAAAATGTTTTTTTTTTTTATTTTTTTGTTCTTTTTAAACAATCATTGATGCCACAATGATAAAAGAGGGCTAAATGCTAGAGCAGAAAAGAACTGCACCAATTTCAGATTAGTAATTGTTAAAGGCCCTTGGTCTCCCATGGAAGTTGCCATCAGATATCATGCCCAGCCTGTTGTTTGACCCACGTTCAACTTAGATTTGATCCCGAAAATTCACCTGACATTTTGGGATTGAATCCAAACTGAATGCAGGCCAAACTGTTGGATATAGTATGATGTAGAAAGAGAACTGCATCTATCTGTTCACGTTTTGAATAGTATTCTCCCTTATAGGGTAAATGTACCTTCCCTGCAGAGCCAAGTGCCCTGTTAAGAACATGGATATTTTTACAGGTAATGGAACCTTTTCAAACCCAGCTTTTTTTTTTCCTTGTGGAGCATTTTGTGCACTCGAAACCCAGTGTGAACCCAGCTGAAGAATGATTTCCATCAGAATGAACTGAATGAAATAGGAAAGGCTTGATGCAGCCACAGGCAAGGTCTTATCTCTGCATTAATAAAGGGAGCCTTTCCTTGACACTTTGATATACATCTGTTTTGAGTTGGCTTTGCCTGGAAACCTCCTTAGTCTCTTTCCTTTCACTCCTGCTTTGTGTGAAGCTGTTTCCTTAACCTCTGGAGTACTGGGGCGCATAAAGGGAAATATGCGGGATCAAGGACAAGGTGAGTAGAAAGCATCTTGAATGCATGAGGCAGGCAAGGAGCTTTTTATCTCTTTTGTGCAGACACATCACATATAGAAGAGCATCCCAAGGCTTGAGGCTGCTGTTATCACCTTCCTAAGCCTTGTGTATAAGTTTGTGTGTGCAGAACATACCATTCCTACGTATATATATATATATATATATATATATATATATATATATATATATACGTTAGCTTAAAGGATCTGACAGGTGCTTTCATACAGTTGAATTAATAAATCAATTTGCAACCCACCAAGTTTAAGGTTAGGTATACAAATGATTGGAAGTCTTAGCTGTTTAGATATATAAGCGTCTAGAGGTCTAGAGGATGCATAGATGGATAATTATTTGGATATATTCAGGATAAGCTACAAAGGGTTCTCCAACTCCAATAATCAGTCAGTAATTCATTATACTATATAACTGGGAGCCATATTATAATAAAGCATTGAGATCCATTCTTGAATGGTTTGAAGACCATAAAAATCCTTTGGATGACCACATCCAGCCCACAGGCCTCTAGTTGGACAGCCCTGAGCTGAAATATTGAAGATTACTCATCTTGGAACTAATTAAGTTTTACATTGACACTGAAAATTATATGGCATTTTCCAGTTTGTTTAAAAAATCAATTGTGCAGAAAATAATTATTGGCACAATAAGCCACAAGGTTATACCATTCCATGTTTAGTAATGCATAAACAGGAGATAAACCTTACATAGAAAGTATCATCCCAGTTAGAGAAAAGATTCCTGTAGTATTACTAAGGTGGGCACAAAGATTAAAACTGCTAATATTGTTCCTATAGAACGATTCGGCAGCTTACCTGCCCATGTGTGGGGGCTTCTGATGGGTCTCCCCGATCAATATCAGGCCAAAAATCAGCCTGATATCAATCAGTATCAATATCTGGCCATAAATCAGCCTGATATCATCAGTGCCCATTCTCTTTGTTGAGGGTTTCTAAAATGGACCACAGAGTATAAGTGAACTTGGGAAATGCTGGAAAAAGCTACCAAACTATTTCTTATATAATGATAGATTCCCCCCGATCCAATTTTAACCAAGATTCTGTTTCTTTTAAGGTCCACAGTTAGGAAAGTCCCAACTGTGGGTAGAATGAACTGCTAAGTTAGGTTAAATTAAGTGATGTAAAGTAAATATTAGTTACAAATCCATGGAAGGTCCATGTCAGGGCCTTCGGTCCCATAGACCCATGAATGAGAAGAGGACAACTTCCTATCTTGCTCTACTGGCATACCAATGCTATTGTGGTACTTGACATAGATAGACCTTGGAATGGGCAGCTTTTCACATCACATAACCAGCAGAAAGAAATTTTACATCACCGGGGATCATCAACCCTGGGCAAATCTGAATGTGGTAGAAAGTGTAGCCCTCTGTCAATTCCATGGACAGGTCCAGACTCACATTGGTTACAGATTTCTTCTCTTTTGAAATATATATATATGTATAAAAAAATGCAAAAGGTTTTTAAATATAAAAAAACACAAAAACATTGTAGTTGGAGCAGACTTCTTAGGGCCATCTTCCTACAGACACAAATATGTGTGTGTCTGTGAAATTTGTAGACATTTTGTAGATATTTGTAACACATTTTGCTTTTCGTATTTCACTTTTATTTCATAAAATTTCAACAGACTTTTGGAAAGTTAATACATTTGTCCTCTGTTTGTTATTCAATTTGGGAGGTGGAATAAATTGTTTTGTCAAAATGATAGCAATTTGTTTTTTTTAAAAAAAATCCTATTTTTTTCAGCAAAGTTATTTAATTGCTTGAAAAAGGGGCTAATTCAATAACATTCTTCTATTTCAACATTATTTTCTGTATGATCTTGGAAACCTTTTCTTTGATTTGACCCAACACATGTTGAAACTTTATAAATATGTTATTTTATAAAACATATAAATATGTTATTATAGTCCATGTTTTGAAGGAGTTTAAAGCTAAGCACTGACTAATGTTAAAGCACTGGGGGTACCAATATACTGTGGCCGATATTTGGACACCTCTTCTATAAAATGTATACTAGTCTAAAGGTGGCCATACATGGCGATGTCGCCAAACGAGCAGATCTCCCTCTGATATGCCCACCTTGAGGTGGGCAATATCGGGCTGATACGATCGGATCCTAACAATGTCAACGAATAGATGCAGCCGCGATCCCACGGGATTTTTTGTCCCATCCGATCGAGATCTGGCCAACTTTCGGACAGATCTCGATCGGTGAAGCCCGTCGGGGGGGCCCATACACGGGCCAATAAGCTGCCGACACGGTCTGTCGGCAGCTTTTATCGGCCCGTGTATGGCCACCTTAAGGTAGATTCTTCAAAGGTTGGATCTATTATCCAAGTATTCCCTGTGCATGGGGAGCATGGGAAATGCACTTAAACTATTATCCTGCACCTGTGCCTACTCAGGGTGGAGAAAGGGATACTTGAGAAATTAATCCAAAATGGCAACTCAGCACTCTAGAGAAATGTATCTCAGGCTGGTGCAATATCTATGGGAAGACGTGGGTTCAAGACTAGAAATTGGCCTCATTATTGGACCCCCACTGTTTTTCGTTATACATTTCAAACAAATCTTGGGTTGTCAAGCCCCAATAGTTAATGTGAATGTAACCAGAAAAATATTGTAGTGAACAGAAAGACTATTTTGAAGAAAAACAGAAGGAACTAAAAGCCTTACTTTCTTATACATTAAAATATAATAATTATTATTATTATTATTATTATTATTAAGCTGCTATTTGGTCAAGCAGTGCATGTGCATCAGGGCCTCATTACCAAACCAATCGGGTACAATTTATCCAGCTTGTCTAGAATTTAATCTTCTCTTTTTTTCTTTCCTGACTTGTAGACTTAGAGCAAGAGTAGAAAGATGCCGCTGGCATTAAAACCCATCCTGTTATCTCCCTCGCCCTCTCCTATTCTTTTGGAACGATGGATAACTGATACAGCTGCCAAGACTGACACTGCCAATCAGCTTCTACTCAGTAAGGTCACGCTGATGACTTGACTTGTGATTGGCTGCTGTGCCCCCGAACTGTTATTACTGTCTGTTTTGATCGGAGACGGGAGGTGGTCCCCAGTCAAACACAGAAAAGGTCTTAAGAAAGGTAATTAAATCCTGTCAGAGGCAATTATTGGTTCCAGGGCCATGGGTCTGGGACTGAATGCAGATGATCTGAAGCATTATTCTTGGAGAAATTCAAGAGCGCTTCTAGCACACAAGCCTGAGCCTTGGAGGAAACAGCAGGCTTTCTGCACACAATGCCATTCTGTGTTTTCAATCGGGCTGTGGATTTTCGTTCCCCCCCTCCCCAATCAATTATTTTTAGCCTCCTATTCACAGTGTTTTCTTTTCATTTATATTCGCCTGCCCCATGCAACTTCTTTCATCGGGCTGAAAACCCGATACACATGTATTGTCTCTGTAATTACGCATTTCCGAGAGGAGGGCTTAATTAACAAGTCGGGGCAAAAGCTGACAGATGCTGAAGTCATGATATTCGGGTTTGAAAATAATAAGTTTCACATTTGTAGAGTGAATGCATCTTGGAAAATGCCACTAAACCCTAAAGTATTTCCAAAGTAGAATTTGTATGTTGACATTGTTTTCGGTATCGCTCTTTGTTGGCTTTGGACAAAACTTAAAACCCTTCACTGTGCCACCTAGTTCTTTAAAGTGGGCGTTTCATACCTAATTACAGATTTAAGTGAATTCTCCAATACGTATGATGTCGAATTTTTACATGTTGGTGTTGTAATTAAACTTCAGCATTTGCAACTAGGTGACTGCAAGTACAGTGAGCAAAGGGCATAATGGGCATATTTTTCTGCCTTTTGTGTCTTTATTCCATTGCACCGGGAAAGTTGCAGCTAATGCAATTGCAGCCAATGTGTCAAAATTACATTTTTTTTAGCATAAAAGTGATTTGTGCACCTTTGTGCGCACATTGACGCAATGAGCTCAGAGAACCCTAAGGGCAGGACTACATGGCCGATTCAGCCTCGATCCAACGTGCTGCGCAAAATCGCAGGCGTCACGTCGGATGCGACGGAAACAAGGTAAGTAATGGCAGTGTAGGATCGTGTCGCATTGTTGATGTGGCGCGACACGACTGTCGGATGCAGACGCAGATTGCAGCGTCTGCATCCAACAGTCGTGTCACGTCGCATCAATGCTGCGACACGATGCGACAATTGAATTACTTAACTTATTTCCGTTGCATCCGATGTGACGTCTGCGATTTTGCACAGTGCGTCGGATCGCGGCTGAATCGGCCATGTAGTCCTGCCCTTAGGGTAGGACTACATGGATGTTTTCGGCACTATTCGACGTGCTGCAACAACACGCCAGCGTCAAATCGCATGCGACGGAAATAAGGTAAGTGAATGCATTGTCGGATGGCGTCGCAGCATTGATCCGACGCGACACGGCTGTCGGATGCAGACGCTGCACGCTGCGTCTGCATCCGACAGTCGTGTTGCGTCGAATCAACGCTCCGACTTCAGCCGACATTTCCATTACTTACCTTATTTCCGTCGCATGCGTTTTGTTGCAGCGCGTTCGATTGCGCCGTAAACGTCCATGTAGTCCTACCCTAAAGTTGCTCCAGAGATGGTGGTATCTCCAGGGTTCCTTTGCGTCAATAGGTGCGACTGTGCCACAATCTGGAACAGGAGGCCGGAAGGACTAAGTCATGCCAAGCGCAATTATATGGAAATGAAAGGAGCTCATTTTGACACAAGTATCTTTAATGAATGGGGTTTTACACAAAATGGACTGTAGGAGATCACAGACGTAAATGATCCCTAACTGGTTCAAAGTCCTTCACGCGTGATCCATTGGCAGGAAGAGAGGTAGAAGACACACACTTGTAGGGGTAGGAACTATGGGTAGGACTAGGCAGACAAGCTACATGCACCCCCTTAACAAATGTTCCCTAGGCACATGTCTACTCTGTCTAGAGATAGTTCCAGCCTTGCCTAGTCCTTCTACCCTCACCAGTATGAGGCAGCAATTCCAGACCTCCGTCATCATGTTGCATCAATAGGCAAAGCATACTTGTGCCAAAGTAAGTACTCGCTAATTCTCTTTTATCTGCACGCACCAGAAGTAACACAATCGTCACTCCGAAAATGTTAGCTGCCCTAGTCCTGTGCCTCGTCTACCTTACCCTATTTCCAGCTCTGACCCCGCACATTCCAGAATACAGTTCAATACAGTTTACTAAGTATTCTTCCAAATATTTCCCCTTTGGCTTCTCGTCCTCTGTTGCCTTATAAATTACACTTCTGTTTCCCAGTTTAGCTTCCTGCCATTTAATTGCCAATTGACCTTTCCTTTTAAAATTAAAATATAATTTGTTAAAACACAAACCTGGCAACTTACCCCCCAAATAATAAATGTCCTGCTTTATCTGTGCTGTTTACTTGTTGTTCCATGTGTTTTTCTGCACAGGTAAAGCATCGTTTTCTTGTAAAATGTAAAGGACTTTACAGTATAATTTGCTTTTCGAATTAAATATATACAATGACATAAATATATGTATACTGTATATTTATAAATCTGTCCAAGTAAAATTTTTCTGTTCATTTCCACCAAATGTTCTTTCAGATCCAACCAAGATGGTTGTTTTTATAGTTTTTCATTTCCATGATCTCCCATGTTCTCATACAATCATGAAGATTATGACAATACAAGACCAGGGGCCACAAGTAAGATGGTAGTTGGATGGAGTGAATCAGTACAGACAAAACTCTCTCACTCACTGGCTATGGCCTGGGCCGACCTAAAAAATCCTCTTAATTTGTGCAGCAGGAGGAGTGGAGAGAGTTGGGCATATCTATAGATCTGTTCTGAGCAGCACGAGGGGCCGAGCAAATAGCTACACATCTCTGTCTGCTCATCTCCTTCCCATTTGTCATTGAGCTGTTAAGCAACACGTGTGGTATTGGGGGAGAGAAGAGCAAGACTTTCAATGAGGATAAATACTCCCCCTTGTTTAGCACAGAGGACAAAAAACCTTTCCTAACAATTGTTGTTGTTGGACTACAGATGCCAGAATACTCCAAAATATTACAAAAGGTTAATGCATTCAAAAGAGATGAATTCTTAAAGCAATACTGCTGCATAAAACTGTATCCGAGCTTTCCAGGGCCAGCGGCCTAATAAATCCTAATCTAGTGAGAATCATACCTGCTTAAGGGTCTGGCCACACGGGCAGATATTAGTCGCCAGGCGACAAATCGCCTCTTCTTCACGGCGACTAATCTTCCCGATCTGCCTCCCACCGGCTAAAATGTAAATCACCTGGGGGCAGGCACATGGATCGCTTCCTTTTCCTAAGTCGCCCGAACTTTCCTCATGAGGCAATTACTGGCGACTTCGGGAAAACGAATCGCTCCATGTGCCTGCCCCCAGGTGATTTTAGCCAGTAGAAGGCAGGGGAAGGCAGATCGGGAAGATTAGTCGCCGCGAAGAAGAGGAGATTTGTCGCATGGCGACTTATCTTCCCGAATCTGCCCATGTGGCCAGACCCTTAGTGCAGAGACATACGTGGAGATTCAGGGACATTAGAACAATGACCCACCTATGCATAAGGGTAGAGGCACACAATGCTATCTGGGCGAGATTTTGTTGATCGCCGACAAACTGCCTCTTTTTCGGTCGACTAATCTCCCCGAACTGCCTTTCCGCTGGCTAGAATCTAAATCGCCGACAGAATGGCACTTGGATCGATTTGAAACTTTGGGCGACTTTGGAAAACAAAGTGATCCGAGTGCCATCCCGCCGGCGATTTAGATGGCGGAAAGGAAATACGAGGAGATTAGTCGCCCAGCGACAAATCGCCTATTCTTTTGGTGACTTATCTCCCCCAAACTGCCTTCCCCTCAGCTAGAATCTAAATCGCCAGCTGGATGCACTCGGAGAGCTTCGTTTTCTGACCTCGTCTGAAGTTTCCTCGTGAGGCTTTCAGAAAATGAAGCAATCAAAGTGCCATCCGACTTACATTCTAGCTGGCGGGAAGGCATTGCAGAGAGATTAGACGCCCGAAGAAGAGGGGCAATTTGTCGTTGGGCGACTAATCTCCCCCAAATAGTATTGTGAGCCTCTACCCTTATGCATAGATGGCTCATAGCTCAAGGGATTAAATGGGGTGGTTCGCTTTCACATTAACTTTTAGTATTTTATAGAGTGGATAATTCTAAGCAACTTTTCAATTGGTCTTCATTTTTTCTTTTTATATTTTTTGCTTTATTTGCCTTCTTCTTTGGACTTATCTTCCAAATGGGGGGTCACTGACCCCATCTAAAAAACCAAATGCTCTGTAAGGCTACACATTTATTGTTAATGCTGCTTTTTATTACTCATCTTTCTATTCAGACCCTTTCCTATTCATATTCCAGTCTCGTATACAAATCAGTAATATGGACTCTAGCAACCAGACGACTGAACTTGCAAACTGGAGAGCTGCTGAATAAAAACCACAAATAACACAAAATGATGCCTTTTTTCACTGCGAGGAAGGACTCGATATCCACATCTGCTAAATGCAGAGAAAGGAGCATTACCTCTTTAAATGAAAATTAGGGAAATGATCTGGCAAAGGGAATAAAAAATCATTGAGATCATTAAGGTGATTAAAGCTACTGAAATGGCAAATGTATTTTTATTTAAGGGATGTATTGAATCTATTGCTCTTTGCAGAGTGGAAACATCCTAATAAATCAAACACCCGTCTGGAATTTTACACTTAAAGAAGAACATTCATTACAGGGGAACAGAGAGAGACACTCGTTGTAGGTTAAATTGTATCTAACTAGGGGGATGGATACTCGTGTTTTATCCTTGCAAAATCCACATTGTCTCCTAGGGATAAGAGCCATCATTAGCAATGCTTAAGAGAGTGTTACATTTATGGTAATATGATACTTATAGTTAATTAAAATCATGAATTACTAAAATTGCAAAAATATAAATTAAATATAAAAAAATCTAAAATAAATTAAAATAGATTATAGACATTGTAAAAGCAAGCAAGACTGCAGTATCTCAACACACTGCATACGAATGCCTCCCAACTGTCCCGTTTTTTAAAGTCCTGTGACTGTGTCAGCCGGATTTTTATTAAAAAGTCCAGAGTTTCTCTTTGATCTCATACAATGGGGCTCATTTATCAAGACTGGGCAAATTTGCCCATGGGCAGTTACCTATAGCAACCAATCGCTGATTCGCTTTTTGAAGCCAGCTGCAAGTAGGACAATGAATGCAGCAATCTGATTGGTTGCCATGGGTTACTACCCATGGGCAAATTTGCCCAGTGTTGATAAATGACCCTCACTGACGCCAGAAAAAGATACAAGTGGGCGAATTCAATAACCTCTGAAAATTCGCCAGCGACCGCTTCACTCACATCGTGACACTTCGCCAGGCGTAGATTCGCCAGGACAATGCTAATTCACTAAAATCTGAAGTTGCGTCCAGGGCACCAGGGAACAATGGCGAAGTTGCGCTAGCGTTGGCTAATTTGCATACAGCATACAGCAGGTTAAAGTTGAATGGACGTATATGTTGCAGCACTACACAAGTCCAGGGAACCTTAATAAATAAAATAAAATTGTTATATTGCCCTACACATTAGCCCAGTGTATAGTTTATGTGCCATATGTTAGGAAATGTAGGGGGGAAGCCGGGTACTCCAGAAAAAATTTACGATGTTTTGAAGCCTATCACCCTGAAAAATGAAAAGTCGCCAGCGTTTTTTCTGGGACTTAGAAAAATTTTCAAATATTTTTTGAGGAAGTCCTATCTACTCTATTGCACTTCACCTGATCTGGGGTGGCGAAGGCAAGTCTGGCGCAAGAGGTAACGTTCAGTAAAATCCGCACTGCACTGGAATTAGCTCAAAATTCTGAATATTTTGGGCTTTTTGGGAACAAGCCAGAAAAAATTCAGCGTTTCGGGACAAAAATCGCAAAAATCCCGTAGGATTCAGGCTTTAATCAATTTTATCAAGTATTTCCCCGATCCGATTAAAATGTGCTTTATAAATAATTAATAAGGTCAAATTGTGGATTCTAGTTTGTTCGGATTTTTTTATTTTAAAAAAATCACATAAATTCAGTTTTTGATAAATACCCAGTCATACACAGGCCCAAAACACTGCAGAGTTGCCAATTTATTGGCCCGTGTTTGGGGCCCTGTAAAATGAGGACCGTATCAGTGTGTTGATGTGTTCCTCATCCAATGTTTTTGCTATTAGTGATGTCCGGGTTGGGCTTTTCCCGACCCGCATCTGCCCGCCACCCGCGCCCGACTTTCAGGTTCCTTTATAGACCCGCGCTGCCCTGTCAATGACGTTACAAAAGGGTGCGCGTCTATAGAAATTCAGCCCGGAAGCCGGCATTTGGAAGGTGGGGGGTACGAGGTCGGATGAACCCCCCCGACCCACGGGTCCCGCGGGTATCGGGCAGGCCTGCACATCACCATTTGCTACTGTATATCTAGCTTCAGTTATCTCAGGCAGGCAAATGGCTACAAAGTTTTGGTCAAGGTTCTTTAGATTTCTGTTGAAATGATTCATTAATCCAACTCAAGAATTCTCTAGTAAGTGCACTCCTAGAATAAAAATCCATAAAAGAAATGGCTCTTGGATAGAAATGCTTTTTACAGTTGTGATCATCTCAAGGGTGATGTCTCGACCTTTGATAGTCTTGTCCCTCGAGAGCTGGTTGACTCGCTTACTACCTATATGTAATAAAAACACCTTCTCTACAGTCATGGGAAATAATAACACCCCTTTAATTAGAAGTTTAGTCCACTACATAATTGTATTAGAATACTGATAAATGTGTAAAATAAGTATGTACCCACTGGTACTTACCAGGACTTTTAAAAGAGACAGCCTAGAGGAGGTGCCATTAAATAGGACCTTTTATCCAAGGGATCTTATTGTAATTTGTATCTCCATACTTTAAGTCTACTTAAAAAATCATTTAAACATTAAATAAACCCAATATGGTGGTTCTGCTTCCAATTAAGATTCATTATAACCTAGTATGGATCTTGTACAAGGTACTGTTCTTCTTGTTTTGTCTCCAATAAGGATTAATTATATATTGGGATCAAGTACAATGTACTGTTTCATTAATAGAGAGAGAATCCTTTTGATTAAAATGGGGGTCTATGGCCTTCCTATAATTTGGAGCTTTCTGGATAACAGATCCCACCCCTGCTCTAGATTTACATGGCAAATTGTTCATTCAAACATCAACATAAAACGGAAAATAAAAAAAATCAACCTTATTTTCAGCATTCATCGTCCTACCCGAATATATTTATTCGGGTATTTTCCAAAGGGAAACATTATTTTTAGCTTACAGTTTCCTTAAAATGTAATATTATCTTGTTTTTTTGTGTAAGTTACTACTGGACATTGCTAAGGACACTATCGGAGAGATGTATCGAGTGCTTGCGGGTACGTCTGAATGAAACATCAGATAATGTCACGTTTATCACTTTATTCAGTCCTTTGTGCCAGGGTTATGTTTTATATCCGATTTTTTCTTTTACAACACGATGTAGACTTGTCTTCCACAGCAGTACACTCCATATATTAAGCCAGTCAGTCAGTTCTTCTTTCATTTACCTTCAAGTATTACCTGACTTTTTTTGTACCAAGAAATCTACATTATGGTGTGAAAGATTCAATATATTTCAGGGCTACAGCAAACCAGAAAGTACTTTAGGTAGTTGGGTACTCGCTTCCATAAAGAATCGGCAATACAACTTCCAGTGCTTCTTGGGCTAGAGACCAGTGCTTCTTGGGCCTGGGTCGAGTACCAATGGAATACGCGCAAAGTGATTCTCTGATCATGCAGGGTATTCCCTGGGTAAACCACCTGGGTACCTGGCTAAGGTGTGGTCTCTCCCACCCACCCCAGAGTTGTACAAAATTTGGCTCCATTTCCAGGTCACTGGGATGTCACTTCCAGTTTCATGGGTCCAAGATTGAAAGGTAGGTAAACTGTGGGCAGAGTCAGGTAGCGGGTCTAGCTTGGGGAACTTATTAGGTAGCAGGTGCGGGTTGCAGGTCAGCAGGTCCAGGTTGTCCCCAGGTCTGACCAATATGGCTGACCAGTTCAACGCAGAACTCTACCTTGGGCATTGTGGGTTGACTACAGCCTACAAGTTTTGGAACCTTGTACATATTGGCTGGCGTAAGCAGCTGATACAAACAAGGGGCTTCCTAGAGCTTTTTGTGCCCTCACTGTCCTGGTATGTATGTTGTGGATGACGTGCAAGCTAGGGTCACCAAATGCAGGATAAGTCGCATTCTAATAAATGAGGCCTATAGTTACTTTCCCTAAAAGTGTAGTAGAATATAATTAGTATAATGCCAAGGTTTGATTTCATATTCTTTATTCCTGAATTTTGATTCTGCCCTTGTCTCCCTTGGAATTCCCTGGGGCAAATCCTTTTATTTTCCAGTCATCAGTATGATCTTGTTTGTTGACTTCTTGGCTTAACCTTTGCTTCGTTTGCCCTCTAGATCCTTCTGCAGCTCTAACTTTAGCGACTTATATCTGTAAGGTGCCATTCCCCCATCCCTATTTTGCTGTAGCTCAAGCATCTGAAATAGAAGTGCATCTTAAATGATAATTCAACTATTTCGATCAATACTCTTGCAAAAACACTGGGTTTGAAGCTACTCATTGTGTTCCAATGACATTCCCCTGCTATATTAAATTCATTTTGCTATTCTGATCAGTACAAATTCTTCTTGTTTTTGACCTGCATAACTCTACATTGTGCTGTTCAAAGTATGGGGTCACTGTATATTGTATTCTCTGAACCACCTCATTCTTCTTATTGTCATCACATAACAGTTTATTATAATGTTCTTCAGCATTCTGACTCGGTGGCCTGGAATCTTGGCAACTGTAGTTTCCGAGGGAAGGTTTCTGTAAACTATAGATTGTTTTAGGAAACAGTTGTGACAGTTTAGGATGATATGTCAAGTAGCACCTCATGAGGTAAGGTGTGGCATGCTGACATTTCTTGAGTGTGGCATGAAGACTTTCTTAGATCTTGGGTGATGTTCAATAAAAGAGCTGTGCTGTTTCACCATAACTTCAGTTTCTCTATGGGCCTTTTCAGATACTGATATTAGAGTATTTAATGGAATAAGGATCAGCTGAAGCAACACACTAGATGCACATGACTGTCATATCCATAAATATTTCTAAGTAAATGAGTAATCTCCACCCAAGTCTGGCCCATCTGGAGTTCTGGGCCAAAAGTTGGCCATACATCGGCAACTAATTGACGGGTTTTCCTGATCGATATCTGACCGAAAGTTTGCGAGATGTCGATCAGACAGGACTGTTTGTTGATGTGGTCCCACGATCTGACCGCTCGTTACCCTTCGTTATGATCCGATCGTTGGGCCCTAGGGCCCACGATCGGATCAGCCCGATATTGCCCACCTCAAGGTGGTCATCAGGGAGAGATACGCTCATTTGGTGACATCGCCAAACGAGCAGATCTCTCAGTTTATGACCACCTCCCAGATGCCCCTTTACCCTTTTGCAGATAATACTTTAAGAGCATAACAATTTATCTCTAGAAAGTCTTGTGCATATAAAATTAAGGTGAAAAATACTGTATGTCATTTACAATATTTAGAGGCTGAACTGCCTAAAATTCTGCAAATACACCTCATCAGAGATTAGCTTAAATTTACAAATGTATCCAGTGATATTTTATAGATGGTCCTATATCTAATTTTGTCCATAGATATCTGGTTGATTTTCCTGAGTGGTATCGATGGTGAATATATTACTCCATATTTTGTATTAATAGTTGTAGTCAGTCAACATCATCAATGAATATTTTTGCTTTTTTGCCTTTTGTTTTTTACCTTCCTTATTTAATTATTTTAATTTCTCTAGTTTGTATTAGCCTTGGCTCCATTAATTTGAAAAATTAAGCATGCTGATGTCTAGTCTCGGTTTTAATTGGTGATTCTGCAGTTTGGACAGAACCAAACATCTGATTGCTAGAGGCTACTAGACTATAGGCCTTTTCTTTTCTTTTCCTTATAAGGGTCAGTTTGGCCCATATAATATTTATAAACTGCATGTGATATACATTATAAGAAGTAATGTAAAACATAATAACAGAGATCACCAAAGAGTTCTATTACTATGTAAAGACCCGCTGCCTCAAGTTTTATATGTCTAAGAAACCTCCCTTCCCCAATATATATATCATCAATAAATATATAGCAGCAGTACCACCATGACATCCAAGCCAATGAAAAAGTTCTCAGAAGGAAATATGGCACAATAAACAGCAATATAATTTTTAACATGTCTCTGGTTAATACTAATATTTGGCTTTAATACATTACTGGTGCATTGTTGATTGTTTTGGTTTCTGGTCTGCTTGGCTGTTGAAGACAAGAGAACTCACCTTGTTGTGATTGCCAACATAGATTTCACCAATATCTAAAAACCCTCTCACTGAAACAAGCTGACCCTGTTGTTCCACGGGTAGATATAATGCTGGCTTTCTAGAGAGGCCATGACTTAACAGCAACTTATGATACGTACTCAGGGAAATAAATGGAAGAAAGTTTAACAGAGAAATAGCTTGGTTTTTCCATTCATTGACACACAAACTAAAAGATGGGACTCGCAGCAAGATTTATATTTCTAGTTAGCGTTCCTCTGCAAAAGCCTGAAATTCTTTTCAGCAGAGCTTCTGGCACTGGCCCAGTGAGAGGACTCAGGAAATATTATTCTTTTATTCCATCACAGCAGGTGTCTGGGCAAGCCAATAAGCTTCTGTACTCTACTTGCCGAGCTCTCTATTACTGAGCTGCTTATTCGTACAGGGAAAATAGATGCAGTTAGTAAGTTTCTGAATACTTCAGCTTTATTGTCCTGTGAGATGTTCGGTAATTTTAGGATTCTGCACATGGTCATCATATCTGAATATTATTGGAAACACTTGAACAACATATATCTCAGAGAGTTCCCTTGTATGTATGTATAAAAAAAATGGGTACAGAGAAATTATTTTTAGGTCTCAAGGTACTAACTCACCAAGTGTCTTCCAGACAGACGTGTAAAAAGATTGTTGTTTTTTAGGTACACGCGAAAGGCTGTGCCTTAGTGTACTAAATAAACAACAATCTTTTTACATGTAGGGACCCTGAGATTTGGGTGTAGTTTACTCACCAGGGCAGTTCCCCCTTGGTAATAGGACACCTAAGGGTCCTTTAATTAACTCAGGCAGCTATGTCCCTTTTCCTGGGTCTATATTTGTTCAATGGGTTGTCCATTAGGTGGAAACAGTTTAAAGTATAAAGGTTTAGCCCTTTGTGCTCGAGGTCTTTTCTGGGACCTTGCCTCGCTGGGAGGTATTACAGGTCCAGGTCTGCAGGTGGAAAAGCTAGATAGATTTATTTAGTGATAGTGAGAATGGTGATAGTCACTCCAGGAGTGAGAGTCAGCACAGGGTAGCTAATGAGCAGATGTGGCTCCAACGAGGAGAAGTAGTGGTGTGTAAACCACTAGAGTAGGAACAACAGTAGGTGAGTTGAGGAGCAGATAGGGTACCAAGACCCAAGACCTCAGACTACATACAGTCAGCGAGGTGAGGACCAAATAAGGTGCCAAGATACAAGACCCCAGGCTGAGAAACCCAAGTCTTAGGGGCATGTTTACTAACATTGGAGATAAATATCTGGAGAGATTTCTGGAGATGTTGCCCATGGCAACCAATCAGCAATTAGATTTAAACAGCCACAGCCAAGTTAGAAAACAAAAGCAAAGATCTGATTGGTTGCTATGGGCAACATCTCCAGAAATCTCTACAGATATTTATCTCCAATGTTAGTAAACATGCCCCTTAGTGTTCATCAGGATATTGCCTAGTGAGAGTGGTAATTATCTTTTGAGTCTGTTATTGCTTCTGCTCTGACGAAGTTACCTGACTTGTGTATTAGCTCACCTGGAGCACCTTGTATTCCCCTGGAGGGATTATTGCTGTCTAACACTATCCTGTCAAATAAACTACACCAGTTACTGGGAGTTGCAGGGAGTTGCACAGGTACACTGGGGCCCTGGGCACAAGCCAAGTAGTGTTAGCCTGGTCACACAAACTCAAAAATCCGCAGTGAAAGCACACTCAGGGGTGGGCTAAATAGACATCTGTCTGAAAGTTTGCTCTTTGAGTGCCTGCTCTACTACAATATGGTTTTTAAAAAAATGGGTGTCAGACCATGAGCCATGGTCTGGGCAGGTCAGAGGCAGATAAGGGCAAGTCAGGGTTGTGGGCGGAGTGGGGGAAGCAAGATACACTTGGATCAGGCTCTGCACGAAGCAACTTTTTCTGGGGTTTCTGCACAATAGAGCAACCTGGACAGAAGATAGAAAATGGCAGCATGGCGGGCAATAATACCCCAGGCTGGTGCATTTGTTTGTTTTTTTTTGAAGAAAAAGAAGAAGAGAAGCCCAGGGTTGCAGGTAAGTAACAACATGGCACCACCCAGTGACTTTATCATTTCTTATCCTTTAATTATATCCCAAATCTTGAATCCCCATTCAATAAAAGGTTAAGAAACCATTATAAACCCTAAGGTGCAGCTAGGGTGAGAACACCCAATTCAGACAGTTACACTTCTCAGTATATTATTAAAAAGGCATAGAGTCTTCTGTCTTTAAATAATTAAGGCAAAAAAGACAATTATAAAGATATTTGCTATAATGCACCAAAGCCCTACAGCTAAGCTTTTCTATTGCTTTGATATTTGGCTCCATTTTGTCATCTGTCATTTCCTTCCCTTGAGTCTAACTGCCACGTTCCAAAGAGTTTAATGAAACTCTCCCTAGGCATGACTTGCTCCTGGTAACCCTGGATGGGCTTATTGATGTTCCCTTTGTTTAGGCCGGACCCTTGCTGATCTTATAAGAAGAGCTTATTCATATTCTACGCTGTTTAATTTGGCAATGGTGAGGCACTTGGCTCGGAGCTGAAGAGGCGGCATTGAGAAGGCTGTCTGGGACATCATTCATTTCTAGGTTCCAACATATACAAGTCAACCTGCAGGAGGGGTAGGGGGATAACACTCGGCTTCTCCTGTTGGAAGTAGTGAAAGGAAATCATTCTTTCGGGTCGAGATACAGTAGTACATTTCATAACAATAAGGATCACAGAGCTCAGCATTATTCACTTGCTCTCCTGATTGGATCAACACTGACGGCAAATATTTTATACAGGGATACATTTTTAAAGTTTAAGTTTGTGCTACAAACTATCCACAGCTGCAGATTCTTGTGACTAATTGCTATTAGTCTACTCTTTGCACTGCTGGCTCTGACTCTTGAAATCCCTACAGACCTATGAAGAAGTTTGCTCAGCATTGTAGGAACTGGGGGTCATGGCTGAAGATCGATGGAAAGATGGAAGCCCCACTATGTGGAAGTGCAAGGAGATGCTTTGGATGTAGGTTTGAAGGTGTCCACTTTTGCACAACCTCGAAAGGCCTTGAGGGTGTTAATGAGTCCTGTTGAGTGGAGTTAACCCTAAACTTAAAAACACCTTACCCCCCCCTTACCCTACATAGACCTCCCTCCATCCTCCCCCCAGCCTCAGTGTTACCCCAGACAAATGCCCCTAATGTTTTACTTACCCCTCGGTGCAGATTCTGAGTTCACGGGCACCATCTTCTTCTTTTTGGTAATCTTTGGAATGAGACCAACGCTTCTGCATTTTTCGTGAGTTTTGGCTCATGCGCAGTTGGAGCAATTTTCTGATCCAGCAACAATTGCGCATGTGCCAAAACTCACGAAAAATGCAGAAGCGCCAGTCTCATTCCTGCACAAACTTTGGTGGTGGGTCCAGGTTCCATGCTGGACTCTATACGGGCTCAGATTTCCCATCTCTCCAGTCAGGCTAATGCCCGAATCTTTAATTCTTGCTAAGTGGGCTGGGGAAGCCAGGAGCCACAAAAGGGAGCCAAATGGGAGCTGAAGCGAAATGGGATGGGAGCCTAAGCCAAAGCTGCTAAATAGGAGCTGAAGTCAAACCAGCTGAATGGGAGCCAAAGCCATTGAGTGGGAGCCAAAGCCAGCGGAAAGACCCAAATTGGAAACCGCACAGGGGAACAAAAAAGCCAAAAAGGAAGAAAACCACCTAACAAATTTAAAGGAAAGTTTCCACTGAACACCAATGGGTTTTTTTTTTTAAATCACTGGCCACCAATGTTCTTTTTTATTTTCACGGAGGGAGGGGGACAGTGGCGCTGCGCTAACGAGTTGAGCAACTTGCCTCAGGCGGCAGTGCCCTGCTATGTACCAAGGGGGGACTATCCTGGTACTTTAAAGGAGAACTCAAGCTTGAAGGGGTTGTTCAACTTTGAGATAACTCTTAGTATGATGTAGAGAGTGATATTCTGAGATAATTTGCAATTGGTTTTCATTCATTTCATTATTATTGAACGTTTTTGAGTTATTTTGCTTTTTATTCAGCAGCTCTCCTATTTGCATTTCACGCAATCTGGTAACTAGGGCCTTAATTCCCCTAGCAACCATGCATTGATTTGAATAAGAGACTGGAATATGAATAGGAGAGGCCTGAATAGAAGGGTCAGCAATAAAAAGTAACAATAACAATACATTTGTAGCCTTACAGAACATTTGTTTTTTAGAAGGGGACAGTGACGCCCATTTCAGAATCAGAAGAAAAAGACAAATAAATATAAACTATAAAAAAAAAAATAATGAAAACCAATTAAAAATTTGTTTAGAATTGGTTGTTCTATAACATACTAAAAGTCAGCCACCACTTTAACTAAAGAAGTAGGTTAGAAATGTTGTACATGACATTTTGTGCTTCTGTACCAGCCCAAGGCAACCACAGCCCTTTAGCAGTAAAGATCTGTGTCTCCAAAGATGCCCCAGTAGCTCCCCATCTTCTTTTCTGCTGATTCACTGCACATGCTCTGAGCTGCTGTCACTTACTGAGCTTAGGGAGCCACTCACAATATACAGTACACATTGAATAGAAATGTCACAATATAAGGCTGATTAGTAACTAATACAGATAATTACTACATGGCAGCACAGAAACCAGTGCAATTAGCATCAGAATTTAATAATCAGCAAACCTGTAGCATCAGCTTATATTACAGCCAGGGAAGCTCATTTTCTGCTGGATAATTAGTGACGAGCCCTAAGCTTAGCTTCTCAACAGCCAATCAGAGCCCACTGAGCATGTGAGTGTCACAGACACTTTCCAAGATGGTGACCCCCTGTGACAAGTTTGAAGTCCTGGATCATTGCTGCTATTGACAAGCTCAAACTTTAGCCTCGTGCAATAAGTCCACTAAATAAAACATGGCAGTTTTAGACATATTTATTTTGAGGGCAGGACTTCACAGGCGATTTCTTAGTGATCCGACGTCACGTCGGATGCGACGGAAACAAGGTAAGTAATTCAATTGGTGTCACATTGTTGATCCGACAGTCATGTTGTGTTGCATTAACAATGCAACACGATGCGACACTGCCATTACTTACCTTGTTTCCGTCGCATCCGACGTGACGTCTGCGATTTTGGGCAGCGCGTCGGATCACTTAAGAAATCGCCTGTGAAGTCCTGCCCTTAGGGTTTAGTTCTTCTTTAACAGCCAATCGCCCCTGGGGGAGGGGGGAGGCCCTGACCACCAATTATTATTTTTTACATTTATAGGAGGCCAGAACCTGGCTACCTATGTTTTTTTTTTTAACATTTATGGGGGGACACCTGACCACCAATTTTTTTTCGTTTTATGGGGGGCCTGGCTGTAAATGTTGCATGTTTATATGTGGGCTGCGTTGATTTTTTTTTTTGCCAGGGCTGCTTTTAAATACCAGTCCGGCCCACGCATGTGTCTATCTTTATGCTGTGTTTTACAGGTATAGGACCCGTTTTCCAGAAAACCTATAATTACGCGAATTTTGTCCCCATCGACTCCATTATAATTAAATAATTCAATATTTCAAATTCAAAATATTTCAAATATTGAATTTTTCTCTGTAATAACAAAACAGTTGGTCCCAACGAATTCACCTTTATTAGTGGGATAACAATCCTATTGGGTTTATTTATAAGGGGTCGATTCACGTAGGGTCGAATATCGAGGGTTAATTAACCCTCGATATTTGACTAGGAACTAAAATCGTTCGACTTCGAATATCGAAGTCGAACGATTTTGCGCAAATCCTGCGATCGATCGATCAAAGGATTTTTCGAACGATTCGAAGGATTTTAATCCAACGATCGAAGGAAAATCCTTCAATCAAAAAATCCCAGGCAAGCCTATGGGGACCTTCCCCATAGGCTAACATTGACTTCGGTAGCTTTTAGCTGCCGAAGTAGGGGGTCTAAGTTTTTCTTAAAGGGACAGTACTTCGACTATTGAATGGTCGAATAGTCGAACGATTTTTAGTTCGAATCCTTCGATTCGAAGTCGTAGTCGAAGGTCGAAGTAGCCCATTCGATGGTCGAAGTAGCCCAAAAAAAACTTCGAAATTCGAAGTTTTTTTAATTCGAACCCTTCACTCAAATTTAGTGAATCGGCCCCTTCATGTTTAAATGATTTTTAGCAAATTGCGGAAAGGTCCTGAGCATTCTGAATAACAGGTCCCATCCCTGTATAAAGGGCTCTTCGCCTTGTCTATTTTATTGGCGCAGTTACTGAATCCTGTCTCTTTTAGAGAAATCCCTAGAGAACGGATTGTGTGTGTCGCAGCGGGTTGCTCACTGTGAGCACAGCAATATTTCAATTAAAGCCAGTAATACCTGTATCCTAACTCCTAACTTAATTAGCTCAATGGCTGCATTATCTATCTGAAATACCCGAGGACATCATTTCCAACCACACAATTTCTGCGGGTCACAGTACATCATTTAGTTTGGAGATTTGGGTCACAGGCTTTGGCTCTTTCCTGGCACAACTGAACAGACAATTTTGTACTGTAGGAAAATGAGCGGCGAGAAACGTAATGCAGAGATGTACTATTCCCTGTGTCATTTGTGCAGTGCTCCAACTTAAAGGGATACCGTCGCAGCCTGATTACCCTTTGCAAATATTTACCCTAAAGGGCAGGGGTCCCTAACCTTTTTTTTTTTTTTTTTTATCTGTGAGCCATGTTTAGATATAAAAAGAGTTGGGGAGCAACATAAAAATTTTTCCTGGTTGGCACAAATTAAGTGCTCTGTATGGCCATTTAGTAGCCCCTATGCGGACTGGCAGCCAGCGTTCGACTGGGGGGGCCGGGACCCACCGGAGCTGCTGCCTTGGGGCACCCCCCTGAGCCACAAAGCCCCCCCAGCCCACATGCTAGGGTTGCCACCTGGCTGGAAAAATGATGGTTGATCCCAATGTTATTAATAGAGAAAAAAGATAAATATATAGGAAGGCAGCGGCACCTCTGGAAAAGGTGGCAACCCTACCCCCTGCCTGAGCCGCAACCCACTACGGGAACCCCTGTTGGTTACAAGCCTGTACTGTAAAACAGAGTCTCCTGTAGGCTGCCAGCAGGGTCGGACCGTGCTGGCCGGAACAGGGAAAAAACCCGGTGGGCCCAGGCCTAGTCTGAACTTGCTGGCAGCCTACAGGAGACTCTGTTTGGTTTTTATACAACCAAAACTTGCCTCCAAGTCTGGAATTCAAAAATAAGCCCCTGCTTTGAGGCCACTGGGAGCAACATCCAAGGGGTTGGTGATTAACATGTTGCTCGCAAACCACTGGTTAGGGATCACTGCTATAGGGGCTGAGATTCCCATTGCAATATATTTCAATTATTAACTGTAAGAAGACTGGACAAAACTATAGGCAACTGCCTTTTCACAACTGAGAACCTGTCCTATTATTTTGTATTCATTGGCAGGGTTTTTATGACTTTATACATTTGTATCTCTTAAAATGAACACGGCTGTTTCCTCTGCCTTGCTAAGCATTGATATACCAATTATTCTGCTAATTTAGATCACTGTTGTGCAGTGGCGTCACTAGAATGCGCTGGGCCCCCTTGCAAAAATAATTTTCAGAGGGGCCGCCGCACTTCGATCCTCATCCATAAAATTGGTGCAATCCAACATGTTTATTTGCACTTTGCACCCTGCCCTACATGTAGAACAGGGATCCTCAACCGTTTGAACCCACAAGCAACATTCAGAAGTAAAAGGAGTTGGGGAGCAACACCAGCATGAAAAATGTTCTTGGGGTGCCATATAAGTGTTGTGATTGGCCATTTGGTAGCCCCTGTGTGGATTGTCAACCTAAATCGAGGCTCTGTTTGGCAGTGCACCTGTTTTTTTTTTTATACAACCAAAACGTGCCTCCAAGTCTGGAATTCAAAAATAATCACCTGCTTTGAGGCCACTGAGAGCAACATCCAAGGGGTCGGAGAGCAACATGTTACTCACGAGCCACTGCTTAGGGATCACTGATGTAGAAGAATGGAGTGCAGAAATCTGTGTTTAACCCATGAATATATTATAGGTATGGGACCTGTTATTCAGAATGCTCGGGACCTGGGGTTTTCCGGATAATGGATCTTTCTTTAATTTGGATCTTCATACCTTAAGTCTATTAGAAAATCATGTAAACATCACCTAAACCCAATAGGCTGGTTCTGCTTCCAATAAGGATTCATTATATCTTAGTTGGGATCAAGTACAAGCGACTGTTTTATTATTACAGAGAAAGGAAATATTTGCATAAAATGGAGACTATAGGCGCAAATTCACTAAGCGCCGAACGCTAGCGTTAATTCGCTAGCGTTTGGCATTTTCGTTACTGCGCAAATTCACTATCGAACGCTGGCGTAGTTTCGCTAGTGTTACTTCGCATCCTTACGCCAGACGAATTTCCGCTAGCGACGTAACTACGCAAATTCACTAACTTGCGCAGTGTACTGAACGCTACCTTTTACGCTAGACTTCCTTCGCCACCTCAGACCTGGCGAAGCGCAATAGAGTAGATAGGGATTGTTTCAAAAAAAGTCAAATTTTTTTCTAAGTCCCAAAAAACGCTGGCGTGTTTTCTACATGATGAGTGATAGGCTGAAAAAGATCGAAAATATTTTTGGGGCTCCCCTCCTTCCCCCCTACATCTCCTGACTCATGGCAACTTACCTAGACAGTGGGCACATGTGTAGGGCAAAATAACATTTTTATTTGCTGATTTGAAGGTTTTCTAGGCATTTGTAGTGCTGATACGTGTTCCTCCATTGAAATTTGAATTTCGCGCCGTATGCAAATTAGCCTTCGCTAGCGTAATTTCGCTTTGCATAGCGAATCAACGCTAGCGCAACTTCGCAACCTTACGCTACCCCTGTGCGCAACTTCGGATTTTAGTGAATTTTCAGAGCGCTGGCGAAACTACGCCTGGCGAAGTGTGGCGAAGCGCGGCGAAGTTGCGCCTGGCGCATCTTAGCGAATTTGCCCCTATGGGTGACAATCTTCCTGTAATTCGGAGCATTCTGTACAACAGGTTTCCGTATATCAGATCCCATGCCTGTACAGCCTGTGTGTCCCTATGTCAGCCAATAAGGACACCGGATTTTCAATCCAACACTAGGCGCAGGTGTAGGTTGGACCCCAGACAATGAATCTTCTGAAGGTCTCTATGTCCTGCACTGATGCATTCAATGGGCTTTACATCGGACCTGTGACCACAGGGACCAATAATCAGTTGTAAAATAAGTTGGAATCTCCACTAGGAAGGACAGACTTTGGGTTCTATTTATCCATTTGCGCACAAAAATATTATATTATTAAATAAGAAGAAAATAAATGGGAACCGCATCCCAGCTCTGTTCTGCTTTATGAACCAATCTACCTGGTATCCAAGACAAACCCAACCCTTATCTTTTTATATGACCTACAAGGTAAAATGATATCCGAGCGTGAAGAATTGAATCCATGCAGTCACAATATGGTATCAGTCATTCTCCATGATGTATGTGTGTTGCCCTTTCCACCAGCTTAGAGACGCTTGGGGCTTTTATCGGCAGTCGGGGATAATGGCTGACCTTGAGGGCCGCACGGAAGTGCGATTTAAGGTGTCGTCATTCCATGAGCACCCCGAGGAGATTAGGGCAACGTATTGGTGTGCTTTCAGCAAACTTCATCTCTTTCATGGCTCTCACCGTGGAAGAATTTGATACAGGGATGGCAGCAAAGCTCTGGGAGTAAATGAAATATTGATCCGTGCTCCACTGGCCTTGCCTTCACCTTGTTCCTGCTCTGTGAGTTACTGACTTTCCATTTTGGCTGTAATAGGAATTATTACAACAGGCCTCTGCAAGTAATTACTTGGCATAGAAAAAAAGGAGGGTCCCCTTCATATATATATATTTTTAGCAGACGTTATTTTCCATCAGACCAGCAGTCGGCTTTTTTGGCCTCGTATTTCCTCTCCGTGATTCAATTCCTCAAGCCGCCATTAATCAAGGTCTTTTGTCAGTGGAAGTTTATCAAAAGTATTAAATGAGCAAGGTTGCGCGGCCTCCTTGCGGCGGAGGTGGAGGGAGAGAGTCGCGCCAAAGGGAAGGCAGTACATTTTCAAAATATGGACGGCTGCCCTTGTGATGCATTGGGATGTCGTTTCAGTGGTGAGGAGCTGTTTGTTTCGGTGATAGATAGAGTCGCTCGGAATCTTCCCCGGCTTTGTGTTATAGCTGCCGTTTCAGCGAGACCTCGGTTCTGATTCTGGTCAAGGTCACCGATATGAAGCTTGGGGCAAACAGCAATTCATTAAAACATACTTAATAGGGTTTGAAGCTGAAGCTGAAGGCCAGCAAATGGTTTATTTTGCTATCCTTACAATTGCAGCTGTCTCTTAGCATGGAGACTATGGATGCACCGAATCCAGTATTCTGTTCGGAATCCGGCCAGGATTCGGCCTTTTTCAGCAGGATTCAGATTTGGCTGAATCCTGCTGCCCAGCCGAACCGAATTTGCATTAGCACAAAACAAGGAAGTAAAAAAAATGTTTTCCCTTCCCACTCCTAATTTGCATATGTTTGGTATTCAGCCGAATCTTTCGCACGGGATTCGGGGGAATAGGCCGATTCCAAAATAGTGGATTCGATGCATCCCTAATGGAGACTGGAGGAGCCACACTAAAAGAGTTAGAGTATTGAGAATACATGATGGACCTGCCTGCATTGGCCTTTAAAGGACAAGTATTAAGTGGTGGGGTGTGTTGATATATTAGGCACCCCCCTACTGATTATAATCACTAACCTTGAACTGGTGCTCCTCTTCCCAGAAGGCCCAGGGACCTTTCACAAGTGCTGGAAAAAACATACCCCAGGCACAAGTTTTAAAGGTATACTGTTGTGAGAAAACATGTTTTTTTTCAAAACGCATCAGTTAATAGAGCTGCTTTAGCAAAATTCTGCACTGAAATCTGTTTCTCAAAAGAGCAAACAGATTTATATTTAATTTTGAAACCTGACATGGGGCTAGACATATTGTCAGTTTCCCAACTGCCCCCAGTCATGTGACTTTGCTCTGATAAAATTCAAGTCACTCTTACTGCTGTATTGTAAATTGGAGTGATTTCATCCCCTCCCTCCCCCTCCCAGTTGCCTAACAACAGAACATTGGGAAGGTAACCAGATAGCAGCTCCCTAACACAAGATAACAGCTGCCTGGTAGATCTAAGAACAGCACTCAATAGTAAAATCCAGGTCCCACTGTGACACATTCAGTTTCAGTAGGAGAAATAACAGCCTGGCAGAAAGCAGTTCCATCCTAAAGTGGTAAAATGACCAGGCAAAACAACTATTGGAATTAATAGGGGGTGCCTTACATACTTGTACACTCCAGTGATTTATCGTTTTTCATTTTGAAGACAGACCAGAAACCCGCAGGACCTGTAGGTTAATCCATGGGGTGAGTAGGTCAGACTGGCAAAACTCTGAGGGGTCAAACTCTGTCCACCACCCACTCGCACCCATCTGTCCCACCTCACACCCTCAGGTGGCATCAGAGATGGATGGGTTGGGTTGGTATATGTATATGTATAGTTGGGTGTATGAGTTGGGTGCAGGTCGGAAGAGGCTGGGTTAGGGTTGGCTTTTCGCCAACATGCACAGCAACTTTCCTTGTCCTTTAAGACAGATGGTATTTTTCTTTTCAGTTGAAGCCCACCTTGGAGATCCAACCTGTGGTCAGGGTCCCCCTTAACTCATAGCAAGGATAAACATATAGGAAAATATCAGTCATTCAACTATAGTTGCAAGGACATCTGGGGCAACAATTTGTTTTCACTCTGATTCATACCCAATCTGAGCTTTCAGGTATCTCTAAAAGACCAATAGACATTCCACCAAAACTATCACCCTAACTGGCTACTACTCCAACCCTCTCCAAGAGGCAGCACATATTCTCTGCAGTCAGTTATATACTGTAGATGAATATAGAGAGATGCTCACAATTCACTGTCTGGTTAAGGGGGTATAAATGTGAGGTAAGCATTACAGGTATGGGATCCGTTATCTGGAAAACCGTTATCCAGAAACATCTGAATTATGGAAAGGCCGTCTCCCGTAGACTTTATTCTATTCAAATAATCCAAACATATAATTAATCCTTATTTAAGGCAAAACAATTCTATTGGATTTATTGAATATTTAAATGCTTTTTAGTAGACTTAAGGTGTGACGATCAAAATTAAAGAAAGATCCCTTATCCAGAAAACTCCAGCATTCTTGATACAGGTCCCATACCTGTACTGGTTGAGCCTGCATTTCCAGGCTTGCCAAAGCTTTACATTTCTGGTATTGGGTTCCTGGCTCTCCACCAACAAAGGGGTTCGAACAGCCCCCCACAGAATATAGGAACGAATTGGCTTTCACATTTCCAATTCGTTTTTGTCGTCGCAATTTTTTTTCTTTGCGGTTCAGCTGATAAAACCCAAGTTGCTGTATTCGATTTCAAGCCATTGTTCATCTAATGGATCACTGGGTTTCCGTATTTCCCAGTGACCTTGGATCACATCATTGGGTTTATCTGCATAAACTGGCATTTATTTGTCAAGATTTACAGATTAATTGCCTTTAACTTTCCAGCTGCAATTACGTGGCCCAGGGATTTGTACGTAGCCGGCATACCTAGCTTTCCACACCGTGCGCGGCGTATTCATTTATTCCGAAAGAGAAAAAAGTCCTTCTTCTGGTAGGGAGAGAGGTCATGGCCCCATGAAAACATGCTATTATTTATGCCAAGAATGGTTTGCCCATGGGATATCCATTTCAGCCCTGGCTTTGTGTGGAAGCAGAGTCCCACATTAATTATGATAATTAGCGAAATGACCTGGAGCCAAGGTACCCAGTTCTGTATATTTCAGGCATTTCTTATCCTCAGCTTGTTAAAACCAACAATTCACATTCGCTTGTTTTTTTCCAAGTCTTTACTCCAAAGTAACTGATTTTTATTGTTAAAGGGACTGTTTTTTTATTCACCTTTATACCCAGTTTTAAAATGTGTATTTTTTCCGCACCTCTGGTTGGCATAAATTTGTATTTTATTTTCAGGTATTTTATTTATAGCGGTACCCCATAAAATGTAATATTCCAGAACACATGAATGAATAAATGTACTGACAATGCCATGTAAAAATACCTCCTGCAACACCTTACACAATAAGGGGGTTATTTACTAAACTTCAAATGCAGAAATCACTAAAAATTCGTGTTTTTTTTTCTTCTAAAATCGGACTTTTAAAAAATCACAAACCCAGGGGATGTAAAAGCCCGAATTAGGGCATCTCAGATCTGTCGATGTTTAATATAAGTCAATGGGAGAAGTCCCAATGATTTTTTGATGTGCGCTGGATTTCGTGCAATACCCCAAATTTTTCGGAGTTTTCAGGCAAAAATCGGGTGGAAAATCAAAAAAAAATCGTGAAAATCGCATGAAAAATCCAATAAAATTGTGAAAAGCAAATTTCCGGGAAAATGTAATAATGAATAACCGTAAAAATCCTGAGCGGAGTTTGTAGCAGAAAATATTGAGATCAATTTGGACCTTGATAAACAAACCCCATACAAGTTAAATACAGTGCCAATTTTATACATTCCAAAACTCGAGGCAGAAAGAAATATAGTGCCAATTGCATATATTTTGTCCCCAGCACACATGGTACACCTTTCAGAATAACTGTAGTAGTCGTTCTACTGTATGTATAATTCCCCAATACACAATAAAACACAGTTCCAAACTAATACATCAAAGAACACCCAGGTTTAAAAACAGTGTTAATGCCATATATAATGCCCCCAGAAAACATAGTAGTGTAAAGACAATGCCAGTTTCATGTATAATACCTTAAACACATGGCAGGATAATTACAGTGCCAACTCCATATATAATGACCCCAGAACACATGGCAGGATAATTACAGTACCAATACCATTTATAAAAACCCCAGAACACTTGGGGGGATAAATGCAGTGCCAATTCCATATATAATGACCCTAAAACACATGGCAGGATAATTACAGTGCCAATTCCATTTATAATAACTGCAGAACACATGGTGGGATAAATACAGTGCCAATTCCCACATATAATGACCCCAGAACACATGGCAGGATAAATACAGTGCTAATTCCATATATAATAACCCCAGAACGCATGGCAGAATAATTACAGTGCCAATTCCATTTTTAATAACCCTAGAACACATGGCAGGATAAATGCAGTGCCAATTCCACATATAATGACCCCAGAACACATGGTGGGATAAATATAGTGCTAATTCCATATGTACTGACCCCAGAACACATGGGGGAATAAATACAGTGCTAATTCCATTTATAATAACCCCAGAACACATGGCGGGATAAATGCAGTGCCAGTTCCACATATAATGATCCCAGAACACATGGTGGGATAAATATAGGGCTAATTCCATATGCAATGACCCCAGAACACACAGGGAAATAAATACGGTGCCAATTCCATATATAATGCCCCTAGAACACATGTCAGGATAATTACAGTGCCAATTCCATTTATAATAACCCCAGAAAACATGGCAGGATAAATACAGTGCCAATTCCACATATAATGAACCCAGAACATATTGTGGGATAAATACAGTGCTAATTCCATATGTAATACTCCAGAACACATGGTAGTAGAAATATAGTGCCAGTTTCGCATATACAGTATATACCTCAGAACATATGGCAGGGAAGGGAAGGAAAAAAGGTGTAAATCAGCACTTTTTACCATATAGGCAGGCTTTTACAGTGTTGGACTGGGGAGGTCTGGGCCCATGGTGTGAAGCATCTGGGGTGGGGAACTGGCCTATTCTGGCAGGACCCACTGAGTTTTTTGTCTTTGTTCCGTCATCTCTGTCCAACCCTGGGTCTTTATGATCCAACATGGGCCTACACAAGAATACAGTGCTTGGTATTTGGCAGTTCTGTATTAGTAAATACATGGGCTGGGGTGCATGTAGGTGTCCCCATCCAGCCTTCTAACTTCTTCATGCTCCCATGGTGAAAACCATGGATTGTAGTGCAACAAAATTTGCTGGAAAAAGAAACATGAAAATATGGATTCTTTGGCAAAAAAACCCCTTCTGTTTAAAAGTTGCCTGATACAGATATACCCGCCAGATGCGTGTTTCACATTGACAATGAATTTGCTTCATCCGTTACAATATACATTACTGTCCCTGATCCTCGGCTGTGAACGCCAGCTTTATTTGATGTTAGGCGCTTAGCTGGATTTGCACTTGGACCTAGATGTAAAAGGCCGGGGCATTATCTGTTTTTTTTTCTACCTAGTCTTCAAAGGGTCCTTTTCTAGTGCACAGAATCCAGTTAAGTTGGACAGCCTGTCCTCTTTCACAGTGGCTTTATTAAATCACTGCAAAAATGTCATCCAGTTCAATCCGACTATAAAAAGGATATAAAAACCATACACTGGGCGACTCTCTGTGATGTCCTAAAGGCTTTTTACATGCTTTAATAGTTCAGTCATAAGACTCTGCTGCTTTGATCATGCTCGGCGGAACATATCATGGAAAATTTAGGAAACTGAGTGTTCCGACGGCAGTGCAGAGAATGCCGTCACATCACCAGTCACAAAGTCACTTTTGTAATGTGGAATCAAAGCAACGAATATCAGCTTTACAGCAACAATAAACAACGGAATATAGACTTCGTCTCCACAAAACTGATAAAAACAGAGATAAGAACCCTTGGCACCAATGTTCTACCTAAATTGCACACGTGAGGAACATGTGGGTTTCCAAGAACACACAAAATATCACTTACCACTTTAAAAGGGTTGGTAAATCAGGATAGGGAAAGATGAGAGGTTGGAGTTAGGACAGTCAAGGTTTCTGTAGACTGTGGGCAGGGGATGCAAGAGGACTAAAAGGTGCAAGAGTGGAACTGTGTTCTGGGCCTCACAGCAGATAGAGTAATCCAACCGCAAGGACATTGTCCTGGTTTCTACTGTTACGTTGACCCTCATCTCTTGAGGCCACGCATATGTAGAGTCTTTGCACTGGATCCTACCTAGGGGAACTCAAGCTTCAGTCTTAGGGAGCATGCTACTGAAATGAAAGGAAATTGTATTCCACTTCTAAAGAGTTGTTTTCCGGGTTCCTGTTCAACACCGGTTTGCCAACAGGGATAAGTGGGTAATCTTTGAAAGGGGAGACATGATGGAGGTCCAAATCCTACTTGTATTAAACTGGCTACGGATCATGGGAACAGCTAGAGAGAATCATATGTTTGCACCAATCTACTGCCCTTAGGCCACAGCCTTTCAAACTTTTTTCCTCTGGGCCCCCATTAGGTGATCAACATTTTGTCATGCCCCTCCTTCCTAATGACCATGACATGGTCAAAACAATAGATCATTGTCTTAAATAACTAGTGTTGGCCAACATAACCCTCCTTCACTCATTGAAACTCAGTTCTGCTAAATGTTACTTGGAATATGGACTTTATATTACTTTTATTCTAGTTTTAATTATATACTTCTCCATTCTCTTTTCTCTTTGCTTCTCCAGCCCACTCCCTCCATCAATCCTGATTCCCTTGCCCACTTTGTCTACTTTTTATATTTTTCCAGCCCCTTTTCCATCTTTCCATTTCTCTCTTCCATTCTCTCATCTGCTTTTCTCTTGTGCTCTCTCATCAATCTCACTTTTTCTTTTTCGAGAAGGAAGAGAAGGCAGAATGAAATTACCCTTCCCATAATAACCACTCTGTATAAAAGAACTCCTCCTTATCTGTTAAGGTGCCCATACATGGAGAGATCCGCTCGTTTGGCGATGTCGCCAAACGAGCGAATCTCCCTCCAATATGCCCACCTTGAGGTGGGCAATATCGGGCTGATCCGATCATGGGCCCTGGGGCCCAACAATCGGATCCTAGCGAACGCAAACGGGCGGTCGGATCTCGGGACCGCATCAACGAACAGATGCGGCCGCGATCCGACGGGATTTTTAATCCCATCCGATCGAGATCTGGCTTACTTTCGGCCATATCTCGATCGGGGAAGTCCGTCAGGGGCCCCCATACACGGGCCAATAAGCTGCCGACTTGGTCTGTCGGCAGCTTTTATCGGCCCGTGTATGGCCACCTTAAGGGTGATGGCACATGCTGCTACTTGGGGAGATTAGTCGCCCAGTGACAAATCGACTCTTCTTCAGGTGACTAATCTCCCCGAGATGCCTTCCTGCCAGCTAGAATGTGAATCGCCGGCGGGATGGCACTAGGATTCCTGGTGAGGTAACTTCGGGCGACTTCGGAAAACGAAGCGTTCCGAGTCACTGGGTGACTAATCTCCCCAAGTAGCAGCGCGTGCCAACACTCTAAAGGCTTGATTATACAGAGATCATTAACTTTATTTTAACAAAATCTCTTGATTACAGGGGAGAAGAGATGGTAAAGGTAAAAACAAAAAAGAAATTTCTTAGAAAAATTTAAGGAATTATGTTTTTTCTTTTCATAGGCAGATTTTATGTTCAAAACAATTCCTAAAGCTGAAGATAATTGTATATTTTTGCCTCTTTAAATTAACCCCTACACTCTTGGCTATTCTTCATATGTTGCAGAGAGCATTCCCTGATTTCTTCCCTTGCTGGCAGTTGTCATGGGGAATCCTAAGCAGTTTCCCTTCTCCTCACCATGTCCAGTAAATATTAATGGAATTTCCTTCAGCATGGGACCATATAGAATAGAGGCGGAGATCTTGTATGGAGGCTTATATATTTTTGCTTTTACAGTGAAATTGAATAATGTTATCAGTGACCTTTTGGCTTTTCCTTATGTCTTAATTTTTTAAGGGAGGGAGGAAAGCTTCAGATAAAATTGCAATTTGATTATGTTGCTCTTAGAAGTAATCAAACTGATGGTATTTTGTGCATTCTGATGCACTTTCCTATTCAGAGTCTTTCTATTTGTCTTGCCGTATGGCAGAGAAATCATTTCTGCTTGCACAGTGAATCCTAGCAACAATCATTGGCACATGATTGGTTTTCAGCTATTGCTGTCAAATTTTATATAGCTGCTCTCCTTACTCCAGAACTCCAGAATTTTTTTTCCAGGTTCGCCTCGAAAAAGACACCGATAGACTCCAATGGGTAAAAAAAAAAGTTTTGCGACAAAAAAAATTGTCGCCCATAGACTTCAATGCATTTGGTGAATCTTTTGCCGTTTAACAAATTTTCAGCGAAGCAAAACAGGTCAGATTCGCGCATCACTACTACTTATTTCAAGTTCCAGGTATTCGTTTCTCTTGTTTTCAAATATTTTACCCTGTTGGATGGCCTTAGCCCACTTGGTGAATTCAGCTCTTTATTGTCACATATTTGCTCTGAAATTTGAGAATCTTCAACCATGTTTTGGGGTCCTAGAAAGAAAAATGGTTTTGGAACAAGAGCACATTTCGAAGAAGATCTCTCAAAGGTTGGTGGGCTTGAAGGCCTCCCTTTCTTTTCCCTCTTATTTCGGAATGCTTAAAATAAAGAAAAATGGTTTTAAAATACACATATCGAAGAAGATCTCCAAAAATTTGGTGGGATTGAAGGCCTCCCTTTCTTTTCCCTGTTATTTCAGAATGCTTAAAATAAAGAAAATGGTTTTACCAGTTTGGTTAAACAATTATATTGGAACAAGAGCACATATCGAAGAAGATCTCTCAAAGGTTGGTGGGCTTGAAGGCCTCTATCTCTTTTCCCTGTTATTTCGGAAAGCTTAAAACAAAGAAAAATGGTTTTACCAGTTTGATGATACAATTATTTTTGAACAAAAGCACAAATCGAAGAAGATCTCTCAAAGGTTGGTGGGCTTGAAGGCCTCCTTGCTGTTTCCCACAGGACATAAACCTCAAGAGGACACCAACTCAATATTGTTGCTCAACAGTGGGTTACCCAGATACTCTGGAATAAACACAGCAGTTTGTTCCAACGTTTTATTGAAGGCTGAAGATGTAATCCCAAAAAATCGCAGATGGACACTGGACACAAATGAGGAACTTCCTTTTGTGTAATTGTCACATTAATACCCCAGTGGGTATATTGGCTGATATTTGTACACTAGTGATGGGTGAATAAATTTGGCAGGCATTGATTTTTGGTGAAATCCCACGTTTTGCCGCTGGCAAATGTTTTTGCGAAACAGTGTCAAAATTGGTGCACTCATAAAAATTATTTGGACGCCCATTTGACTTTAATACATTTGGACAAAATAGTTCCACATACAAAAATTGACGCGCGTCAAAATTATTTTGACACCCATCGACTTCAATGTGTTTCACACATTTTTTGCCGATTTGCTAATTTTTTCACCGTTTTTTCAGGACAGATTCGACCATCACTAATGTATACCTAAATACCTTTGTGTTGCTGGAGGCCTTTAAGACATTTTTTGGGGCCTTGTCGCTAGGCCATAACCGACACTTGGGTCTCCTGTTAGACAGGACCTTTCTTGTCCTTATTGTACATTTCCTGATCTCGGACCTACGGAACAAGAGCCTCTCAGGCTTATCACTCGCCGCTGTATGGACCTGGAAACCAACTATAAACCTGGATTTCGGCTGTGAACAAAAAAACACCCTCAAAACACAGTGATGAAAAAGGCAGAATTAGTCCAGTTCATTAAAATCATTAATAGTCATGAAATGAAAACCACCAGAGTCCAAAAGGCTTAATGTCCTTTCCATATTAATTAGATGAAAGCAAATGTGAAGTGAAGGCAGCACATGCTTAGCCGAATTAGCAAGTGCTCTCCGCAGACTACACAGATCTCTATTAAAATTCAGTTTAATTAAAATTGATCACGTTAAGAAACTGATGTGGTTAATTAACTGAATTCCTGGACCTGGCTCACATATTTCACAGGTGCATTGTATGTTCCTGTCCTTAGTGACGGATAATATTGTGCAGACGGAAACTGATTAACCCTTTCTTGTATCAGGACGTTGGTCTTTTGTTATTTTAGCAGAAAATGACTAGGCTAAAAGGAATTTGTGTAGAGAAGGTCTTGAATTACTGACACTGACGAATGACCAGTGGAGAACCAAAGTCTAAATATGAAAAAGTCTAGAAATGCTCTGTTTTATATATCTATATTTATCTGAACATACTCTCTCTTAGTCCGTTTGCTCCAGCGGGGAGCATAGGGCCTCAACAACACTCCTCCAACTAACTTGGTTCGCAGCGTTCTTCTTCAGCTGAGCCCATGTCCATCCAGCTGCCTTCATTTCAGCCTCCATGCACCTCCTCCATGTCTGTCTTGGCCGGCCAACTTTTCTTTTCCCTTGTGGGTTCCACTCAAGGGCTTGCCTTGTGATGTTGTCAGAACTTTTTCTGAGGGTGTGGCCTATCCAGCCCCACTTTCTTCTTCTGATTTCATGGTCGATGGAGATCTGTTTTGATCTTTTCCATAGGCTGATGTTGGAAGTTTTCTCTGGCCATCTGATGTGTAGGATGTGTCGTAGGCAGCGGTTGATGAAGGTTTGGAGCTTACTTGTGGTTGTCATAGTCAGTCTCCAGGTTTCCGAACCATAAAGCAAGACTGCTTTCACATTGAACATATCTGAACATACCTGAACATACTGCACCAACCTAAAAATTCAGCAGCCTTATAATATTAATAATACAGGTCTTCAAAGTTGTAAACAGCAGCTCCCCACCTTGGATCTTGTTAGGCCAAGTCAGTGGCACTGCACATGCTCAGTGTGCTCTGAGCTGCTGTTGAGAAGCTAAGCCTAGGGGTCGTAGGAACTCATCAAATGGAAACTTAGTTATGGAAGCTGATGCTACAGGGCTGACGCACAATGCAGTGGAGCAGAGTTTCTAGGGTTCTTAATCTTCTCCAAGTTTCATGTTTGCCTTCACTTAAACCATAGAGCAGGGATCCCCAACCTTTTGAACCCGTGAGCAACATTCAGAAGTAAAGGAGTTGGGGAGCAACACAAGCATGAAAAGTGTTCTTGGGGTGCCAAATAAGGGCTGTGATTGGACATTTAGTAGCCCCTATGTGGGTTGTCAACCTACATTGATGCTCTGTTTGGCAGTACTTCTGTTTTTTATGCAACCAAAACTTACCTCCAAGCCAAGAGTTTAAAAATAAGCACCTGCTTTGAGGCCACTGGGAGCAACATCCAAGGGATAGGAGAGCAACATGTTACTCACGAGCTACTGGTTGGGGATCACTGCCATAGAGGAAAAAAAGAGGCTAAATGATTGATGAACCAAGGGGCACCTGTCCAGAAATGTGGTTCCCCGTTCAGAGGTGCGGGCTAATGGAACCTGCACTCCATATAGGGGAAACGACTTTTTTTTTGTCTGAAAACACAACACACACTGGGAAAATTTGCAAATGGGCAGTTGAACATGGCAATCAATCAGTAGCTGCAGGTTGAACAGTGGAAGCAATCATCTTATTGGTTGCCATGGGTTACTGCCCAGGTGCAAATCTGCCCAGAGTTTATAAATGCTCCCCATGAGTTGTGCTGTGAAGGATAAACTATTGTTTCCCCATTTTGAATTGTGAGCTCTGTTGGCTGGGTCAGACTGGGTTAGTGGGTACACTGGGAAAAAACTGGTGGGACCTGACAAAACAGGTCACTTCCCTGCCTGGATCTGTGGGTGCCCTCTCGTTCCGATCGTGGGAGCAAGGAGAAGGTAAAAGGTGCGTGTCTGGTGAGGATTGCTGCTGGTTGGTATCGGGTTTGACTGTTACAGGATCCTGCAACTGGGGTGGGGGGGACCTAAGGAGAGGATCTGAGGTAGCTACCGCCTTGGGCACTGGACACCTCAGTCCTACACTAAGGGGTAGATTTATCAAGGGTCAAATTTTGAGTTCATGGGAGTTTGTAAAAACTCCAATAAACTCTCATGAACTCGAAATTCAAAAAAAATGACCAATTGAATTTTTTCAACAAAAAAAAACAAACTCTAATAGAATTCGGATTGATTTCGAATTGAAATCAAATTGAATTTGAATTGTAATGGAATTTGATTTGAGTTTTTTAACCAAAAAAAAAACTCGAATTTCAGGATGTCTCCAAAAAGCTCCAAAATAAATGTTTTAAATCCGGGTGAATGAAACTCTAATCGAATTTGAATCAATTTTGAAGTGAATTCGAATCAAATTCAAGTTGAATTCTAATCTAATATGAATCGAATTAGATTCAAGTTTTTCACCAAAAAAAACCCTCGATTTTCAGGATGTCTCCAAACAGCGCCAAAATAATTTTTGTAAATTCGGATGAATGGGATCGACCCACAAACTCTAATAGAATTCAAATCGAATTGAAAAAAAAACCTTGATTTTCAGTATGTCTCAACAACTTCAAATTAATTCCAAGACGTCCCCATAGGCTAAAACAGCAATTCGCCAGCTTTAAGGTGGCGAATAGTCAAATTTGAATTCTTAAAGGGCCAGTACATGATAAATTTCGAAAATTCTAATTACATTTTTTTTTAAAAACTTGAATCAAATTTTAACTATTCCCTAGTCGAATTACACTAAAATAAACTTTACTATTCCCTAGTCGAAGAACATTAAAATAAACTTTAAAATTTGAATTTTTACATTTGAATTTTCACTTCGACCCTTGATAAATGTGCTCCTATCTGTTAGCCCCCCGACCCCTTTGAAGGGGGGAACATTTTTCAGAGAAAGGTGCCCTTTAATTTCTAATTCGTCCTCAAACTTCAGGCAAATTGGAAAGGAACTAGATGGTACCGGAGAAGAGATGGAGAGCAAGTAAGAGGAAATATTTTGGTGAATGATCCCCTGTTCTATGGTCTCTTGGTGGTCTCCCTGTGGCCTCTCCTGACAACGTCCACCTATTGCACAAATCCAGATGTCTCCGTCTAATTCAAATCTCCATAGAGTGAGTTGTATGATTAAGAGAGGAAGAGATATCAGTCAGCCCATATTCCAGTATGTCAGTGAATAACCTGTTGTTTTGACTAAGAGAATCCCATGTGGGTAAAAATCCCGCAATCTGATCTGTCTGCCCCCAAATCCCTGTTTATGACACAACCAAAATAATGGGGAAGGCAAAACAAAAGAATCCTCCTATTTGTCTGTAATGAGCAGTTTTCCCAAACCCCTCTCTGTACAAACACAAGATATTCCTTACTTTAAGCACGGCAAGGAAAACAACCCGGAGCGATCATATTGTGGGAAAACGCCATCTGCTTGGAATAACTGGGTAAGCCTGGAATCTCCTGCAGTCTGAGTATGTTGAATATGATATGCAGGGGTCAGAGACAGCGTTTAAATGCATGTCACAGTGCTTAAAGGACTTAGTCACTCCGACACTGAAATTCCCACGTCAGCCTGTAGTGTTATGTGTAGCACAAGGCATTCAATCAGCAGCACAAAATGTCATTTATCTGTAGAGTAAACCATTTAATTATGCTGGGAGTATGGATGCAACAGAAATTTTGGATTCGGCCGAAACCGCTGAATCCTTCGCGACAGAACCGAATCCGAATCCTAATTTGCATATGCAAAGGGAAAACATTTTTTACTTCCTTGTTTTGTGACAAAAAGTCATGTGATTTCCCTCCCTGACCCTAATTTGCATATGCAAATTAGGGTTTGGATCCGGCTGAAAAAGGCCGAATCCCGTACCGAATCCTGGATTAGGTGCATCCCTAGTTGGGACACAAGAAATATAATATAAAGATTCAATGAGCTGCAACTAGAGACTTGTCCAGGTAGACCCACTCCCGACCAGCAGTCTGTGTCCAGATCTGACCCACAACATACATCATGTAGAAGGTTTAGGTGGGTGAAGAAAGCCAATCCACACATTTGGAATAAAATCATTGTCCGGCTTTATTTTGTTTGATTAAAACAACAAACAGGCATCTATTGCAGATGTGTTCCTACTCTATGACCTGTTGGATCACCTGAAGCGTTTCATGCCTCTTTCTGGCACTTCATCAGACATACATACATCAACCTGAACCAGAAAAAGAATCTAAAGGGATGGAAAGGGGGATGCAAAGTAAGGATGCTCCCAATCCAGGAGTCGGTTCGGGCTTCAGGCAGGATTCGGCCGAATCCTTCTGCCCGGCCCGAACCGAATCCTAATTTGCATATGCAAATTAGGGACGGGAGGGAAATTTCGTGACTTTTTTTTTTCACAAAACAATGAAGTAAAAAATGTTTTCCCCTTCTCACCCTTAATTTGCATATGCAAATTAGGATTCAGTTCGGTATTCGGCCAAATCTTTTGCAAAGGATCCAGGGGTTCGGCCGAATCCAAAACAGTGTATTCAGTGCATCCCTAATGCAAAGTAAAAAAAAAAAAAGAAAAAAGGAGTGTGGTGTATTGGTGGTTACTTATATTGCAACCTGTGGCCCAACCTATGACTAGTAGACCCAAAATGGCAAATCCCACCTGCACGTGGGTGACTCATGGGTGCCAAAGTGCAACGCTAGATGGTTTAGCTCCGTGACCTGCTGCTAACAAAGAATGATGCCCGGTTGTAAATTTTATCAACTAGCGCCAATATGTGGGTGTCACATGACAGGGCTCCGGATACAGTTTTTGGTCCTCGCACACCCTGCCCACTTGGCAGGGTGCTGAAATGTGGAGGTCCGGCCACCTCCCAATGGTATTACAAATGAAGGAATCCAATAGCACAAAGGACTAATGCAAAACCTTAAGGGGCCAATTCATGAAGCTCGAGTGAAGGATTCGAATTAAAAAAACTTCGAATTTCGAAGTGTTTTTTGGGCTACTTCGACCATCGAATAGGCTACTTCGACCTTCGACTACTACTTCGACTTCGAATCGAACGATTCTAACTAAAAATCGTTCGACCATTCGATAGTCGAAGTACTGTCTCTTTAAGAAAAACTTCGACCCCCTACTTCGGCAGCTAAAAGCTACCGAAGTCAATGTTAGCCTATGGGGAAGGTCCCTGAGATTTTTTGATCGAAGGATATTCCTTCAATCGTTGGATTAAAATCCTTCGAATCGTTCGATTCGAAGGATTTAATCGTTCGATCGAAGGAATAATCCTTCGATCGTTCGATCGCAGGATTTGCGCTAAATCGTTCGACTTCGATATTCGAAGTCGAACGATTTTAGTTCCTAGTCGAATATCGAGGGTTAATTAACCCTCGATATTCGACCTATAGTGAATCGGCCCCTAAGTGTTTATTGCGTAGTGTGGTGCAACGTTTCGGGGTTTGACAAAGGGGTCCGCCCGAGACGTTGCACCGCACTCCAAAATAAACACTTAACATGACTGGGCCCGCCAGCACCTTCTGATTTCCCAAGGGTGCCCTTATCACTCTAGCACTTGCACCCTAGGGATCTGTACATGGTTCCTTAAACATTTTCACAGGCGAGGTGAGTGGTACATACACAACGAGTAACCACAGATGTATATTTTTGTAACTATGACTGAATAACTGATACATCAATATGTTCCTATATCTGTACCCATTTCATGAGCTAAGGGGACCAAAGCTTGAAGGTGCTTTGTTGATTATTCCCAATGCAACTCATGGCTGCCATGTTATCTGCCCACCAGGGACACAAGAAAACATCAGAGGAGGCTGGCACAGGCCTGGACCCACAACAGTAGTAAAGCCGGAGTAAAAGATTAAAGGAACAGTAACACCAAAAAATGTAAGTGTTTTAAAGTAATGAAAATATCATGTAGTGTTGCCCTGCACTGGTAAAACTGATGTGTTTGCTTCAGAAACACTACAATAGTTCATATATACAAGCTGCTGTGTAGCCATAGGGGCAGCCATTCAAGCACAGGATACACAGTAGATAACAGTTAAGTACTACTATAGTTTATATAAACAAGCTGCTGTGTAGCAATGGCGGAAATTGAAAAACGGCTATATGGCACAGGTTAACTAATGCATAACAGATAACACCATTAGACAGACAGAGCTTATCTACTATCTGATGTATAACCTGAGCCTTTTCTCCTTTGAATGGCTGCCCCCATTGCTACACAGCAGCTTGTTTATATAAACAATAGTAGTGTTTCTTAAGCAAACACACCAGTTTTACCAGTGCAGGGCAACACTGCATTATATTTTCATTACTTTTAAACACTTTTATTTTTTGACGTAACTGTTCCTTTAAAAAGCTTACATTTTAGTCTCCATAATTAAGAACCAAGGCCTGACGCGTTTCGTGTGTACCAGGGTCATAGGCTGAACATTGAATATTACATACAGGGTATTTAAAAAAAAAAAAAAGCACAAAAACAGGGACACAAAAAAGCACCATCCAGGTTTATCTTCCCATTAGACAGCAGTTATCAAGATTCAGTTTATCAATAAAATAGAATAACTGGCGGAAACCATTTATGGCGCCAGAAATGCGTCCAGGCCAAAGAGAATGACTGTGGAGCAAACAGCTTTACTAGTATCCAACAATGTGTCCAAGCGGCTTGATTTAAACTTACTGTAACTCCCTCGCTAAATGTCTATTTTTGTTCTTTATATTCCATTTCCAAGCAACACCTTCAAGGGAAAAGTTCCCTCACCCTGTGCGCATGACATTGATTTTAATGACATACTATCAGCATATATAATATGACCTATTTTAAAATCCTCATTTAATTTTTCTTGTAAAATAAATTTGTTTCGTCCCGCTTTCTATTAAGGTAACAATAAAGGCAAAGAACAAATCCTACAGCTGTATTAACAAAGACATGGCTATGCAGTTAACCAGCCCCCTCAATTAGAAGAGTCTCCACTCTTCTCACATGGCAACTGCAGGTTGGGGGTTATCGAACTGATTGACACAAGAAGAAATTCTTCATCTCCTTTTCCGATGTTGCACGTTAAATCCATATGTTAAGAACTTCCCAGCCCAGCCAGGTCAGCCATCAATGGGTACACCAACCAGAGACCCCATTGAAGAGGAGGCCATCAAGAGAGGAAAGTATGTGGAAGTGAGTGTGGCTTACAAGTTGGTAAAGTTTGGGTGGGCCATGATGTAATTTTTCATTGGGGACCCAGATGCCTGGTTAATAACTGGGAGAGGTCCCTGCTAACGTAGGACGATAAGGCCCAATGACTATCAATTGGTTATGGGAGAATCTGTGCGTCGCAAAATGGTGAAAAATTCGCAAGACGCATGGGTGTCAAAATCATTTTGGACGTGAGCGTCAATATTTATACGTGCGACTATTTGGTCCAAATGCATTAAAATCATCGGGTGTCCGAATAATTTTGACTTATTAATATTAATTTTGACAAATTAATTAGCTGGTGGCGGAAATTCGCCACAAAGTCGTGTCTCGCCCTATTGATGGCAGCCCTGCCTGCCCTCTCAGTAAGACAAGTGGGGCAGAGTGTAGGTGTAAGATCACACTGGGGGAAAGGATATGGTAGGCAACATCACCTGAGGTTAGAATAAGGGGTAAATAGGCAAAGGCCCAATTAAAAATGAGGCCCACAGCCCGCCTACTAATTGTGCATTGAGTTCTTAATTGGCCTGAATATGTCCTACACTTGAGGAAATTGCAGGTTTCAGGCCAACCCATGCTCCTTAAATCTTGGCCTTTCCAACCAGAACCTAACCATCTGTTGTTCCAATACAATCCCGAGCACAGCAAAACAAAAGTAAAACTAGTTTCACAGGCAGCCCCTACGTTATGTCATTGTGGCCTCCAAAGTTATGGGTTTTGAACTTCCTTTATGGAAGGAGGCCATAAAAATGTCTTTGACGGCCACATCCCACCGTCAGTTCTCCACTTGGGAAATCTGGTGTAAAGAGCAGGTTTCAGACATCCGAGCCATAAAGCATGACATAACCGCTGCTTTGTTAGAGAAGGGAAGGTGACCCCACCATAAACTGTAAGTGATGGGAAGCCTAAAATGAGCTTTTCTTGTTTCATTGACTCAGATATGGGCATTTGTTTTTCCATCTCCCTTTCCACCGCCGTGCCCATTCCCTCCTCGGCAAAGTTCTCAGCATTCCCCTGCTTCTATCATTTATCCCAGGCGTATTGAAAACCCAAACAGATTAAGAGAAATCACACAGACTTGATCCATAAATGTCACTACAATTTTATTTTTTCCCATGCTGAGTAATATACAGCTCGGTAGTCAGCAGCCACCGTTGACGCCAGTCCAATGTTTCAGAAGCGGCCGCTTGGTCTGCTCGCACATTTCACGGCTCACTTCTCCGTTCTGCTGTGATGGCCTATAAAATATTTCCTCCTATCTCAGTTTATTCTCTGAAACGTTTCCAACCACAGGTCATAATGATTCACCGTTCAACCAGACTCTTCCAAGTCCCTCTCTACTAACAACTCCCTACGCCTCCTCCTCAATTAAAGCCCACATTTCCGTTTTAATCTCCTTCTTATAATTTCCCGGTAATGAAAACTTCCCGCGGCGTAGCCCCTGTTATTATAAAATGAATTTCATCCAGGTATTTCGTCGCAATCAATAGAATTTTTTTTTTCAGCTCTTCCAGCTGATTAAGCATATTGTGCGGGATTTATCTATTCCTGTCTAATTTATAGGCACCGTTCCACTCGCAGAACCTAAATTTCATGTTTTTTTTAAAAAAAAAAAAAATTCTTTGTATATAGAAATGACCGGAATGCACTTCTTGGCTGTAAATGAATGTGGAATAATCCATCTGTTTGAAATGTAACAGTTCTGGACAGTTATTCGTCCGTCTTTGTGCGGATTTCATATACCGGTACTGACGGCACTAACCATCGACCTAAATATCCATTCGACACAAATACGGGATATTTTAAAAGAGCAGTAATGCCAGTGAATGTAAATGCTCTAAATGGTTTTATACTTAGGAGGGATCTTTACTAAACTTCAAATGCAAAAATCATGAAAAATTTTTGTTTTTTTTAATAAAATCCAACTTTAAAAAAAATCACACATTTTTCAGAATTTATTAAACCCCAAGGATGGAAAAGTCGAATCAGAAAATCCGGCATCTCAGACCTGTCGAGGTTGCATATAAGTCAATGGGAGAAGTCCCAATGATTTTTAGATTTGCGCTGGGTTTCGTACAATACCCTGAAGTTTTCTGTATTTTCGGGCGAAAATCGGATGAAAAGTCGGCAAATAAACCTTAAAACCCGTTTCCCACATAATGGGTCATTCCGTAATTTGGATCTCCATACCTTCAACCTGTAATAAAAATAAAACCTCCCCCCTACCCTGGATAGACCCCCCTCCCTCCTCCCCCCCAGCCTACCTGCCCCCCCAGGCACATGCCCCTAATTTTATACTCTATATACAGATTCAGGCTTCGGAGTAAATATACGGTCCCGAACAACTGCGCATGCGACGAAAGTCACGAAAATTTCTGCAGTTTGCGCAGTTTTGTGGGGGCAGGTAGGCTGGGGGGGGGGGGAGGGAAGGTTTTCTTTTTATTATGGATTGAATTCTCCTTCAAGCCTATTTAAAAATTATTTAAACATTAAATAATGGTTTTGCCCCCAATAAGGATTAATTATCAAGTAGAAACTACTGTTTTATTATTAAAAAATAGAGAAATAGAGAAAATGGTAATTCTTTTTAAAAAAAAGTATATTATTTGATTGAAATGGAGTCCAAGGGAGACGGCCTTCTCATAATACTGAGGTTTCTGCATAATGAGTTTCCGGATAATGGATAGGGAGCCAATTTTAAATATGATTTTTTTTTCTTTCTGTGTAATAATAAAACTGTCGCTTGTACTTGATCCCAACTAAGATATAATTAATCCTTATTGGAAGCAAAACCAGCCTATTGGGTTTATTTAATATTTACATGATTTTCTTGTAGAATAGTAGACTAGAAGGTCCGTAATCCAGAAAACCCCAGGTCCCAAGCATTCTGGATAACTGGTCCCATACCTGTATATAAATAAGAGCATATTATACCATTTTTAAAGAAGCAGAAGTGGTACCGAGAGAAAGCAAATATAGGACAATTGTTTAGTGTGGATAACGTCACCTATAAGCCATGCACAGCCTACACACCATAGCACACACAGCCTTAGAGCCAGTTGTAGATGTCTGCTGGCAGAGCATGCTGGGAAATGGAGAGGTTGATTAATCCAAATCTACGGAATGTGCCAATACATGGTACCAGCATGCAGTATAAAGAGCTGTATTACCAACACAACACAATGGGAGATTCCATAAACCCTTTATCTCCATCTAGTGGCCTGACTGCTGGACAACTGGATTGTTCTAGGACGCAAGCAATGCACCTCCGCTTTATGCTTTATAGGGGTAAAAAGCTAAATCTTATTAAAAATAAGCCTAAACCATTGTCTTAAATATATGCCTAATGTCAATAATTACCTGTCCAATGTCCAATGCGTAAACCGTGGTTATTGGATGGATTAGTCTACGTATGGTCATCTTAGGAGGAGGTGTGCGGGGGGTGCCGACCCATCACTGCTCGCTATTCTGGCTGATCCCGAATTTTTGGCGTTCAACTCCCAATCATGGTGGCTAGGCGGTGCAAGTAGGGGTCTGCACTGGAAGCCACATGAAGAGATGTAGGCTTGTGATGAAATTAGCAACTGGGGTGGGGGCACAGGGGGCTCTGAGGTGACAACCCCAATGGGCCTTGGAGACCTCAGTCTGACACTGTGTGTAGCAGAAGTGCTGGAGCACCCCAGAACCCCAAAGTATTTGCCCAGGGGAGGAGGGTCAAATCCTAACAGAAGGTTTTCCATGGCAAAGCTCATAACTTTATATTAGGGGGCCTAGGTCCGGACCAAGGAGGAAGCTTAGGGTAAAAGTTCAAGTGCAACGGTATCCAAAAGGGGGTCAGGCAAAAGCGTAGTCAATTTCGGGTAAAGGTTCAGTAGGCAGGCAGAAGAGTAGCAAAATCCAAGTTCAGGCAGGGTCAAAAGGTTCAGGAATCAATAAGCAGTAAATTTAGGAGCACCCAGGAACCACCCAGGAATCTTATTATCGGGCATTGAATACGTGACCTCTGCGTTTTTTTATTTCAAATCTTCACGCCGGACAGGTGACGTCATTGTGCCGGCGCCCGCTACCCACGTAGTGGCACCGACGAAGACGGGAGCACCATCGGGCGCTCCTGACACTATATACAGGTATGGGACCTGTTATCCAGAATGCTTGGGACCAGGGGTTTTCCAAATAACCAATCTTTTTGTAAAATTAAGTCTACTAGAAAATCTTGTAAACATTAAATAAACCCAATAGGCTGGTTTTGCTTCCAATAAGGATTAATTATATCTCAGTTGGGATCAAGTACAAGTTACTGTTTTATTATTACAGAGAGAAAGGAAATTGAGCCTTCTGGATAACGGGTGTCCGTATAATGGATCCCACACCTGTATAAGATGCCAGTCATGAAATCATCAAGCCCTTTATAGCCTTTTATATATTGCAGGGATCTCTCTTTTTTGGGAAGGCTAAGGTTCCCCAAATGTTTTCTCTGGGGTACAAATCCAAGTGAATGTGTTACCCCTGTACCCTCCTGCAGAAGTTATTCATTTTTTATGATATTTCTGTAGAAGAACAAAGGTGTTTTTTCATAAAGTTCTATAAAATAGTCTGTCCCCGTCCATTCCAAGGTCAGATTACATGTACATATTGTGATGAGTAGAACCACCCCATTAACAGCTCTGTTCATACAACCTTCAGGCGGCTGCGGGAGTCGTCTGCAAAGCAATCAGCGGCTGAACCGACAGTTACAATGAAGTGACAGTTGATATTTAAGATGCAAACCACAGTTCATCAAGCCACAATCTCAGCTAATGGGGAGAAAACAAAGCTTTTTGTTTGAAAGTAGACATTTTTTAGTGGCGTATTTGATACATTTGTCAGTGCTTTGTCAGCAAAGGCAACTTGTGTTTATTGCGCCTATAGTAATAAATGAGGGGTGGGGGGGAGGAACAATAAAGCTAAGCTCTCTGAATTACAGAAATGATTGTCAATTTAAATAAGTAATGTGGGCAGAGCACAGACTTGCTGAATCATGGGGAATTTCACCATTAAATCTCCCTCTTAGCTGCAGACTGATTTGTATAATGACTTTAAAACTGATATTTATACAACGCACTAGTTTTCCCCTCTGCTGTTAATGGGAGCAGTTTATGTTCTGTTACCCCCCCCCCCCTGTTGCTTTTAAGGAGTAAAGCCCTGCATGGACCCGGGAGGCAGTTAAGGAAACTCCCATTGGCCCAAAGGATGATGGTGGAGGCTGGGATTTGTAGTTTGGAAGTATAAGCAATGACTACATCCAGTGGTGTAACTATAGAGAGTGGAACTGCACCTGAGTCTGCCCTACCCACATGGGATACCATTGAACCTCAGGTCATATCATAGGTGATACTATGGGACAACAGGGGATATCATGGGACTGCAGGTGATACTATGGAACTGTAGAGCATACCATGGGACAGCTGGGGATACCATGGAACTGTAGAGCATACCATGGGACAGCTGGGGATACCATGGAACCATAGAGCATACCATGGGACAACAGGGAATACCATGGAACCATAGAGCATACCATGGGACAGCTGGGGATACCATGAAACTGTAGAGCATACCATGGGACAGCTGGGGATACCATGGAACCATAGAGCATACCATGGGACAGCTGGGGATATTCTGGAACCATAGAGCATACCATGGGACAGCTGAGGATATTCTGGAACTGTAGAGCATACCATGGGACAGCTGGGGATACCATGGAACCATAGAGCATACCATGGGACAACAGGGAATACCATGGAACCATAGAGCATACCATGGGACACCTGGGGATATTCTGGAACCATAGAGCATACCATGGGACAGCTGGGGATACCATGGAACTGTAGAGCATACCATGGGACAGCTGGGGATACCATGGAACCATAGAGCATACCATGGGACAGCTGGGGATATTCTGGAACCATAGAGCATACCATGGGACAGCTGGAGATACCATGGAACCATAGAGCATACCATGGGACAGCTGGGGATATTCTGGAACCATAGAGCATACCATGGGACAGCTGGGGATACCATGATACCGTAGACCATGCCATGGGACTGCTGGGGATACCCAGGAATCATATAGCATACCATGGGATAGCTGGAGATACCATGGAACTGTAGAGCATACTATGGGACAGCTGGGGATACCGTGGAACCATAGAGCATACCATTGGACAGCTGGGGATATTCTGGAACCATAGAGCATACCATGGGACAGCTGGAGATACCATGGAACCATAGAGCATACCATGGGACAGCTGGGGATACCAAGAACCATAGAGCATACCATGGGACAGCTGGGGATATTCTGGAACCATAGATCATACCATGGGACTGCTGGGGATACCCTGGAACCGTAGAGCATACCATTCGACCACAGGGGATACCATGGTGGAATCATAAGGTAAGAAAAATGGTGAATATGCATGGGTGCACAGGGATGTATGGGGGTATAGTTATGTTACTGCCTACATGTGCAGATGTGCAGTAACATATAAGAACCTGCAGCCACCCTAACAATATCTCACATCCCTTTTTTCAGTTCTTCCAAATGCTGCTGGACCATAACACCTAGCATTCAATACCAGTAATCAAAGGTTCTGTTAAAATGGGAGCTGCAGTCCAACAAACACAACAGAGGCCCCATCCCACCCGCACCAGTCCTCAGAATAACTGCAGCAGGGACCTATTATAATTAATAGTCTAAATTTCCCATCTACCCATAGTCATTGATAAAATACCAGAGAATACTTATACAGGTATGTGATCTGTTATCCAGAAACCTGTTATCCAGAAAGCTCAGAATTACAGAAAGGCCTTCTCCTATAGAGCATACCATGGGACAGCTGGGGATACCATGAAACTGTAGAGCATACCATGGGACAGCTGGGGATACCATGGAACCATAGAGCATACCATGGGACAGCTGGGGATATTCTGGAACCATAGAGCATACCATGGGACAGCTGAGGATATTCTGGAACTGTAGAGCATACCATGGGACAGCTGGGGATACCATGGAACCATAGAGCATACCATGGGACAACAGGGAATACCATGGAACCATAGAGCATACCATGGGACACCTGGGGATATTCTGGAACCATAGAGCATACCATGGGACAGCTGGGGATACCATGGAACTGTAGAGCATACCATGGGACAGCTGGGGATACCATGGAACCATAGAGCATACCATGGGACAGCTGGGGATATTCTGGAACCATAGAGCATACCATGGGACAGCTGGAGATACCATGGAACCATAGAGCATACCATGGGACAGCTGGGGATATTCTGGAACCATAGAGCATACCATGGGACAGCTGGGGATACCATGATACCGTAGACCATGCCATGGGACTGCTGGGGATACCCAGGAATCATATAGCATACCATGGGATAGCTGGAGATACCATGGAACTGTAGAGCATACTATGGGACAGCTGGGGATACCGTGGAACCATAGAGCATACCATTGGACAGCTGGGGATATTCTGGAACCATAGAGCATACCATGGGACAGCTGGAGATACCATGGAACCATAGAGCATACCATGGGACAGCTGGGGATACCAAGAACCATAGAGCATACCATGGGACAGCTGGGGATATTCTGGAACCATAGATCATACCATGGGACTGCTGGGGATACCCTGGAACCGTAGAGCATACCATGGGACCACAGGGGATACCATGGTGGAATCATAAGGTAAGAAAAATGGTGAATATGCATGGGTGCACAGGGATGTATGGGGGTATAGTTATGTTACTGCCTACATGTGCAGATGTGCAGTAACATATAAGAACCTGCAGCCACCCTAACAATATCTCACATCCCTTTTTTCAGTTCTTCCAAATGCTGCTGGACCATAACACCTAGCATTCAATACCAGTAATCAAAGGTTCTGTTGAAATGGGAGCTGCAGTCCAACAAACACAACAGAGGCCCCATCCCACCCGCACCAGTCCTCAGAATAACTGCAGCAGGGACCTATTATAATTAATAGTCTAAATTTCCCATCTAACCATAGTCATTGATAAAATACCAGAGAATACTTGTACAGGTATGTGATCTGTTATCCAGAAACCTGTTATCCAGAAAGCTCAGAATTACAGAAAGGCCTTCTCCTATAGACCACTATTTTTTTTTTTTTTTTTTAAAAAAAGCTTTCCTTTTTCCCTGTACAGAATGCTTGGGACCTGGGGCTTTTCGTAATTTGGATCTTCATACCTTAAGTCTACTATAAAAATCATATAAACATTAAATAAATCCAATAGGCTGGTTCTGCTTCCAATTAAGATTAATTATAATTGAAAATGAATCTTGTACAAAGTACCGCTCTATTCTTACAGAGAAAAAGAAAATCAGTTTGGATAAAATGAGTCTATGGGAGATGGCCTTTCCGTAATTCGGATCTTTCTGTATAACGGGTTTGGATCTTTCCATATAACAAGTTTTCGAATAAAAGGATCCCATGCCTGTAATAATAAAACAGTAGCTTGTATTTGATCCCAACTAAGATTGGAAGCAAAATTAGCCTATTGGGATTTATTTAATGCTTACATTATTTGCTAGTATATTAAGGTATGTGGATCCGAATTACAGAAAGATCCGTTATCTGGAAAACCGAAGGTCCCGAACATTTTGGATAACAGGTCCCACACCTGTAGCTGTAATTCAGCAAACTTTGGAATGAAGTCCTACTGTTATGGAAGGTTTCAGTCCCCTTTGAAATCTGACTGGGGTGAAATTAGCCATTTGACCCCAGTTGCTCCCCCTACTGGATCTTGTTAAACCTTGTGTGTCACTGGCACTGCACATGCTCAGTGTGCTCTGGGCTTAGGGGAAGTCGGAAGTCATCAGAGGACAGCAAGGCTGTTAGGATCTTGATATGTTTGTTATATGAGCAATATTCTTTCCATTCCTGGATTGCTCAGGCTTCTCAGATTCACAGAGAGGGTTAATAGAACTGGAATGATGATGGACAGAGGAGCATTAGTCAGGAGAGGACTGGCCGCTTCCTGACAAATCAATCTTATTGTCCCAGATAACAGCCCATTAGTATCCCTAACACTTTTACTTTTGCCCTTAAAGGATAAGTAAACCTTAAAAATAAGTGAATGTAAAATTGATGAGGGGGCTATTCTAAGCACTTTTGTAATTTACATTCATTATTTATTTTGTTTTTATTCCAAGATATTAAGGGATAAATGTACTGTTAATATAAATGAATTCTCCCACCAGTCTGACCACCAAGTAGTCAAGGAAGTTGTCAGGAGAAAGAAAGAGGCTGCTCTGATGTTCTTCTGCTTAGGAAAGATGTGAGAAAGGTTTCTAATTTTATTCCTAAGCAGAAGAACATCAGAGCAGCCTCTTTCTTTCTCCTGACAACTTCCTTGACTACTTGGTGGTCAGACTGGTGGGAAAATAACCAGCAGGTGGCGCTGTTGTAACAAAATTAATTCATATTAACAGCACATGTATCCCTTAATATCTTGAAATTTTAAAAGAATAAATAATGAATGTACATTGCAAAAGTGCTTAGAATATCCCCCTCATCAGTTTTACACTCACTTGTTTTAAAGGTTTACTTATCCTTTAAATCCCCCAAGCTGGCAGGAGCAGGACACGGGGAGTAATACTGTAATTACCACTTGGTCTGTGCCTGCCAATTGTGGTTCTGACCTCCTGGTGCAATATTATATTATATTCTTTGTATTTCTTTGTATTTTTCCATTGGCAGTATAACAAATCAACAGTAATTTTAATATAATGATTATATATTATATTATCCTTGCTGTAATATTTGTCTCACATTGTTGCTCATCTTGTAGCCTTTACTGTGCATTGTTTGTCTGGCTACAACCTTCCTGTTATCCCCATAGTCCTCCTGTAGTGTTATTATCTCCTTACTACAAGCCACGTGGCCTGTTAGATGGGCTGTTGTTGCTTTTAAAGAGAGAGTCTTGGCTCAACCACAGGGCCCACCATAGACTGGGGGCCCCGTACCATGCATGTCTAAATGATGAAGTGAAAGCTGAGAGTAGGGACACCTACATGCCTCCCCCTGCTCATCCTTCAGTGTTATATTCAAATTGTGGAGCTTAGAGATTCGGGTTGCCACCTGTCCGGTTTTCTGAAGTAAAAACTGCCTGTCCAAATTAAGAAAATTGAGACAGGGCTTTAAAGTGAACCTCATAACCCCAATGGGGGTGGGGTAGGTTATGTGGGGAGGCAGGGTGGGTGAAGTCTTTGGCGGGACTGATGATGTGGCGATCAGCGATTGGCTGATCGCCATGTCATTCATGTCAATGTCCTGGTTTCCTTTTTCTTAATTTTTTTTCCTTATCTTAACTTTTCACCCGCACAAGCCCCTAAAAACTGGCGATGTCTGGGTGTAATCTGGACAGGTGGCAACCCTACCCCAATGTCATCTCCCCACCCCCGACATCATCAGACTTGAAGGGATTCATTTAGAGTGCAGTAGAGGATGCAGAAACACGGCTGAGTGCATACATTTTTCACTCTGCCTTCCATATATGACCCCTAACAGGATTGGACTGGTGGGTGCAGGGCCCACTGGGCTAACGTCCCAGGGGCCCCTACCACGCCCCCACACCCCCCTACAGGGGCTGCTGCCACTAGGGTTGCCACCTTTTCTGGAAAAAAATACCGGCCTTCCTATATATTTATCTTTTTTAATAACATTGGGATCAACCATCATTTTTACCGGCCAGGCCTGTAAAATACCGGCCAGGTGGCAACCCTAGCTGCCACCCACCCTACTCCCGAGCATTTGGAAATTAAACCTACCTCCAGCATACTTCCCAACATTCTGGAAATAAAGAGAGGGACAAAAAAGTTGGAGCATGTAGCGCGGCAAAGATTTTTTGGACCACACCCATTTTTGTGGCCACACCCCGTAATTACCATGTTCATTTTACAAAATTTGGCAGGTTGTGAAAGTTTGAACATATTTCTGTGTTTTTTTTCCAGTTATTACAGATTTGCTAATGAAGGCGACTTGCTCTTTAAGCCGTGAGTCTAACTTTTCCCAAGGGACCTGTTATCTTATATTGTTAAAATTACTTATTTGCTTATCTAAAAAGTATCTTATCTGCTGCTGCAGCTGTTCTGGGCTCTCTGCCAAAAGCCAATTAAGTTAGAAACTTTGTTTCTTTTTCTGGCTGTTCAGTGCAGAGAAAAACGGGTCTTTCCAGTACAAACGAGGGACTGCGGGTTGAGCTGTCAAAAGAGGGACTGTCCCTCTAAAAAACGGGACAGTTGGGAGGTATGCTTCAGTGCGTCAGGGGAGGGAGATCAGTGCCCTGGGGGAGCGCCATCAGCAATCGGGTTTGGTCCTGACACCTAGGGGCACATTTACCTAGGGTCGAATATCGAGGGTTAATTAACCCTCGATATTCGACCGTCGAAGTAAAATCCTTCGACTTCGAACGATTTAGCGCTATTCCTAGGATCGAGCGATCAAAGGAATAATCGTTCAATCGAACGATTCGAAGGATTTTAATTCATCGATCGAAGGATATTCCTTCAATCAGGAAATTGTTAGGAAGCCTATGCGGACCTTCCCCATAGGCTAACATTGGCCTTGGTAGGTTTTAGCTGGCGAACTAGGGGGTCGAAGAAATTTTTAAAGAGACAGTAATTTGACTATAGAATGGTCGAATATTCGAACGATTTTTAATTCGAATCGTTCGATTTGAAGTCGAAGGTCGTAGTCGAAGGTCGAAGTAGCCATATTCAACCATTTGAAATCCGAACTATTTTTCCTCTATTCCTTCACTCGAACTAAGTAAATGGGCCCCTACTAATATTCCATGTACCCCTCCTACCTTCTCCTCTTTCTAACATGGCAATGGCCTTGATTATATCTTTACAAACCATTCCTGCCATTACCCCAGAACTGCAGGATTGGGGCTCCATGGGGCATCCAGTGGGGAAATTATATTATGAGCAGAAATCCTATTACTGGAGGAAATATCCCTGAATAGAGATAAAGTGGCGGCTCTGAGCGGAATATAAAAGAATGCTTTAAAGCTACAGCTGCGCTTTGCCCCCGATACATAACGGCATAGCGTCTCTTTATCTTAATAAAGTCCCTGAGCACTCGGAGCTTCACGGGGTTACAAGCCATCGCCTCTGCGTTATATATTTATTACTGCACCACCTACAACATTTATTTGCTCCAATAAAAACGGCTTCTGCTCTGACATTAAAAGAAAAGGCAACGCGGCCGCTCGGCGTAATACATCATCGTGCCTTTTTGCTGCGAATTCCTCCAGCAACCTCGCTGTTATTCTTACTGAGAGAGAGAAAGGTTTAACCTGAATGAAACCTTATTGAATTCTCAGTAATAATTGTACATAACCATATAATCCATTTAGGTCAAACACTTGTGAAATGTCAATTCATTTCCTTCCTCCTCGCGCAGCGGCGGCCGCTCGGCTGACAGTCAGAACAGGCATTTTCCCTCCTGTACAAAAAGAGAGATGAAGCTCAGTCAAGAGTCAGGCCCATTAGAGAGGCAGAGTAATAAAGTGCACATATTAAGTAATAACATTTTTAAATTCATTGCTTCCAGGCGGAATTTATATTCAAGGTCTGGCACCGGCTATGAAATCGAATTTCTTTCCCTTGGATGTGAGATATCGTTTTATAAGTGTAATAGTGGGGAAAAAAGAGAAAGGGAAAAAAAAGGCTTTACATATTTTGATCGGAAAACGGAACAAAAAAAGAAACGGGGTTGATTTGATCCGCAAGCATTTTCTGTTCCGGTTGATTGAGACCTTTTTCCAGTGGGACACGTTCAGCCTGAGCGGCGCACAAACCAACAATGAAAAGTTTCGATAAAAACTTTCCGCCAGTTTTCTAGGTCCACTAATTGCAATGAGACTCCTGCCTGGTCAGGGAACATGTCGTTTCCGGCTCTACCTCCAAGAAACAATAAGCAAATCCTGAAACAGCACTCAGGGTCGGACTGATACCGGGAAAAATCACCACCCGAGTGACGGTTTTCAGGCAGCAATAATATATTCCGTATCCACTACTGTATATGTTGCCCTGCAGGCATTGTTTGCCCAGTCTTTAACCAAGTGCCACCTAGCTGTGTGAGCTTTTTCACATTCCGTGTCCAGAAACATCACCTGAGTGACGTAGTGTGATTTCTGCCCTTTACAGCACAAAACGCAGCGCTGTGTCAACAATGTATTTTTCAGATACATTTTTGCCCTTGATCCCCCTCTGGCATGCCACTGTCCAGGTCGTTGCACCCTTTAAACAACTTTAAAATCATTTTTCTGGCCAGAAATGTCTTTTTTAGCTTTTAAAATTCGCCTTCCCATTGAAGTCTATGGGGTTCGCGACGTTCGCGAACCGTTCGCATTTTTGACGCAAGTTCGCGAATATGTTCGCGAACTTTTTTTCCGACGTTCGCTACATCCCTGGATATTGGAAGTCGAAGGATTTTCATTCCCAGTCGAATATCAAGGGTTAATTAACCCTCGATATTCGACCCTTGATGAATTTGCCCCTACATGTTTCGAGCCAAATTGGCCTTTATCAAGTGATTTGATAAGGGGCAATTAGGCTCAAAAAATGTAGGGTCAAATAAAGGAAATTTTGCAGCAAAGTACTGCGTAAACCTGGTCTGTTCCACCCTACACGTTTATACTGATAATATCGTACCTTGGACGGGGTACAGGAGCAGGACCATAGGGTTAATAAGCTACGGGAAAGACACCACATCCAGTGGAAACAAAGTGACTTTATATGATGTCATAGGGTGGGGAGATGGCGTTGTGGGGTGGCCATTGGCTATTGGCCAGTGACCGCGTTATTCTAGGGGATCCAGTTTTGACCCTTCTGAAAACTAGGCTATCCAGGTCAAAACCAGATGGGTGGCAATCCTGGATCAGTTTCCGATGGCAGAAAGAACAGGAACATGGTTGGGCAGAGGGGGTAAGAAGGTCTGCGGCTGAAAGGGTGGTCCCTTGAGTGATGTCCCCCATGGGCACCAAACACCACAGCACTAGATGAGCCAATATGATCCCAAACTGGGCCAACTCCAGCCTGCCATGTAGGGTTGCCACCTGTCCAATTTTGTTTAAAATATTTTATTTGATTTTCATATTAAACAAATGAAATCAAAATGACAACAAATGTTATGCAGATGAAGAAAATAACCTGTCCAATTTTGACCCTGACAGCCTGGTTTTTTGTAGGGCTGCCCAGGTCAAAACTGCCTGCCCAGTTTTCCAAATTAGGAAGCTCTAGAAGCTCTCTCTGTTTGTTTAGAATACCAGCTGCAGTATTAGCTTGGTGTGACATCACTTCCTGAGGGGAAAAAGGGAGGGGGAGTGGGAGCAAACTGAGCATGCTCACGCCCAGGGCAAGGAGGTTTAAGCTGAAAACAGGAAGTCTGATACAGAAGCCCATGAGTACACAATAGAAGGAAAGAAATGTGGTGTTTCTTTTGACAGAGGACTCAGAGCAACATTACTTTGAGGGTTTACTGGTGTATTTATATAGACCTTTCTGATAAAGCTTACTTAATTTTAGCCTTTCCTTCTCCTTTAAGTGCCTTGGTGGTTCTGACTTTTGAATCAATGTAGTAGGACCCAGCTGATTCACAGAGTCGGAAAGAAGCATGGAAACCTGGCGTTTTGGCAAGTTGCTCCGTATTACATTTTCTTTTGATGGTTTACAAAATCACTAGAATCTCCAGCAAGTAAGAGGTTAAACACGGCAGCATATTGTTCTTGTATTGTCCAACCGTTTCATTTTCTGGCCCACCCACCTTCCAGCAGCGCAGGGGTTACGATGGCGGATACCTGTGGGGAGGCGCTAAGGGATTTCATACACCAACCCAAAATACAGGCCAGAATTTGGGGAATGAAACAAATCCCCCTCTTCTTGCACCCCCCCCCATATTATTACATTACAAGGCTGCAGCTTTTGAAAATGAAAATATCTTGTAAATCTCACACAGCCCTGGAAATTACATTTCATCAGGTTATGATTTGATTGCTGAAACGCAATAACCTTCCAGAGAAACCAGAAGACGAATGGCTGCAAATGATAGAACAGGTCTGTGCTCTGGAACGCTGCCAGCGGGCAGGGAAACGGCGCCACCCAGTGGCCGTAATGTCAAATAGCGTCTTTAATAATGGCTCAAGGGTAACTATACCCAGTCATAGAAATCACAATCTGATAGAAATGTATGTCTCCGGTCCTCGTTCGCAGAATATAAAAGTAGCTATTTATCAGAAATGAATGTATGCTCTGAACTGTCAACTGCAAAGCCAGCCGTTTATTTGCAAACACAATTCATTTAAAGGGTTAAATGGAGAACTTTCCTGCTTCTTACCATGTCAGTAGTCAGTGGCGTAACTAGATATTACTGGGCCCCCTAAATGTATAGAGGCTGACCTGCTGTACCAATATTTATTGAAATTGTATGTGAATTAGGGCCTCATGGGGCCCCTATACCTCCTGGGGCCCCTGTACCTCATGGGGCCCCTATACCTCCTGTGGCCCCTTGCAGCTGCAGGGTCTGCTTCCTCTATAGTTACACCCCTGGTTGGTATACACCAGCCAAGAGGGAATTGAAGTGTAAAGTGGCATTTTTCACCTTCTAAAGCAGCTCTGGGAAGGAGGGGTCGCCGACCCTGTAAAATGTTCTAAATTGCTACATTTAGTTGATACATTTCTTATCTTTGTCCCTGTTGAGCAAATCCCTGAGTTTCATTACAGGCAGCTGTTAGAATTGATACAATAGTTGCTGATACTCCAGAGATGCTGCTGAGAAATGGATCAACTAAATGTTGCAAAATTCAACTTTATACTGTGAAATTCGCGAAAAGGCGAAAAATTAGCGAAACGCAAATTTTGATGCCGGCGTCAAAGTATTTTTGACGCCAGCGACAATTCCAACAGCCATTAAAGTCAATGGGCGCTAGAATTGTCGCCGGCGTCAGAATTGTCTTCGGCGTCAAATATATTTTGAAACCAGCAAATTTTCGGCAGGCGAATTTTCACGGAAATTTGCCACGAATTTGCGCCTGGCGAATAAATTCGCCCATCACTAGCCAGCAATTAGAAAGTCGATATGGAAGCTGAATAGAATAGGGCCTAATAACAAATATAAGCAATAAACATAGCGATAACAGGCGTTCAACGTAAGTTTGTTTTTGGTTGCTGGGGTCAGTGACCCCAAGAAAAAAAGATATTTTTATTTGCAGGCCAGAAAGAGGCAGAATAGTAAGAATATTCATTTGAAAACTAACAGGGCCAACTAAAAAGTCAGTCTGAACGGTATCATCTATAACACACTAACCCCTATATGTAATAAAAGGCACTAAGTTTGCCCAGGAGCAGTAACCCATAGCAACCAATAAGATGTTTGCTTCAAAACAGGTGACCAGTAAATGCTGCCTGCTGATTGGTTGCTATGGGTTACTGCTCCTGGGCAAACTTAATGCCTTTTATTACATAACCCCAAATGTTATTGCATATAGGCTTAGTCTGGAAAAATAGGTTATTTTTTATTTGACTTTGCACCTCGGAAAATTTTCTGCGTAGGCCATGTTGTCCGCAGATCAGAGTGCATTGCCTGTAGAATACAGAAGAGCTATAGAAATGCACATAGTGTGGAATATTGTGCCATCTTGTGGCCAAACCCTAAATATAAAGGGAAAAAGTAATAGGAAAAAAAAAACATTTGCTAATGAAATACACTAATGTTTCTGATGGATTCTGGGACTTCACTTCACCCTCCACTTTCCATAGTGGGTGGTGCTCATAATCTGTGCAAAGCAGAGGATCTTTAAAGGAACAGTTCAGCGTAAAAATAAAAACTGGGTAAATAGATAGGCTGTGCTAAATAAAAAATGTATCTAATATAGTTAGTTAGCCAAAAATGTAATGTATAAAGACTGGAGTGAGTGGATGTGTAACATAATAGCCAGAACACTACTTCCTACATTTCAGCTCTCTTGGCTTCTACTGATTGGTTACCAGGCAGTAGCGAATCAGAGACTTATGGGGGGGGGGGACAGGGGTCATAACTGTTGCTTTTGAATCTGAGCTGAATGCTGAGGATCAATTTCAAACTCACTGAACAGTTATGTCCCATGTGGCCCCCCTTATACTCACTGACTAACTCAGAGTTAGAGAGCTGAAAAGCAGGAAGTAGTGTTCTGGCTATTATGTTAGACATCCAGTCACTCCAGCCTTTATACATTACATTTTTGACTAACTAATTATATTAGAAATATTTTTTATTTTGCACAGCTTTATCTATTAACCCAGTTTTTATTTTCACACTGAACTGTTCCTTAAAGGCCTAGAATTAATCACTTTAACAGCAGTTGGGGTTGTATGACTCTGCTAGCCTAAGGTTTTGCTAATTTTCCTGTTGCGGGTATTTGTTATCTTTTTATGCTGGTTGGTTCAAAGCTGTGAGCCGATGCATTCCAAGTGGTGGGGCTTGATTTCCTATTGGGTACGGTTGACTTGCCAGTCTGGTTTTGACCAGTTTTTGGAAGGGCTTCCCGGGTCAAAATGCCTGCCTGTTTTTCAAAATTAGGAAAACCGAGCAGGACTCTTTGAGAGTAACATGTCCAATCACCCTGTGACATCACCAGTCCTCCCCTCTTTGGCCTTGTGACATCACCGCCCCCTGTGACATCACCACCTGCCCACTGCCCAGGCACAATCCAGCCTGTCACAATTCCAGCTAATAGTTCCAGGTTGAATACATCTAAATATAAGGTCTTAACTATTCTAATGCACAAGTACTTGGATCGAGTAATAGTGATGGGCGAATTTCCTGCGAAATTCGCGAAACGGCGAAAAATTCGAGAAACGTCGCTGGCGTCCATTTTTTTCCAAAATTTTCGCAGGTGTTTAGCGAATTTTTTCACCCGCGGCCATTTGCGCGAATTCGCGCCTGGTGAATAAATTCATCCTTCACTACTGAGAAATAGGGATGGCGACTTTTTTGGCCTTGTTTTGCCGCGGAAATGACGCCCATAGACTTGTATGGCTTCTCGCGTTAAAAAAAAAACTTTATGGGCGTCGCCGTCATTTCGCATATTTTAGAGACGGGTCAAGTTCGCCCAACCCTACTGAGTAAGAGTCTGTAGGACTAATATAAGATAAAAATAGAGGAAGGGTTTTCTGCACTGAGGGATAAGACAAACGCATGTTTTTTTAAATTCCTGTTGACAGCTCATGAGATGATACTTGACCAATTGTTTCAAGTCAATGCACACACATCATTGCTGTGAGGGACATCACATTAAAACACAGTCACTTGTAGCCGTAGCAGCCTCAAAAGTGTTTTGGTACAAGTGTGAAACTGTAAGTTATATAGAGATAACTACACAGGATTGAGTCCTACCCAGGCCTCTGTAAATGGGACATTGAGGTGAACATTCCCGACTGCAGGTTCTCCTCGCAACTTTATTTAGGGCATACAGCTTCATCAATGACGATGTTCTTCTTTTACACAAATGTACAGAAATGGCACTTTCTACCAACTTTCGTAGTGAATAGGCAACTTTTTTGCTTAATTCAGTAAAAGGTTCTTTGCACTAATATACCAATGATGTGCCTATAGAGAAACTAACAGGACATTACCCAGCCATAAAGCTTCCCTCTTGCCCTCCATACATTGGATGTTAACTAGTACAGCCATGACAATGCTCAGACATCAAGACATTAATGAGAGTACATATGTGTTGTGTTCTCCTGTGTTCTTACCTTTCATTTCTGTTCATTTGGGTTGGGATTGAAGTGTGCATGATGTGCCCAGCAAAAATAAAACCTGAAAGCACGGGGAAGATGATGGCACTGAATTCTGCAGCAAAGTACCCCAGGCATGCTAGCCAGGGACAAAACCCCTTTTTTAATCCTGAGTTGAAACACACTTTCAGAGCCTTCTTTATGGATTATTTTTATAAAGCAGAGTCCTACACGCACGTAGTCCAAGAGCCTACCAATAGCTTCAGGAGTTGAACGACTCAAGGGCTTTAGGTTGGGTAATATTGATAGAAAAGCAGTTGTCTATAACTGGGTAGGGTTCAAGGGGAAAGAGGTAGATGTTTCGTTGCCCATAATGGACCTGCTTCTCCCAGAAGTTGGGCCTAGATGTGGTGTTTTGCATTGCTTACAGGAGGCATGGACCCTGCATATGTGCAGTTGATATGGACATCTCCCCACATGCCTCTTCCTCCATCCACTCTGGGGCATCTGCTGTTGGTTATGAGCCCTAAAGTGTTACTGCTGCCATCATGCTCATCTACGTATACTTACTATCCCACTGCCTACAGCTTCTGGTCTGGGGAGTCCCAAGGCATCCTCCCTTATTCATTCCCTCTAAAGCAGTGATCCCCAACCAGTGGCTCATGAGCAACATGTTGCTCTTCAACCCCTTGGATGTTGCTCCCAGTGGCCTCAAAGCAGGAGCTTATTTTTGAATTCAAGGCTTGGAAGCAAGTTTTGGTTGTATAAAAACCACATGTACTGCCAAACAGAGCCTCCTTGAAAGCGCCAGTCCAAATAGCTAATCACAGCCCTTATTCGGCACTCCAAGGTTATTTGCATGCATGTGTTGCTCCCCAACTCTTTTTACAATTCAATGTGGCTCACGAGTGAAAAAGGTTGGGGACCCCAGTTCTGGTGTTGCCCTTCTGTTATACCGTAGATGTGAAATGCAATTTCACCCATCTCATGGCTACACATCTTTACAGAGCTCAACGATCCAAATCTTTCTCAAAAATGAATGGTGTTTACACCTAACAGAATCATCGTCATTCGTTGATTCATTGTTCTGTTCGCCCAGTGCCACCACCAAACAAGAATAAATTGCTGAACAAATACTAATAATAACCTTGTAATGAAATATTTATATACTGTATATGCCTCGCAGCTTTCAGATTTACCCTGCACGGGATTTCATTGCGGCTCAGTGATGTATGATGTTTGCTTAATTAATGTAAATAGAGTATAGAGACCTTATTTGTGTCAGCATTATGGATTGTTCTACCTGCGACGTATGGAGCATATCTGCCAATTCCTTTGGTGTCAGGCAATTAATCAGCCCCCGTCTGTTTGTGAGCATTATTATCATTATTATGTATACAGGCATTTCCCTGTCTGTAGCAGCGCACAACAGATGACAGATAATGAGCATTATCCCAGCTGAAAGCTGATATCCTTAAAGGGATACTGTCATGGGAAAAACATTTTTTTTCAAAACACATCAGTTAATAGTGCTGCTCCAGCAGAATTCTGCACTGAAATCCATTTCTCAAAAGAGCAAACTGTTTTTTTTTATATTCAATTTTGAAATCTGACATGGGGCTAGACATATTGTCAATTTCCCAGCTGCCCCAAGTCATGTGACTTGTGCTCTGATAAACTTCAATCACTCTTTACTGCTGTACTGCAAGTTGGAGTAATATCACCCCCTCCCCTTTCCCCCCCAGCAGCCAAACAAAAGAACAATGGGAAGGCAACCAGATAGCAGCTCCCTAACACAAGATAACAGCTGCCTGGTAGATCTAAGAACAACACTCAATAGTAAAAACCCATGTCCCACTGAGACACATTCGGTTACTTTGAGAAGGAAAAACAGCAGCCTGCCAGAAAGCATTTCTCTCCTAAAGTGCAGGCACAAGTCACATGACTGGGGGCAGCTGGGAAATTGACAATATGTCTAGCCCCATGTCAGATTTCAAAATTGAATATAAAAAAATCTGTTTGCTCTTTTGAGAAATGGATTTCAGTGCAGAATTCTGCTTGAGCAGCACTATTAACTGATTCATTTTGAAAAAAATGTTTTTCCCCATGACAGTATCCCTTTAAGGAAAGGTTTGGCAGAACGTGTGAAATATTAATTTGCAGAAAATATAATCGTACATGGGGGGATGAGAAATGATGCCCCACATTCCCCAACTATGTGGGTCTGCATTGTTCACCTTCGGGGTTGTTGGGTGCAAAAGAAAGACACCATTGACTTGTAACACTACTATCAATGTACAGATTTGCCTTTATATCTGTCACTCTGTGACATCACAGGCTGATAAATATAAGCTCCGCCTTGCCCTTTCCAGTCCAAAAAGTTCTGCTGCGTTAAAATATGTGACCACGCCCCCTAAATATCATGTCCATTTTACAAATTTTTGGCAGGTTTATGAAAGTCTGAACACATTTCTGGGAGTTTTAGGGCCATGTGTTTACAGTTTTGCTAATGAAAGTGAACCTCAGTTCCCTCCAAGTGACCTGCTTATATTATTAGTTACAATTGTATCAAAATGCAGGCGTCGAGTATTCTCTGCCAAAAAGCCTCTTATTTAATTAAGTTTCAGAAACTTTTTCTGGCGTCAGTGCAGGAGATCAAAGAGAAACTTAGGACATTTTAATAAAACTTTGGGACTGTGTGCTGAGCTGTCAAAATCAGGACTGTCCCGCAGAAAACGGCACAGTTGGGAGGTGTGCCATAGACACGTGACTCTAAAGCCTGGACAAATCAAGTGTTAGGTACAGGCAACAGTTAGTCCAGTGGCTTGAAACCCCCTCCACTAGGGGCTCCAGCACCCAACATGGGGGGAGGGGGGACAGCATAACCAGGGCCGGAGAAACAGTCAGTACTGGTGGAGAGAGAATCCTTGCTAATCTGCAAGTGTCAGTTAGGCAGTTTCAAAAATGGCAATTGAATGCCCTGCTTCCGTTTGTACATCTGTCGACTGTAATCTGACGATTATTGTAATATGACCATAATAACATGTCAAATAATCCTGTCCCCATTTGCAGCCAACGGTCATTCTCTTCAAACACCACTAGATGGAGCCAATGACTCATGCGAAACAAGAGTTTGATTTTTTTCCCCCCCCCCCCCTTTAAAATCCTCTTGTTCCCAAATTCTCGATTTCCCACCACTCCAAAAAGCAAATGAGGCATTTGGTTGGTGTGTGTTTGATTCTGTTGAAACAGAAACTTTGTGGTTTGGATTTATTGACTGGGGGGGGGGGGAATACGACGCCGCTGTTATTGCTCGAAATCCCTGTGCCAATTGTTCATCTGTGTTATTATCCACAAAGCAGGTTGAACCAGCTTGAAAAGGAACAGAGGTGGAACTGATAAACATCCAAATAATAATGCTTTCAGCTATTACTCCAGTATGCAATTATAAATGTTAGAAATAAACTTGTCTCTGTTGCTCATTCAGTAGAACTGAAATGCATATTATTGCCAGTGTTCGGCCCATCATCATTCCCCAAGCCAAATGATAACCATTCTATGCTGACATTAATATGTGAGATTTATATGTATATACATATATAGGATCCTGTATCCGCAAAGCCGCTATCCAGAAAGCTCAGATATTATATCATACCTGTATAATATCAGCCCAGGTTGGACTGGTCCGGCGGGATACCGGGAAAAAACCCGGTGGGTATTGCCAACGAAGATCTGATCCCTGCTTGACCTCTACTGTTGCCCCCCTTGCTGCCCTCCCTCCCTCAATTGCAGAAAAAGTAAGTATAAAGTATACACGGGAGGAAGGGGCTGGCGGTGGGCAAGTGGGTGGACAGCGGGGGTCCCAGAGGGGCTTTGGGTGCCCCTGTGACAGCAGCACGACCCTCAGACATCAGCATATGTATCCGGAGCCCTATTACTCTACATATTGGTACTGATTAAAATAAATGGAAAAACTGTGTTCAGTGGTATAACTAGAAATTACTGGGCCCCACAGCAAATTATTTTTAAGATCCCCAAAATGTCTAAAGGTTGAGCTGTTCATTGAAATTGTATATGAATTAGGGTCTCATGGGGCCCCTGTAGTTCCTGGGCCCCTCTGCAGCCGCAGGGTCTGCACGGATGGCACCAGGGGCTCAGTTAGTTCATTTTGGGGCCGGCAAATAAATTCGCAAAATTGTCAAATTGTTTTGACGTTGGATCCGACGCTTAAAGGAGAAGGAAAGGTTAAAACTAAGTAAGCCTTATCAGAAAGGTCCATCTAAATATACCAGTAAACCCCCAAAGTAATGTTGCTCTGAGTCCCCTGTCAAAAGAAACACATTTCTTTCCTTCTATTGTGTACTCATGGGCTTCTGTATCAGACTTCCTGTTTTCAGCTTAAACCTCATTGCCCTGGGCAAGAGCATGCTCAGTTTGCTCCTCTTCCCGCCCCCCTCCCTTCTCTACTGTAATCTGAGCCCAGAGCAGGGAGAGACTCAGGCAGGAAGTGATGTCACACCACATTAATACTGCAGCTCCTATTCTAAACAAACAGAGAGTTTCTAGAGCTTTTTACTCAGGTATGGTAAAGCATTCTACAGAATAAATATAGCATTCTAGCTTGCACTATTGCAGCTAATCTATTGCCGATAAAATGCCTCTGTGGCTTTCCTTCTCCTTTAAAGGCACCCATTGAGTTTGATGCGCATCAAATTGTCGCCAGCGTCAGAGTTGTCGCCAGCATCAAAAAAAATCACGCTTGCCGTTTCATAATTTTTGGAAACAGGAGAAATTCTAGCCCATCACTACTAGCAGCATATGTGCTGGTGGGGAAACGTTTATCCAATGCCCTCCACAAGTGACAAGTGAAACTGTCACCTACATTAAAAAAATATTGATTGGAAATGGGGTAATTATGTGCCAACGACATCCCTTAAGCTAGCTGGGACATGTGCAGGATGGATCTCAGGAGACCTTTCCAACAAAGTTCTGAGTGGTGCCAACGTTGTTGTGCCAAGCTTGGAGACATATAGGACATGTGGCACAAGGCTGGCACTATACTGCACAATGTTGGCACCATAAAACCTTATAATGAAAATAGATGATCGATGGCAACATCCGCTCAGTGAGCACAGGCTCAGGCAACATTTTGGCATCAGGAAATGCAGTAGGCAACCCGTCTGCTACTTGGGTACATCGGCCACCGAGCAGGTAAGGCTCCAATATAGTCACATTATATATAATGGTCAGACAGGTATGGGTTAGGGCAGGCAGCAATAAGACAAGGGCAGCTAGTAACAGCTGCATGGACAACACCCCAGAGTCCTTTAAAGGGGTGGCTCACTTTAAATTGACCATAAGAGTGTTATAGAACGGCCAAATCTAAGCAAATATCCAGTTGGTCTTCATTATTTATTTTTTATAGTTATTGAATTATTTTCCTTCCTCGTATAACTCTTTCTAGCTTTCAAATAGGGGCCACTGACCCCATCTAAAAAACACAAAGGCTCTATAAGGCTAAACATTAATTGTTATCGCTCCTTTTTATTACTCATCTTTTTATTCAGGCCTCTCCTATTCACATTCCAGTCTCTTATCCAAATCGAAGCATGGTGGCTAGGGTCATTGGCAAACTGGAGAGCTGCTGAAAAAGCTAAATAACTCAAAAAAGACACAAATGAGAAAAAATGAAAACCAATTGCAAATTGTCTCAGAATATCAATCTCTACATCCTACTTCATTTTAGGGATGCACCGAATCCACTATTTTGGATTCGGCCAACCCCCCGAATACTTTGTAAAAGATTCGGCCGAATACCGAACCGAATCCGAACCCTAATTTGCATATGCAAATTAGGGGTGGGAAGGGGAAAACATTTTTTACTTCCTCGTTTTCTGACAAAAAGTCACGTGATTTCCCTCCCGCCCCTAATTTGCATATGCAAATTAGGGTTCGGATTCGGTTTGGCCAGGCAGAAGGATTCGGCCGAATCCGAATCCTGCTGAAAAAGGCCGAATCCTGGCCGAATCCCGAACCGAATCCTGGATTCGGTGCATCCCTACTTCATTTAAAGGAGAACAACCCATTTAAAGGCAATTTCTAGGGGGCACCTGGTGGTACAGCTGAGTCCTACAAATGAGGACATTTCAGAACCATGGACAGTAACACAGCGGAAAGTCCTCTGAACCCAAAGGCCCTGGGTTCAAGCCCACCTGTTTATCTCAAAGTTCCAAAAAAAAAAAAAGTGATTTTTGGATACTTCGACCATCGAAGTAAAATAGTTCGAAAAATAGTTTGAATATTCCACCATTCAATAATCGAAGTACTGGCTCTTTAAAAAAAATAAACCTGCCGAAGTGCTGTGTTAGCCTATGGGGACCTTCTGGAGCAGTTTTCTAAGTTTTTTGAAGAAAAATCGTTCGATCGATCGCTGAAATCCTTTGAATCGTTCGATTCGAATGATTTAATCGTTCGATCGAACGATTTTACCTCGACCACAAAACGGTCAAATTCGGTAAAAAAAAACATCGACTTCGATATTCGAATTTTCGAAATGTTTTTACCTTCGAAAATTCGACCCTTCATAAATCTGCCCGTGTGCGCATGAGTATATAATTTTATTATTTATATTGATGAATGTGGCCTTGTCTCCCTTAGGATTAAAATCTCACCCACTACACATAATAAAGAAAAGCGTAGCGCACATGCTGCATGGCTGTTCAGTATTTCATTTGTTATACATAATGCACTCCTATTTTTAATTAGGTTTTAGTAAAAAGAAATAAATACATAAATATATATATATATATATATATATATATATATATATATATATATATATATATAGGTGTGTGCGTGTTATTTATTTATAAATGCTGTCATATAAAGAAGCCCACATGCTGCATGTAGTGTTCAGTATTTAATTTGTTATACCTGACGCACGCCTATTATTGAGTCTTCAGCGTGCATGTATATGGGGCCGATTCACTAAATTTGAGTGAAGGATTCGAAGTAAAAAAACTTTGAATTTCGAAGTATTTTTTGGGCTACTTCGACCATCGAATGGGCTACTTCGACCTTCGACTACGACTTCGAATCGAAGGATTCGAATTAAAATCGTTCGACTATTCCACCATTCGACCATTCGATAGTCGAAGTACTGTCTCTTTAAAAAAAACTTCGACCCCCTACTTCGGCAGCTAAAAGCTACCGAACTCAATGTTAGCCTATGGGGAAGGTCCCCATAGGCTTTCCTAAGTTTTTTTGATCGAAGGATATTCCTGCGATCGTTGGATTAAAATCCTTCGAATCGTTTCGATTCGAAGGATTTAATCGTTCGATCGAAGGAATAATCCTTCGATCGTACGATCGCAGTATTTGCGGTAAATCCTTCGACTTCGATATTCGAAGTCGAAGGATTTTAATTCCTAGTCGAATATCGAGGGTTAATTAACCCTCGATATTCGACCCTTAGTGAATCAGCCCCTATGTGTTGGGGGGCCTTATTTATCAAAGTCTGACTATTTTAATGAAAAAAGTCAGACCAAACCAGAATCCATGATGGGACCTTATTTATTATCAAAGAATCACGATTCTATAGGATTGGAGACATATGCAAAAAAAATCCAAATCATGCAATGACTTTAATCCGAAAAGCCTGAAATAGTTGTAATTCTGGCCTAATTTCAGCGCAGACCACAGAAACTTCCAAATAGGATAAGGACTTCTCCCATTGACTTATATACAACCTTGGCAGATCTGAGATGCAGGATTTTCAGAATTTTTCAATCCTTGTGGGTTAATAAATCTCAAAGAATGCCAGTAATTATTCAGATTTTATAGTTAAAAAAAACTCACATTTTTCAAGTTTTTGGCATTCGGACGTTAATAAATAACCCCCTGAGTATAAAATTTATTTATTTATAAATGCTGTCATATAAAGAAGCCCACATGCTGCATGCATGTTCAGCCGTTAGTAATACACAATAAGAAACTCCATTTTCTTTTCATAAGTAGATTTTAGATTACTATATATGTGTGCGTGGGTGCAGGGTGAATATTATTTATTTTAAAATTCTGCCATGCATGTTCAGTAATTTCAGTAATTTCTAAAATGATATTATAATATAATATTTTTAAGTAGATTAATGAGAAATATATATACCGGTATATATATATATATATATATATATGTGTGTGCGTGTGTACAGGTGAATATCATTTATTTATAAATTCTGCCATATAAAGAAGCCCACATGCTGCATGCATGTTCAGTAATTTCTCAAATGCGTAAGGGACTCCTATTTTTATATTTTAAGTCGATTTTAAGATTTTAATTATATATACTGTATGTGTGTGGGTGTGTTTACAGGTGAATATCATTTATTAATAAATTCTGCCAAATAAAGAAGCTCACATGCTGCATGCATGTTCATTCATTTCTCAAATACGTTAGGGACTCCTATTTTTATATTTTTAAGTCGATTTTAAGATTTTAATTAAATATATAAATGTGTGTGTGTGTGTACAGGTGAATAGTATTTATTTATAAATTCTGCCATATAAAGAAGCCCACATGCTGCATATTCAGCTATTTCTCACATACATAAGGCATTCCTATTTTTCTTTTTATAAGTAGATATGAATTATATATGTGTACTTGTGTACATGCGTGCAGGTGAATATTATTTATTTATAAATTCTGCCATATAAAGAAGCTCACATGCTGCATGCATGTTCATTCATTTCTCAAATACGTTAGGGACTCCTATTTTTATATTTTTAAGTCGATTTTAAGATTTTAATTTAATACAGTATATAAATGTGTGTGTGTGAACAGGTGAATAATGATGGGCGAATTTGCGCCGTTTCGCATCACCAAAAAATTAGCGAATTTCACGAAACGGCGAAAAATTAGCGAAACGGCACCGGCGTCTCATTTTTGACACTGGCGCCCGTTTTTGACGCCGGAGCCTGTTTTTGGTGCCAGCGGCCGTTTTTGGCGCCGGCGCCCATTTGTTCGAAAAAAAATTTTTGATGCCGGCGAATTTTTTCCACGAATTTTCGCGGGCTTTCCCCAAATTTATTCGCTGACGGCGAATCGCGCAAATTCGCCGCAAATTCGCGCCTGGCAAATAAATTCGCCCATCACTACAGGTGAATAGTATTTATTTATAAATTCTGCCATATAAAGAAGCCCACATGCTGCATGTTCAGTAATTTCTTACATACATAAGGCACCCCAATTTTTCTTTTTATAAGTAGATATGAATTATATATGTGTGCTTGTGTACATGCGAATATTATTTATTTATAAATGCTGTCATATAAAGAAGCCCACAAGTTGCATGGCAGTTTTCTAGTTAATTTCTTTTTTCATTGGGAAGCGCAAAAGCACAAAGTTGTCCAGGCTCCACTATAACATCGTTATTATTCTTACATCATTTGCCAAGACCGGTTCTCCAGTCTGCGGATTTCTCCACTTGCAAAACCAGATAAATAATAGACATAATAATTACATTAAGACCCTGCGGTAAGTTAATCACAGCCAATAAGCGGCCTATCGAGAGTCAGTGAATGCGCCAGCCGCAGTGAAAAGGTTAACGGCAATAACGACACAAAGACCTCGTTTGCTTGTTCCAAACCCTTTCAGATTAATCGCAGCCCCTTTAGATCATGAAAAAGATCTAATGACGCGTCCCATTCTGCTGCTTTTTTGTTTGATTCCAAATAAATTGGGAGACGTTTCTGGTCGAAATACTAAAACAATTATCAATTTCGAAAGAGAAAAAAAAAAAAAAAAACAGAAGAAAATCCCGCATAATTAATGTGTATTTTCTTTGCATTGGATCATGTACTTCTTCCATGCAGGGCCCACAGATTTCAGCTGCTGCGTATTTGTTTTTTTTTTTTTTATTCTCTCTCTCTTTCTCGTGTGATGTTCCGCCCATTCAAGGCTGACATTTAAATGAGCGAGTATTCAACACAAACGTGATCATTTGTACAGCATCCAATGTGGCTCCATGCTGAGATGATTGCTTCTAGGAGCAATCCGTGGCTTCTTTTTTTTTCGAACACGGGCGAAAAAGCCAGGCAAAATTTTAACAATTTACATTTTTTCTGTGATTAATTTTTATGCAAATCAGGGCCCGACGGTGCTCCCATCTCACCTGAATCATTCGGATCATCAAAGACAAATTGAGCATCACTTATTTAAAAAATAGGCTTTAAAATACTCTACAGCTGTGTTTGGAGAATGGCAAGAGCGGGGCTTGAACTTTTCTAATGTAACAGGAACAGGCGAGAGATGGCCGTGTTTCAACATTTGTTTCTCATGAAACAAGGACAAACATTCACACAAATGATTTTTATTTTTGATATACAGGTATGGGACCTGTTATCCAGAATGTTCAGGACCTGGGGTTTTCTGGATAATGGATCTTTCCGTAATTTGGGTCTTCATGCCTTACGTCTACTAGAAATTGATTTAAACATGAAATAAACCCAATAGGCTGGTTTTGCTTCCAATAAGGATCAATTATATCTTAGTTGGGATCCAGTACAAGCGACTGTTTTATTATTACAGAGAAAAAGGAAATCATTTTTAAAAATTTGGATTATTTGGATAAAATGGAGTCTATGGGAGACAGCCATTCCGTAATTCGGAGCTTTATGGATATCGGGTTTCCGGATAAGGGATCCTATACCTCTATATATATGCAGGTATGGGATCCATTATCCAGGTCGTCTCATAGATTCCATTTAATTCAGATAATCCAAATTTTGAAAAAGATTTCCTTTTTCTGTGTCATAATAAAACAGTCCCTTGTACTTGATCCCAAATTAAGCTGGCCATAGATGTTGAGATTTTTAAAAGATCAGATCACGATCTTCTCAGAACGATCGTACAATCGTACGAATTGACCATCAACTAAAAAGACCAATTTGGCAGGAAAACAAAGGGGAGCTGGCTGCTTGGCCCTGCAAACATAGATACATTGCACTGGGGCCGACAAAGATTTTTAGACCTGGCCGATCAATTTCCTGACAGATGTCGGCCGAAAAATCGTAAGATGTACGATCGTTCGAATCCCACTAACCGCACGATAATTTCGAAGGATTGGTCGGGCTTCCCTAAAATCGGTCGTTCGGCAAGAAGAATCGTCACGTCTATGGGGAGCTTAAGATATAATTAATCCTTATTGGAAGCAAAACCAGCCTATTGGGTTTATTTAATATTTACATGATTTTCTAGTAGACTTAAGGTACGAAGATCCAAATTACAGAAAGATCCGTTATCCGGAAAACCCCAGGTCCCGAACATTCTGGATAAGAGGTCCCATACCTAAATATAAATATATATATATATATATATAGATAGATAAAAAATAAAAATATATAATCAATATAAAAAATATATTAATAGCAATAATAATAATAATAAATAAAATAAAAGACACTGGGGCTCACAGGGCACATTGGTCCGCACAGTGAATATATTTGCCCTGCACAATGTTACATATAAAAAGTCGAATAAGAATTTTTTTTCCCACTGCAAATGTCTTTTTAAACATGGCAAAAATCCCAAATTGCGAATATTATATGCACACTCTTTGAATTACACCACAACTTTGGTGGCGGAGAAAATATTCGCAAAACAGTTTCGCCAATTGCGAATTTAAATTACTGTCAATGCTATTTTCGCACACAAATAGAACGTTGACTTCTACAGGACCTCGACAGGTTGAAGATGGAGTATTTTCGGATATGAACTTTTTGCATTCTCGGAGTAAAATAAATCGCGAAAAATTTGTGGGTTTTTTTCTACAAAAAAATCAGATTTTATAGTAAAAAACCCCCCAGAATTTTTCACGTTTTTACCATTAAATAATAAATAACCCCCTATATCTGGTCTTTATAATACATTTATATATAATATACAAATAAAATATAGATAGATACAATTAAAATATATAATATATAGTGATGGGCGAATCTCTGGGCGAAACGGCGAAAAATTCACGAAAAATGTTGAAATTCGGATGTTTTCACGAAAAATTAGTGAAATTCTGACGTTTTCACGAAAAATTTGTGAAATTCAGACGTTTTCACAAAAAAATAGTGAAAATCAGAAATTGCCACAGGCGAATTTTCACTGGCGAATTTTCGCCGGCGGCAAAACACGGGAATTCACAGCAAATTCGTGCCTGACGAATTTATTCGCCCATCATATTAAAATATATAATATACAGGTATGGGACCTGTTATCCAGAATGCTCGGGATTTGGGGGTTTCCGGATAATGGATCTTTCCATATTTTGGATCTCCATAACTAAAATCTTCTGAAAATAATTCAAACATTAAATAAATGTTTTTGCTTCCAATAAGGATTAATTATATCTTAGTTGGGATCAAGTACAAGCGACTGTTTTATTATTACAGAGAAAAAGGAAATCATTTTTAATTCAAATGAAGTCTGTAGGAGATGGCCTTCTCTTTATTTGTTGCTGTCTGGGTGATGGTCTTCTAGATGACAGATCTCATTCCTGCAATAAAATATAGATATTAACATATACTATATATATATATATATATATATATATATATATATATATATATATATATATATATATATATATATATATATATACACTATATAATGATATATATCACAAATATAAAATATACTGTATACAATATATTAATAACATATAAAAAATATATTAAAAATAACTGATTATTATAGTTTTTGAACGATTTGTCCTTCTTAAGGGCCACTAACCCTAACAGAGAGAAAATAATTTATATACATTTTTAAGGGTATTTACAATCTGTTTTACAATGGGTAAAAATATTTTCTCTCTGTGGGCAGAGCCATAATATTTAGCAAATCCAAATCTGAAACCTTTCAACACTGGTTGTAGGGCTTTATTTAGCTCAAGAGGTTCATCTTTTGGTCAGAATCCCCTTAGCTCATAACTAACTTTAACATTTAGGAAAAAATGAGTCATTCAGTCAAAGTTTCAAGAGTATGCAGGACATGAAATACAATTTCACCCCAAATGTCACCCTAATTGAGCTTCAAGGTCGGCTTTCAGGAGATCAAATATGCATTCTCCCTCCCTGTATCTCCCCTTTCATGATTAGATCCTCCTCCCATGGCTCCAGGCCCACAGGTTTAGATTTGGCCAAATCTTGAACCAAATTGGAATCCTTTTGCTTTTCAGTCTAAAGGGATGTGGTCATTTAAAAAGTCATGTGATAATTGGATTCAGATTCAGGTTGACCAGGTACCTAGATTCACTCAAATCTAAAAGAAATATCCGGCAAAATAAAATGGCTCAGAAACAGTCAAATCCTGAAGCAGATCTGGGATAAAGTGCATCCCGAGTATTAAAACCATTAAATAGCTTACCTGTTATCTGGCAAGCAATGTTGGGCTCTGAAGCTCTCTAGGAACTTGAAGGGAAGCCTCCAATGATACAAGGCCATATTTAGGACTTCTATGCAGCAGGGTCAACTGTGTGGGCCCCCGTGATCCTGGGCCCAGCCATAGTCACAGGGTCTTTGTCCTATACTTTTAAATACCAAAATAAACCCCTTTCTCTCACATTTGCACTTAGGTTGGGGCCACCCACGGCTGCTATCCAAGACACGACCAGACTCATATTAGTCGATGAAGGAAAAAACGTGAGGAAAAGTTGCAGCTTCTCTAACTTCCACATTTACCCATTGAGAAGGGGCATCAGAAGATTTGACTGCTTGGGATACAATAGGATGCAAACGCAGTGTGTTAAAACTGTCATATATGTCTAGATGGTTGGGTGGTATGGTCAAAATCAGCCATTTTGCCTTTAAAATAAATACATTATTTTAAAGTAAAAGGAAAGGCTAAAATTAAATAAGCTTCATCAGAAAGGTCTATATAAATACACCAGTAATGCTGCTCTGAGTCCTCTGTCAAAAGAAACACCACATTTCTTTCCTTCTATTGTGTACTCATGGGCTTCTGTATCAGACATAAACCAAAAGGGCTAGGGCTTGAGCATGGTCAGTTTGCTCCTCTCCCTCTCCTCCCCTCCCTGCTGTAATCTGAGCACAGAGGTATGAGTGAGCAGGGTGAGACTCGGGCAGGAAGTGATGTCACACCAAGCTAATATGGCAGTTGCTATCCATATACCAACAGGGCTAGGGTTTGAGCATGCTCAGTTTGCTCCTCTCTCCCTCTCCTTCCCTCCCTGTTGTAAAGTGAGCCCAGCGCTATGAGAGTCTGGCAGGAAGTGATGTCACACCGAGCTAATATGGCAGTTTCTATCCTAAACAAACAGAGACAGCTGTTTAGAGCTGTATGGTAAAGCATTCTGCAGAATAAATATAGTGTTATAGCTTGCACTGTTGTGGCTAATCTATTGGCAATAAACTTCTTCAGTAGCTTTCCTTCTCCTTTAAAGGGTCACATCAATACTATCATAACAAATGTCATACAAAGTAGAGTATAATGGACGGCACGACTGCATATCTGTACATACATATCTGGATAGGCGGACAGTTTTCATTCTGTGTAGCCAATTGGCTGTGTGAGGGTAGACAAATTGCACTGATATGATTACTAACTGTTTTTTAAAAGTTGAGATCCTGGGCCACCATCTGGGAGTCCTTTCAGGGCCCCATTGCAGCAAGGGGTCATGGACATAGGATAAGGATTCCTGGGTCTGGGTTTGCAGGGTATATTTAATTTTGGAGGGCTGTGGGCATTTTGGGGTGTAAGTGGGTGTGGCTGGGGAGGATCAATCATGTGGTTAGGTTGGCGGAGCATTTTTGCAAAAATTGTGGCCCCATTGGTAGTGGTAAAACCCACTGCCCTCTGCCCTAGGGGCCCTTCTATGTATCATACTGCCTCATGCTTTCTAATGGTAGCCCTAGTTGTGAGAATCTAAAATGTTTGCTCATGGAGTAGTAGCTACTCTGAGTAGTGGCCTGCCAATTAGGTTGGAAATGTTTTAATTAAGTAACCTAGTTGGCAACATTTACGCCTAGTTTTTTTGTTGTTTTAGTAGCCAAATGCTTACTCTCGAACCACTGCACGGTTGCTATGGTAAGCAGGACCCTAGCAACCGACTAATACTAAACTGGGGAGGTACGGTAAAAAACGATATAACTCAAAACCACAAAAAACACAAAATTAATTTTTAAAAATTCTGTCATCTACATCATGTCAAAAATAGTGGGGCCACGGTTGGGCCCAAAGAGTCTCATTAATTTGCAATGAGAGAGAGAAACACTGTGGTCACTCTTTGTACAACACACACTCTCAACTACTGCACAGAGATGCATCTCGGCTCCTCCATTCACAGACTGCAGCTAATTACACAAAGAGACAGATCTTGGTTAGCCGTGGGGCTAGCGCTGCACTAAGTCTGGGCAACAGTCAGCAGACAGGTAACGAGAGAACTCAAATGTCATTTGACAAGGCAGCAGGCTTCATCACCTAAGGTTAGAAAGCAGACAAGCCATTCTGTGTTGGAAAGTAGAGACAGAGAGATTTCAAGCAGATTTTATCTGACAGAAATCATATCGGAGCTGTATCTCCTGACGAGGCCTGCATGAACGAAGCTACGCACTTTCTGTTTCCCATCTAGCTCTTTAAGATAGCATTTTTTATTTTTACTGTCACATCCAAGGTGACAGCTTGAGACTCGACGGTTAGCAACTTTTCCTCAATGCTATTCTTTGTTTGGGAGCCCTAAATAGGTGAACAATGTAGAGAAGGGGAAAAAAACATTGAAATTTAAGGGGAAATAAAGATTAAGGATTATTGTTAGAATCTCTAAACATTTTTATTTTACTAATGTTGAGTAGATATAAGGTCCAGTTGCCCCAGGTGTATCTGACAACCCCATTTACGATTCAAAATCAGGGAGGTCGGTGACCACGTTCTCTACTCTCATCGACAGGAGCCAATCGGAAAGGTGTGCCTATGGTTCACTGATGTTCTTGGTGGATTCGACTTTCCAATTTCAGAACAATAACAATACAAACAGGAGTACAAAAGGTTCTACAACATCATTAGCTGTGTCATTATGGCTGGGATCTTGCCCTGGATCTAATGGTGGCTCCAGGATTTTCCTACCACCATTTTTCTAAATTCTTTAAGAATATTCATTTAAATTAAATATATAATTTATATTTTTCAGACTTATTTTTGACTCCCCCAAGGTGTTTTGCCAACTTGTCCTATGGCACATAGAGCGTTTTGATCACCACTGCAATGGTGGACCAATACACCTGTCTACCTATAACTAATGTTTTTGAATGAGGAGCACCTTTTCGATTAGAGAAAGGCTTCTCCGTTGTTGATTGTAAATCCCTACCCCAGATAGAGCTTGAATTTTCCTGGATTGCTAGGTGCCCCCTACTCTCTAACTCTGATCCTGTCTGCTACTTTTAAGCAAGCTCTTTATAAAACAAAAACTTGTACCATGAGATGGTGTCTGCCTCACCGCTAATGTGATCTCCCATGAATTGGGGCTTCTTTTATCTGGGAAGCCTCATAAAATGCAACACAAGAGAGACCTACAGGACCACTGGCTCTTGACCCCCTTGAAATTAAACGAGATGAGAAATCAGTGACCTAGATTTGTGTACAACACCTTGAGCTTAACAATTGCTTTGAATTCCCAGAATGATGTTTTTTTGACTGTACATTTCTTCAAGCTAATGTAATGTATCCCCTATATAAAAAAAACTCACCCCAGGAGGAACAGAATGTGGACAGTAGAATGGAAACAGGGCAGGGGGTCAGAATGGAGTCACCAACCTCAATCCAGAGTCTCTCCACCACCGAGAACTGCAGGCCACAACCCCCCAGCTCTCTTTGAGGCTCTCTTTGGGGTCCCTTGGAACTGTAGGCTATAATAAATCATGTAACCCCTATATTTAAGGATATTAGAATACACTGTGGTATTACTTGACCCTAGAAACACACAAGGCCACAGACTGAGTGCTAACTACCCGAGGGACTGCATTATCCACTATATATTGTACAGGATATTTATGGCCCTTGTGCATTATAAAGATATATTTTACGTGTTATTTATGGCCTCTGGGTATAATGATGCATTAGAGAAGTTATTGATGTATCTAAAAGCATCTCCTAAAAAAAAACTTCTATTTTAGCCGCCATCAGAGATTCCATGCAGACGGCAGAAAACAGCTTAACTCAGATTCGCGATGAGCTAATTTGAGATTTTGCTGAATCAAGCTGTGCCGAAAATTGGTGTCAAACTGCAAAATAGTATGGGGAGGTAAAAGCATTTAGATTTAAATTTCAGGCCCCTAAACCTCACCTGAATGCAAATCACTCATATCTGTACCTGACGCCATCTATTGCTAAATAGCGTCTTAAATTATTTTTAGGTCATTAAACAAGCAGTGTTCTTAAAATGAACATTTGTGAATTATTGTTTGGTTTCAGATCATGTTATGTAGGACATGGCAGCCAAGCTAACATTTGCTGGGTCTCAGTTGCTCCCCACATTGCGAGGCCCAGAGATAGAAGATACAGATTAAAGAAAACTGCCCCTCTGGTTGCTGAGGAGACATTCGTTTAGCTTGGAGAACCCAACCCATGTATCATTTGACATGAAGGTCTGTCTGTCACAGCTCCTTGTGCCTCAGCATATTTAATATCATCAGGAGCAGTCACCAACTGTTAGGGGCCTTTTGACCATCACTTTTTCCACCATATGGCAGTCAAATGGTCCAGATGCCATAGACATAGACATTAGAGCAGTGATCATCTACCACTGGTTCATTGCCATACAGGGTCCTCAGGCTGGAAGTCAACATGGGTAGCCAATCTGAACCCTTATTTAGCAAGCTCAGGAAATAATCGGGCCCCCCTTGACAGCGTTAAAGCCGTGCCAAGCCCACTGAAGACCTGAACCTCTGAAGTCCAGAAGAGTCGAAGTGCCGAAGAGCTAAAGTCCTGAAAAGCTGAACAGCAGAAGTCCTGAAGCCATGAAAGGAGCCGAAGTTGAAGTCCCAAAGCCACGAAAAGACCTGATGCCACGAAAGGAGCCGAAAACTATGGGCCCTACCACCAATGTTTTTTTTTTTAAATATCCTCTGGGGCCCCAATGTTTCTTTTTAACTTATGGAGGGCCCTGACCACCAATGGATTTTTTTAATTATAAGGGGGCCCTGACTATCAATGGATTTTTATAACATGTGTGTGGGGGGGGTTATGTATGTCTGTGTGGTCTGTTTACTATGGTGTGGGCGGGATATGGGGTGGGGCTTGGGTAGGTGGGGCCCAGAAAATTTGGTTCTAAGGGCCCCGTGATTTCTAATGACGGCCTTGGCTTACAGTCTAAGGTTCCTATCACATTCACATACAGTAACCTGCATGTATGTAAGTGTGGAGAAAAATTAAGTTCCCAGAGTAATCCCAGAAGCAGGAGAACATACAAACTCCTTGCAGACAGAGCACCGGCCAGAATTGAGTACCTAGTCTGGAAACCCATGCCTGTATGTTTATTTGCAGAGTTGGAGGAAACCGGAGTACTGGTAGAAATCTAAATATGTGGAGAACATACAAGCTCCTTGCCCAAGCTGAATTAAACCCAACGTCGAGGTCAGAAATGCTATTCATCGAGCTACCAAGCTGCCCAAACCAAGCTGCCAAACCTTTGGCTATATTTGGTCTATAAGGCTACTCTTGGATCACACCATGGTCTGTGCAGAGTGGTTGGCTACATGGTGCATATGAAAGTAGATGGGCCTTTGGTTGTCTAGATTTTTCATATTTTTATATCTGAACATACCTAGCTGTTGACTGAGAAAGGCAATTATTGTGGGTACCTTTAATAGCTTTTGTGCCTATTTCTACCTGTATCTGACAATTCAGCACTAACAGTGGCTGATGTTCAGGTGCCTTCAAGGCTCCCAATCAAAATTTCCAGGCCAGTCCGGTCGATGAACCAACCGATATCCAAGTCTTCTGCCAATATTGGTTCAGCTCGACTCCCACCATAGAGTCACCGAATTTGGTGCCTGTAAAGCGCGACTATGGACACCTTAAGGCAAGCAGAAAAAGACATGCAACAATCAAAAAAAAAGATAGAAATGTCCTTCCTTCATTACGATTCCCTTACAACTCCATTTATTTAAAAATCTTAATTTCAGATTTATACACACCATTTTTTGCCGTTTTTGACCCCTACATCCTTCAGAGGATTTTTTTTTACGACTATTTCCATTTTAACTTAGTGTAAATCAATTACTTCTCTACGATAAAGTCTCATTTGCCACCTTTGAGCATAACAGAGGCACCATTAAAATTGTGACATTCTTCAAAAAAAAGGGCAACACTCAGTTGGAAGACATAAATTAAGAGCCCCTTTTTTCTGTATGTGTTGGAGATACTGCTGTGAATAAAATGTGCATAAAATCTCTATCTATTAAAGCTATTAGTCTGGTGGCGATGATTTTAAAGGAGGGGTAGGGGGCAGAATGGAAGATTATGATCTACTCCTCTGACAAAATGATGTATTTCCTTTTTTTCTCCCTCTCGGTGTTTGCTACTGATGCAATACATGAGGTCCCCAGCTGGGTTGCATTTGGAAATGCCACTGAGCATGCCATGCGCGCTTCACTGGCCATCGCTGAAGCTGAGCCCTGTCGGGAACAGAGTGCATGTGTAAGGACCATCCCACCCCCACACTGATCACCTTGACCTCCGCTGTTCTACGCATGTATGCCTGGCTGATCACCTCTCTCAAGTGGAAAAGTGTTGTAGAAGATCAATTCATGGGATTTTAAGGGCATTTAACTTCCACGACTCACTTCGGATTGATATTGCCAGAAAAAAACTTATTACTGAAGCACCAACTTCAAGAGCTGGTCACTTGCTTGACAGCATGCAAGATACACGCAATGATCTGCTTGTAGGGCCCAGTTCTTCTGCCTTGATATTTTTTTATTTGGTCTTCACCATCATTCAATAAATAGGTCTGGAACAGTACATTGCCACCATGTATGCTTTTTGTATGTCCATTAAACCCTTGCTTTTCCAGATATAGGGGCTGTTGGCCTTTAAGCAGCCACATGGCTGACAAATTATTTTTCTCTTTTAGATAGAACTGGCCAAACATAGATGAATGAGTAGAGTCACCAAATAGTTTCTGAACAATTAAGAGAACTACTTGGGCACTTAATCATGAGCCTATGATTAAGTGCCCAAATAAGTGCCCAAGCACACGAAGGGGCACATTTACTAAGCTCGAGTGAAGGATTAGAATAAAAAATACTTAGAATTTCGTAGTATTTTTTAGCTACTTCGACCATTGAATTGGCTACTTCGACTATGACTACGACTTCGAAATGAACGATTCGAACTAAAAATCATTCGACTATTTGACCATTCGATAGTCGAAGTACTGTCTCTTTAAAAAAAACTTCGACCACCTACTTCGCCACCTAAAACCTACCGAGCACCAATGTTAGCCTATGGGGAAGGTCCACATAGGCTTTACTAGCAATTTTTGATTGAAGGAAAATCGTTCGATCGATGGATTAAAATCCTTTGAATCGTTCGAATCGATTTTTCCTTCCACCATTCGGATTTAACGTCGATGGTCGAATATCGATGGTTAATTAACCCTCGATATTCGACCCATAGTAAATGTGCCCCGAAATGTGTAAGGCTACTTTTGTATTGAAATGTGTATTGATCTACTTTTGGCCTGAAATAAAGTTCCAAGTTCTTTAAAAAGCCTTTATGTGGGTGGCTTCCATTTTTTCTTTTGGTTCAATACCTCCACCCTGAGCTGTAGGTCTGGGGCATATGTATCCAGACCAAAGATTTATACTGGTGAGATTATAAACTTAGTGGCTACGCACTGGGAATGTCCTTCCTTCTTGAATGAACTCATCAGTGTTGTAGGCAAGTTTGGCTATATCCTCATAAAGTCATGTCTTTTGGCTATACTATTGCATGTCACCTGATTCCTCTATAATTAGACACCCAGTGCAATGTGTAAAGTTCTATTTAGATGCATATCACCATGTTTTTTACCCCCATTCAGTGTTTTCTCTAGAGTTCAAACATAATTACTGCTGCCTGCTAATCCACCACCAACTTGCATACAATGTACCAATCTCCTGTTGGAAAGCACTACTATGCAATATATGCGAACAAGCAGACATGGGCCACAACAACTTTTACTGAAAATAAGTTAAAATATGGACATTTCCAAAGGCCCTACGCATTCTGTGCTCAACAAGCACTTAGTCCTGGGCTACACAACTATGCAACATTTTGGGATGTTTTTGGCTTTCTACTTTCCCTTACACCACTTTACATGAAGATTTCAGTTCTAGCACAACAACCTGATATTTAGGGGGTTATTTATCCTGGTCTGAAATTATCTCAATATTGGCTGTTACAAACTCCGATCTAAGCTGCTCTAGTTTTTAACACTTATTTATTATTACATTTTCCCGTAAATTAGCTTTTCTGTAAAAACTCATATTTTCACGAGTTTTCACCCGAAACCTCAGATTTTTGCCCGAAACCTCTGAAAACTTCGGGGAATGGCACAAGACCCAGTGCACATCAATAAAATCATTGGGACCTCCCATTGACTTATATGCAACTTCGACAGGTCTGAGATGCCAGGATTTCAGATTTGGAGTTTTCCAGCCTCGGGGTTAAATAAATTCCGAAAAATGTTTTGAATTTTTAAAAGCCCGATTTTATAAAAAAAATCACATGGTAAATAACCCCCTAAGACTAGGATATACGTAGGATATACATAGGATATACTGTATATATATATATATATATATATATATATATATATATATATATATATATATATATATATAGTATACACCAGCACATAGCTGGGGTTATCAAAGCCTACAGAGGGGCAGTGACTATACTAGGAATGGGAGTGCAGTATGGGGAATAGAGCTTTAAAGGGGATGTAAATTTATGACAATCCCTAAGCAGCCCAGACCACACTGAGCATGTGTACAGTCTTAGTCTTGCAAAGATGTTTAACTAAGTTACAAAATGGCGACCCCTTGTGGCCAACTTTGAAAGCATAAATCATTTGTTTTATTAGGCTTGTGGTGCATTAAGTTCATGTTTATGTTTAGTAAACAAAATACAGCATTTCTAGCCTTATTCTATTCTAAACGTTAGATGGGTTAGGAAGTGGGGCAGATAGAAAGAATAAATGGGTTGATTAGCAGGAAGTAGATAAGGAAGGCGCTTATGAAATTAAAGTTAGTGCTGCAGACTGTAGGGCAGGGAGAGTGGATTGGTGAAGAGGGCTAGAGCTAAAAAATAGGAGGTGGGGCTTGCAGGGAGAAATAAGAGGGGTATGAAGGAGAAGGGGGCATCATTATTTTCCAGTGGTCCAGACAGCAGCATGTTACGTTAGCACATTATGGGGTAAAAACCATAGAATATTTACCAACTGTCAGTGGTGGCGTACTGTCTCCTTTGAAAAGGGGTCCCAGAAAGGAGGTTTTATGGTTGCCCATGCTAACTTGCCCATTCATCTATGTATTGACCAGCTTGGCAGGTAGGTAATTGTGGGTCAGTTCTGGTTTTAGCCAAACATTCCAAAGGTTCCATGTCTGTATTATTTACTGGGTTTTTTTCACTTAATATTTTTTAGCTGTTTATATTTTATATCGTTCCCAACCTGGAACCAGTACAAGGGTTCATTGAGCTAATAACATGAGTTATAGAATTATAGAATTCTATTGTCTTATCCCGTAAACAGCTGTGAAAAGTTCATCCAACTGTCTTTTTTTAGCAACACACATCATATTCCCACCCTGCATGTCACTTTATAAAAATCACAATCCGTTCCATTCTGTTAGCACCAGCGTCATGTCATTGGGGGCCAGTTCTGCAGGGAAAGCTTGCTAGACTTCAGTATGGTGCTGCCTCGCAACTGTCAGGAGAGTCCCATTGGTAAAGTGGCAGTTCCTCCTGCCAACGCAGCTCTTTTGGGAGAGCGAGCTCAAATGAAAGGGTCACTCCAGCCTTAGGATTTGATGAGATTAGGAAAGTAATAGGAATAGGAAATTTTGAGATGAGAGGAACATGCGGAGAAACTGAATAATAAACAGGAGCCAGACTAGATTACAATGAAAAAGAAAGAGGCAAAATTAAGAGTAATAAAAACATTATACATTTTCCTAGACTCTATGGCGCCTGCATCTTGTCCTATTGGGTCAGCTTTGGTAAAATGACCCCTAAAAAGTCATGAGATCTGTATTCAATGACATATTATAGGTCATTCTTATTTTTGTAGAAACAGATATACTGGAATAGAGTCCTGCAGCGGGTCGGGTACCCGCAAAAAAAGTGGAATGATTTTCAGGTGCGGGTATAGATGCGGGTCTGCAGGTCGGGTTGCGGGTCTCATCTAAATTTCTTATCTTATGTAATATTGTCTATATTTTACTCCTTTTAAAGTTTTACCAAAATTGTTTCTGTTCTGCCCACTTTTGATGACATCACTTCCGGTTTGCAAGACCATCACTTCCTGTTTGATGGTGGTTAGTGGGTTGCGGGGTGGGTTGCAGATAAGGCAGTTGTGGGTCCGGGTAGGGGATCAAAGTGGGTAAATATGTGGGTTGCGGTTCTGGTCGCGGGTTGCAGGTTTGGGTCAGGTCCGGGCCTTAGAAATTGGCCCACCGGGCTCCCCAACCATAAATCCCCATTTTCCCCCACCAGCGGGCTCTTGCGCGTTTCAGTTCCTCATGCGTTGGGGTACGCGGGGAGGGGGGGGTACGGAGCACAGCCAACCGCTGACACCGGGTTTTTTCCCGGTGTCCCGCAGGCCCAGTCCAACCCTGGGTACCCCCCAATATTTAAATTATATTCAAGTTGAGATCCAAATTATGGAAATATTCCTTATCCAGGCAACCCCAGACCCAGATGTAGAAAAACTAAACTGAACTTTTGTGGAACCCTAGACCCAGAGCATTCTGGATAACAGGTCCCATACCTGATATGAAGCACACACATTTCTCCTGGCCATCAGTCCCAAGGGCTTTGGAATATAAGAGGGAGGCAGTGAAATATTTGTAAAATTACCGCACAGGCACTTTAATGGCAATAAAGAGACTGAAACTTTTAAATATGTAGAAAGACAGCCCATGATTTGTACGGCATTCCTGCCCAAGTGAACACACTTCCATTTCTAGGAGATGATAGAGCTGTTAGAGGGTGCAAGGAGCCCTTGCTTCTTGTGGTTGATTTGCCTTTACATTAGTTTTTTTTTTTAGTTTTAGACTTTTTTGTAATCTTTGCCTCTAATGAAATCTCTGTTCAGCTTCAATATCACACCATGGTGAGCATTGTACTCATTCTTCAGTAAGAATTAAGATGATGATAAAACACCTACCTGCTGCGTTTCACGCAGAATTATGTAAGAGAACTGGAAGCAATTTTAGGGAGTTTTATGATATATATATATATATTTCTATATCTCTATATATGTGTTTGTGTGTGTATATATATTTGTGTTAAGTGAACCAAATAAGCGCCAAAATCTGGGAAGTTAGTCCGGGTATCAGTTGTGCCTCCAGGCTGAGAGAATCCATTTAGAGGGACACAGGTTATTTATCACAAAGCCAACAGCCCAGCTGCTGCAGAATCACTTGACTAGAACGCTGTCAAACACTGTTCCACATCAGGAAATCATCTGTGGTGTCTCCCATCAGCAGCGAATTAACTGGCAGTTAACTAAGGGCCCAGTGGTAAAAATTTTTTTGGGAATGTATTAAATAACCGAGGGTAATGATGGGTGAATCTGTTGTGAAACGGCGAAAAAAAACTTTTGAAATGGTGAAAACATTTGTGAAATGACGGAAAAATGAGCAAAACTCTTTGAAGTCAATGGGCGTCAAAATAATTTTGACACACGAGAATTTTTACACGAATGCCAATTTTTATACGCGCAACTCTTGTGTCCAAATGCAGTAAAGTCAATAGGCGTCCAAATAATTTTGACGCACAACAATTTTTATGCGCACCGATTTTTATGCGCGCCCATCACTACCCGAGGGTGTTAATAGTCTGAATAAAAAAGTCCTCCAACTCAGACCTGCTGAGTTCAAGTAGACGTCAATGGGAGAAGTCCTGAAGATATCCTGATCTGCGCTGAATTTCATGCAATAATCTGAAGATTTTGTGGTTTTCCGGCAAATACCGAGTTTTCAGGTGCCAAATCTGAAAAATTCGTTTTTTTTTCAGTTTTTTTCTGAGAAATGTATTGATAAATAAGGGGGGAAAATTTGGTCGGACTATTTTACCGAAAATTATCAGAAATTTCCAGATCCCCTAAATATGGTATAGAATGAGCAATTCATAGCAACTTTTTAATTGGTCTTTAGTGATGAGGAAATTTTTTTTGGCATGTATGGAAAAGTTTTGTGGAACGGCACCAAAAAAAAAAAAATTGCAAAAAAAAAATGTCACGCAAGTAGACAAAATTGTTTCAGTAGACAAAAAAGTCGCTCATAGATTCTAATATATTTTGCTACAAAAAAAGACACAGCAAAATTGTTTTTGCGGTGAAGCAAAACAGGACAGATTCACTCATCACTATTGGTCTTAATTTTTTTATAGTTTTTACAATTATTTGTCTTCTTCTCTTGTCTCTTTCCAGATTTTAAATAGGGGGTCACTGACCCCATCTAAAAAACAAATACTATGTAAGGCTACACATATTCCAATGTCTTAATCACACCACTGCTTGGTAGCTAGGGAGACTTGGACCCTAGCAACCAGATAGACACATAATAACAAATGAAAACCAATTGCAAATCATCTTAGAATATCACTCTAGAACAGTCCAAAAATTGATTGAAAGGTGAATTACCCCTTTAAAGTAACACCAATATTCCAAAATATGGAAGGGTCAGTATTAGTGATGTGCTGATTGACTATGTCTTGACCCATGCCTTACCCTAAGCAGTCCGCTCATAAGCTACCCAACCTGACTCAGTGAGTCACCCATCTTTATAGACCTGCACCCGACCCACCCATCACTGACATCACAAAGGAGGCAGGGCGGAGCAGGCGCAATACAGGCTGCAGATGTAGAGCACTGCAGGGCTGCAGGCGGGGTCGGCGGAAGGAAACATTGGGCCCAAACCCACCTGTGACCCGCAGGTTTCAGACAGACCCACACATCACTAGACATTATATAGTAACCTGTTACCTTTGGATCTTAGCTCAGGGCATTTACTGGACTTTTTCACTTTAGAAGCATAGAAAATAGCTCATTCTGTATCAGACTTGATTAATAACCAGCCCGGTGGTATCATCTTATATGACAAATGTACTCCCCTTTTTTTCTGCTAACGTTGAGATGATCTCTGGGTGGAGAGAGTCCACTGAGCATGTGCAGAGCCGCTGACACTTAAAAGATGGCCTAACAAGATTAAAAGATGGGGAACTGCTGTGAACAACTTTGAATGCCTGGAATATTGGTGTTATAGGGCTGCGGAATCTCTGGGCTGGTACAGTAAGTTCTGAATGTGGCCATGTTCTATTTTTCAGTATTCAGTTGTGCTTTAAGAAACCAGCACTAATTTTGTTGGACTACAGTTCCCCTGATTGAAGAAACATTGAATTAGATCGATTAGATCTGGAGTATCCTGGGCAACCTCTGATATGTTCCTGGGTACAGTATATTCTGCTGTTCCTCCTTTTTGACTCTGCCACGCTTTTGCTTTGCCTCTTTTTGACCTGGTCCGAATTCTGCCTACTTTGTCCACTGTTTTGCCTTTGCTGCCTTCTCCAATATGGACCTGTGGCTATATCTAATCATGAAATCTCTAATTTCTGTTCCACCTCTGATGCAAAGTTGCCTTAAGGCCCCCATACATGAGCCGATAAAAGCTGCCGACAGACTGAGCCGGCAGCTTATTGGCCCGTGTGTGGGGCCATCCGACGCACTTCCCCAATCGATATCTGTCCAAAAGTCAACTAGATCTCAATCGGGCAGGGTGCCGCGATCCGACCGCCCATAACGGATCCATTATGATAAACGAGCGGATCTCTACGTCTATGGCCACCTCAATGCTAGGCAATGTAAAGACTATGGCACACAAGGATTGTGATGGTCATTACCCTCCAGCAGAGAACAGTGGTGGTCAAAACACCCATGTCCCACTCCTGATAGCACTGAATGTAAACTGAACACACACACAGCAGTGGTATGTGGACATTCAAGGGAGCATTTTGGCTCTTAGGTCCACCAGATATCTGTGCTCCATCACACCAACTTACCAGACAGTTTTGCTCAAATCTAACTATATATCACAAAGTTAGATATTAGATATGTGCCTTATCTAAAAGGGCTCCTTATGATAAGGTTTGCTGCACCATCAAGCACCCAACAAGACCCTTACCTAGTAATCCAGTCAATGGACCGGTATTGGGCAAGACAACAGAATAAGGCAAATTCCATACTCTCAGCCCTCTATATTAGCTTGAAATTCTCTCATTTTCTACCTTACAAAGTTGAAATAGTCCACTTTGACGATTCTGTTTTTTTTTTATCAAAATCCCAATTTTTCTGATTTTTATAAATAAAAAAAAGTCCTACCAAACTAGAATCCACGATTTGACCTTATTTATTAAAAAAGCACGATTAGAATCGGTTTAATCCTGAACCGATTAAATTGTGCTTTTTTTTAATAAAAACATCAGAAACCAAAAAAACGTTTTCTGAGTTTTTTTCCCGAATTGCTCAATTTTTTGGTCTATTCCCAGAAAAGACAGAATTTTTGGATTTCTGCCCAAAAAGGTCAGATTTTTGAGCTAATTCCAGTGCAGACCACAGAAACTTCAAAATAGGATAGGGACCTTAAACACAACCTCAGCAGGTCTGAGATGGTGGATTTTCGGATTCGGGCTTTTAGCTGCATAGGGCTTTAATGCATTTTTTTTTTCAAAAAATTGAGTTTTGCCCCAAAGAGCCCACCGGAGTTTAGTAAATAACCCCCTTACTATTCCTCTCCACTCCAATAAAATCAAGACAAGCCAATAGCATAACAATTTTCTGTTGTAACAAAAATTCCATAACACCATGACACCCCAAACACGATTTGTGGTTTGTGTGTTTTTTATTTGCGTTCTATATTTAAATGAAATACTAAATGCCAATGAAATCATTAAAATAAATGTCAGCTTCATCAGTGGCAGCTGCTCTCTGCGCTGGAGAAGGGAGGGCATAGAATAGGAGTCGGGCAGCCAGCGAACCCCACAGCGCTCTACAGAGTCACTAGTGGGAAAACAACAAAGGCCTTTCCATGCAACTAACACAGATGTGCCCATAGCCAAGCTGTCAGAAAGTGTTAGGATGACAGCCACTCACAGTTCATTATTTCCCCCTCACAGGTCACTGGGTGACAGGCTGGGTCAGGAGGTTTGTCGGCTGCTACTGTTTCCCAAATTCACTCACAGTCAAGGTAAGGTCTAATAAGTCAATATATATAAATGTTTTTGCCTTGGACTGAATGGTGTAGAAAACAGTGTTACATCACTCCCTTATAGGCAATGAAGGATAATTGAATTAAACTGTGACAGTATGATAGAATTCTGTAGCCCCTAGTGTTTATTATATAGTGAATTATGTACCCCTACTGTAAAATATAAGGATATTAGAAGTTACTGAGGGGTTTCATGATCATATAAAGCAGTGGAGGAGTGTGCTTCCCCAATTTGACCCGCGCCCAAACCTATCCTGCAATGTTTGGCCAAGTTAGAACCTGAATCCGACCAACTCGTGGTCAGTCTGAAGGTCACCGCATGTTTTAGGTCAACTTGCACATCATTAATCAATTTTGAGGGACTCTGCTTTATTTTTGCCCTTCACACTTATGAACTCTTAGTCCCAATCCTGACTGTGGCTCCTTGTGATTTAACAACTACTGTATTATATAGGGAATAATGTTGCCCTATAAATAATATACAGATATGGGAAGTCACAAAAGAATTGCATGAAAATGCCAATATAAATATAAAGGAACAAGGCTGCAGGCCAAGTGTTTTATATAGAGATCATGAAACTCCAAGGGGGCTCCTTATATCCTTTTAATTTAAAGCAAAAGGGCACATGGATTATTCTCTATTGAGAATGATATATATTTATATCTGTGTTGACTACTCCATCTCTTAAGTGGGAGTTGATACCCTAGCTTCTATGAAGTTTTTGGTGCCTCTGTGTGAGGCTGGTGGGCTGGTGGGGAGCTGATTGGGCCTCTCTGTACTTGGAATGCCTGGGCCTATTTTGACCAGTCCAGACCTGCTCCAATTTTGCAGATTATCACAGGGACTGGCAAAGGGAAACAGCTCCAACAGCAACCTCTTAATGTATGTACTCATAATTAATTGAATATCTGTAGTAGATATTAGTAGTCCCCATCTGAGCTAAAGTCAGATTTTACCCAGATCAGTCCAGCAAACATGAAATAAAGACATGTTTAATTAAATCCAATGCACCTGAACAGGTGAGGGCAGTTGAAAGCAGCTTCTGGAGAGAGGGTCGGAAGTAAGTCTTTATAGAATTTAAAGAATATATTTGAAAATAGCAATGTAAAAACAGTTCCATGAGAGTTCCCAGCATATTGAACTGAAATAATTGTATTTTTAGGTGGACGATTGAATTTGAAGGCACTGCTAATGATTTATACAAATAATAGCAGTTTCCAACGCCCAACCCTTGGCAATGGCTCAAAAATGATTCTGCCAGAATTAAAGCATCTAACCTGCTTACCATAAAGAAAAGTCACCTTATTTATGAATAGAGTTTAGAAGTTTATGTATGTAGAGTCTACAGTCCTCATCCAGTTGGTCTCCATAGGCCTTCTGCATGTTTCAATCATTAGCTAATAAATAGATAAGCCCAATCTGGACCACTTCATGTATGGTCTACTAGTTGTGTGACCTCACCAAACCAGATGATATCACTGTGTATGACTGAGCCAGGTCAAAAAGTACCAACATCCAAGGCAATACTACTTGCCCTGGTGATCTGCAACCTGACCGCTCTCTCCTCACACCCACAATCTCCCACCCACAATCTCCCACCCACCACTGTTGCCTCCATAAACCTGTCCATCCAGTCAATCCTACCCTCCTGGTTCATTGGTCACTTCCCTATTAGTAGCTCACTTTGGAACTGGGAACTGCCTCCTTGCGATGATGAGATTATCTTCTGCAAATACCCTCCAAATGGTGACATACTGGAGGCCACATACAAGGATACTCACACTGGAGATCACAGGCATAATCCCCCTAACTCTTTGTACTGGTGCTTTGCCAAATCAAGCAAAACCATTCCCCTCTGCAGATGGAAATGGAACAATTAACATAATTAAAAGTGTGATCAATAAGCAAAAATAAATATTCCAAAAAAAAGGGGTATCCTGGATTTGGAAATAAAATAAAATCAATGCGCACACTTTTATAAATGTTAAACTTTCTAATAATGTTTATATAAAACAAAAACAGAACACTAGGAAGAAGGAAAGCCATATTTGCTTGCGAGCCAGAGGGCTTTTGAGATATTTCAATAATATCTGAGGAATCAGTGTAACATAAAACCGAAGGAAAACATCTAATGTCATTGAACAATAAATATCCATTCTGTCAGTGGCTTACCTTTGAGCTGAGGCCTCAGGATGCTTGTGTTTGAGCTTCCTCACCAACGCCACTTTCAGATGCCTCGGTTCCACTGAGCCACCTTCGGGCAACCACGGGCAACCAATGGTTGAGGAGGCTGCTGATCGAGATGACTGACATGAGTCTGCAGGGCCTTCAACATAAAATACAGCCATGTCATAGTATCTGTGTGCAGAATATATATATATATATATATATATATATAAACATAGAAGTACCTAAATTCTGGTAAATTGTTCCAAGTCTGAAAAGCTCTTTCATTTAATCCATATTTCTTCTAAATCCCTAAATTTAAGTCCCTAAACAGCACTATATTTATATTTATACAGTCCCTTCTGATATTCTGATGTAATATTAGCATGTGAACTTGGTTTGTTGACTTCCGAGTGTTAAGTAGGCCATACACAGACTGATACTTGATGGTGATGGACAGATACCATACGAATGGGCATATATGGGATGGACATCTTTCATGCCCAGAGCATGCCAGTGCCTAGTCAGATGTTGGAAAGCTTCTGGCACAGCAGGAGGGTCATCACATTGAGGAATATGGTGGACAGCCTAGGAGGCTGTAATTCAAAGGATAACACTGGATGTGCCTGCAGTTGTCAATGGCTCCTAGAGTTAAAGGATAAGTAAACCTTTAAAACAAGTGAATGTAAAATTGATGAGGGGGCTATTCTAAGCACTTTTGTCATTTACATTCATTATTTATTTTGGTTTTATTCCAAGATATTAAGGGATACATGTGCTGTTAATATGAATGAATTGTGTTACAACAGCGCCACCTGCTGGTCAGTTTCCCTCCAGTCTGACCACCAAGTAGTCAAGGAAGTTGTCAGGAGAAAGAAAGAGGCTGCTCTGATGTTCTTCTGCTTAGGAAAGATGTGAGAAAAGTTTCTAATTTTTATCTTAATCAGAAGAACATGAGAGCAGCCTCTTTCTTTCTCCTGACAACTTCCTTGACTACTTGGTGGTCAGACTGGTGGGAAAATGACCAGCAGGTGGCGCTGTTGTAACACAATTCATTCATATTAACAGCACATGTATCCCTTAATATCTTGGAATAAAACCAAAATAAATAATGAATGTACATTGCAAAATATCTTAGAATAGCATTCTCTTCAATTTTATATTCACTTATTTTAAAGGTTTACTTATCCTTTAATGGCATTTGATGCATTTGTTAGTTACATTATGATCTTCTGTTTCACCTGATACTCACATAGATTTCGACTCTTAAGCATCTGTGCTAAGAAATTCATACAGTGGCGACATGAGTGCTAAAACATACTCTTTAATGTATTCAGACAATTGTTATTGTTATTATGAGTAAAAGGGCTGTTGAGCAAATGAAATATGTAGTAACATATGTAGTAACACACACTCGCAGACAACTGTTTGTTGAGATGTTCTGTTTTCTGGCTGTGATCTTGCAATGATGAAGATACCACACACTGACCTTTGTTGATGAGATGTTGCCCTTATCCTGATGATATCCAGCGTCTTCAAGAATACGCCCAGTTCCCCCATTACTCTTCAATTCAACCCTCGGTAGGTCATTACCAATCTGGGTAAGCCTGACAGGAAGGAAAAGAGGAACCAGGAACACCAAATGATATTATAGGAAGTGACAGGGTATTTGATGAGATATGGGAAGATGATAGGACTTGGAGTAAGTGGTGGTTTGTTTTTGTTTTAGTTCTTGCTATATAAAGGCAAGACTCCTATTAAATAGGAATGTTACCAGTTCCTAGCATTCCCGTCACACTGAAAGTGACACACACACTAAAGGGGTTATTTATCAAAATCTGAATTTTTCTGATTTTTTAAAATAAAAAAGTCTGACCAATTTTTTGGATTCTCGGCAGGTCTGAAATGATACATTTTCTGATTCTGTCTTTTTGCATCCTCGGGGTATAATAAATCTTGAAAAATTCTAGTCTAGTTAATTTGGATTTTATAGAGAGTTTTTTTGCATTCAGACTTAATAAATAACCCCCTAAATGTTCTATTATAGTGGTTTTTAGACTTTTTGAAACACACAAGGATGCGGGCACAAGAAATATGTAGAACACACACGAATAAAATGAATTTGTGTGACCTCTTGTCCCCAAGCTGAGGGTCTGGAGGTGGTACGCCTAGACCACTTTTGTTATTTTATGAATTTTTCTACTCTTTGGGTTAAACTGCCTCTAGATTGTCTACAATATAGTTCAGTGCTCCATGAATGGCTGCATATGATATATATTTATTATTCCTGCTATAGTCAGATGGTTTGTATCCATGCCTGCAACCAAGGAGTACCAATCTATTTTTGAAACGATGCAAAGTGATACAATCCTCACTATGAAACCATGTGCCACAATTCGTCCACTTTTCCTAAAAGGCAGGCGTTTATTTGATCCCATATTGGTTCATCAAAGTTGCAGTGCACTAATTAGTGTCCACTGCTGTGAGTAGAAAAGGAGGATTGTCTCCAAACTTTGCACTTTGCACTTTTTAATTTAGCCCTTAGAACTTTCATAAAATTGCCGGATACATTTTTGCCATAAAGTTTCTTTTATTGGAGAGTTAATCTGCAAAGCCCCCTAATCTCCTTCCGTATTCATTTCAATGGGTTGGCCAACTGCTAAGAAAATCTGAGGCTCAGCTCAAATCAGGGTCATCCAGCTTGAAAGGGGGAAGTGGACATCAAATATGTTAATAGTTGCCTATCTTCTATATTCATTTCAATGGTTGCCCAACTGCTAAGGGGATCTGAGGGTTGTTCAACTCAGGCTCATCCTAGCTTGAAAGGGGAAAGCAGACCTTAAATATGTTAAAAGAACCAGAAAATGAAACACACAGTCCTAATAAAAAGGTCATTATAGCTGAATAATCAGGATATTAAGAAAGTTGACTGTTCTGTTCAAGTTGGTGGTAGAGCAGCTATCATTGCCTCTAATCCTTTTCACAGGAGCAGCGGAATTTTACAGCTCATTGCAAACCTCTGATATTTCCTTTGTGCATTCGCCTGAATGTGTTTCGCAGGGTAATCATTAAGGTCCCCTAACGTGTCACTTGCTGTCGTCCTAATACTTGATTTTCCTTCGAATATCTATGTGCTGAGAAAAAGCAGCGGTGAACTGTTGTAAAACAACTGCGCTACGCAAGACAATTACACAAGAAGGGGATACAACTCTGACTCCTGTAAGAATGGACATAAACACAGTAGAGCTGGGGAAAGGTTTCATTGATGATGCTGGACTACAACTCCCAGTCAGTGACTGGGTACATGACAGTTGTGGTTACTGAACCATCCCAGAACAGAGAAGAGGTGCACTGGAGCTCACCCATGTTGTATGGATACAAGTATCTTTCTGAATAGCTTCAATGAGCCCTCATGAATGATTCTCTTTGAATAATCTTGAACCCAGACATAACCCTTCCATAGTGGTGTTACTCTACCCAAATGTTACAACTCCCAGCACAAATATATTACCAAAGGTTGAAGCATGATGGAAACTCTGTGGTTCTTCTGGCTCTTTGTAGCTCAAGCTAGAAGCATTAAAAGCATATAATCCAGCATTAACCACCCAAATAGCTCTTTAATGTTTCATTTTATGATCATATATCATTTTTGTAACTGTGTGGCACCAACAAATTACACAGACCATTACAATAACAGGGGACTTAGCGCAAATGTTCAAATTAGAATTCCAAAATGAAAGAGGAGTGAAATGTCAGATAACAGAGAGGTCACTAGTAGAAAGGATCTTTAAAAGAGAATTCTCTTGCGCCTGCAAGTAAGTATGGGCCACCTGCTTCTAGTTTTATGGAAGGTGAATCCCCCCTTTCTCTCAAGTGGGTCAGTGGGTTGCTGGGATAACTGCTGGAGGGCTCCAGGCTGAACGTCCTTGATTTATACACTAACAATATCTGACATTTATTACACAATATGTATTTCATACTCCCCGTGATGCTTGAGGCCCAGAGGAAAATCATTTGCTGCCCTCTAAAACCATCCCTGATCTCTGTGTGTGGCAATGGGAATGTCCAAGGGGCAGATTCACTAAAGGGAGAAGTGGCTAACGCTAGCGACTTTTTGCCAGCGTTGCCACCGGCAGGGACAGCGCCAATTCACTAACAGGCGCAGGTGCCAATTCTCTAGCGATTGGGACCGTTGCTAGCGTTCATTCGCACTCTATAACCAGGCGACTTTTCGCTCTGGCGAACTAATGTTACTCCACAAATTCACGAAAGTGCGGATTTTACTGAACGTTACCTCTTTTGCCAGAGTTGACTTTGAGTTGACCGGGCAAAGTGCTATAAAGACGCTAGATCTTCCTCAATCTTCTGTCACTTACATCATATCCTGTCTGCCGAAAATGCATTAAAGTTCTAAAAACACTGGCGACTTTTCCTTTTTTTAAGCAGGATTGGCTGCAAAAGTCCTGACTTATACTTTTTTTGGGTAACCGGTTTTCTCCAGACATTTATAACATATGGAACATTCATTTTACAGTGGGCTCATGTGTAGGGCATTATATTAACTCTCTTGTCTTTATTGAGGTTCCCTGGACTTGTGTAATAAAAAGTGGTAACTTCAAGTCTTTGCAGCAACATTTATAATAAAGACGTCCATACAACTTTAAATTGCCCGCCGTATACAAATTGACCAAATCACAAGATCACTAGTGAATTTTCGCTAGGCACAAGCGAACACTAGTGCATCTTCGCTATGAAATGCTCCCACTGCCGAAGTAACACTAACGAAAAGTCGCCATTGTTTGGCGCCCAGGGTGCAACTACTAATATTAGTGAATTAGCGTAGTGGTAGCGAATTTGCGCCTGGCGAAGTAGTGCGTTGTGTGCGAAGCGGTCGCTGGCGACAATTCGCCCTTTAGTAAATCTGTCCCCAAGTCTTTAGACCCAGTGTGTTCCTACAAACTCATTGGTCAATACAGGTTACTGATCCACTATGCAAAGAGTGCATTTTGATTCAAGTACAGGTATCGGACCTGTTATCCAGAATGCATGGGGTTTTCCATAATTTGGATCTTAATATCTTGTCTACTAGAAAATCATGTGAATATTAAAAAAAAACCAAATAGGCTGGTTTTGCTTCCAAGAAGGATTAATTATATCTTAGTTGGGATCCAGTACAAGCGACTGTTTTATTATTACAGAGAAAAAAAGGAAATAATTTTTAAAAATTTGGATTATTTGGATAAAATGGAGTCTATGGGAGATGGTCTTTCTGTGATTCGGGGCTTTCTGGATAATGGGTTTCTGGATAACGGATCCCATACCTGTACCTTTGATAAAGGGGTTGAACCCAACAGAGAAAAATTAACTAACCTCATAGAATCCAACCTCTCATATGAAAAACATGCAGCAACAACCCGTACCCAAATAGCTAAAGACCTAGCCACCTACAAACTAGGGGAAGATGGAAATAAGACCCACGAGGCTGCCACCTCAGGGTCCTCACACCTCCCTCGCCCCCCCCCAGTTGTGAGATCAGGTCCTCCACAGAGTAACCTCTCAGCACCCCCCTCTCCCTACCTCCTTTGTAACTACGATCGAGAGGGGAGGTTATAGGGGCGCAGTTCTGGGTCAGTGGGGCCCAACAGGTTCCCCCCAGCTGAGTCCAACACTGACCCTATAGTTCCTTAGCAAGTGTATCTCGGACACAAATCACAATATTTTCTCCCATATTTGCATGCACTGGGGGTCTATTGATGAAATCCGCTGTGGGAACATGGCCCTGGAGCTAGGGCCATGTTCAAGATGGCGGTACCATCATGGTTTCCTGGAGGCTAAAGGCGCAACTGTGCATTATTCATCAGAAGAGCCAGAAAAGTATTTACATGGACATGCCAACAACTGCTTTGATTTCATTTCGATCACACCCTTTCATTTAGGAAGATGCAGGGTCGGACCCGTGGGCCCCAGCCCAGACCTGCTCCTCCAGCTGCCCCAAAAACACTGGCTCCTGCACCAATGCCACGTCATTCGCACATTGGGGGTGAGAGTCAGGAGGTCGGGAGGGGGCCCCGGGGACTGGCAGGAGGGCCCTTCATTGGGCAACCCTGGTGGGCCCCCAAGGCTCCAGTCTGACCCTGGGAACATGGAATAATGTATACCCATAATGGGGGAATCCTCGCTCTTATTACAGTAAATGGATCTAATTAAATAAATTCATTAGGGGACATGGACTGATGTCCTTAACATTCAGTTTCTAGTTGGATACTCAGCTGCAGGGCCTGGTTGTATTACCATACAGATATTTATCTGATTTATACCAGCACAAGCATATACTTGTTAAATTGAAGGGATTAAGCCTTTAATACGAATTTCAGCTGCACAGCTTTTATACAAAGACAATTATGAGAAGATAAAAAAAAAAAAACAAGACATAATGGATTTTTTTGTCCCAAATATAATTCGCCGTCTGTGCCAAAAACAGCGGCGTTAGAGCAATCTAAAAAACAAAAAACAAAATCCATTCTTTTCAGCCTCGGCTAATGAAGATTTCCATCCCCTCTGTAATGCAAATGGGGAGACTTAAGGCCCAAGAAAGGGCAGAACTACCCAACAGAGACATATTTCTGTCCCCAAACAATTTAAATGTATCTGCTTTAGATCAATTGCAGGATTCTTGAACCCTTGAAATCCAAACCCAATAGTAAGATTGGATTTTAGCCCTCACTTAGCAAACACAATCCAGTCAGAATCAATTATTTGTATCCGATCTTTGGATGTTATCTGTATCCAATGACCTGTAAGGTTTTAGTCTGCTTACGGCTCCATTCATGGAGAACTCTGTTTGGCACCGAATTGCCACTATTGTCTGTTCCAACAAAGGCATTTGTCTCATGCTAAGGTTCTGGGTTATTTTACTTATGTTAAATCCATAAGACTGCAGAGTTTAAGAAACAGGTTGTAGAAAAATAAAGGTTTTGTTTGGGGAATACTCAGAGAAGAATAGAGCTTTGGGCTGTGATATCTCAATTTTAGACTGAATTTGTCACACTTGTTTGTGTGTGTGTTTTAATTAATACTCTTGTCGTAGGTTCGTCCCCCCCAGGCATAAATTAACAATGCAAATGTACATACGGGTTATTCATTCCATTAGCATTCATGTATTTGATTTTATATACACGTTTGCACACAGCAAATGGTGCCTGCCCTAGTTTAGATGTTTAGTATTCTGCCATATCGGGATTTTGTTGGATCTGAAGGGCCAAAACGGAACACTTGTTTCCATGTTTATCGCATTAGATCATTGGAGACTCCACCATTTGGATGTCAGGAGATGATTATGAAATTTGTTGAATTATGGTTGAAAGACAAATCAATGGTGGAGCAACTAGTTTGTTGATGAGCTACAACTTTCACTCCATGCTTCCCGCTTGCAATCATTCAAATGGGTGGTTGTAGATGTGCAACAGCAGGATAATCACATCCCTAAAAGCCACATTTATAATTGCTAAAAAGGAATATTGAAAGTGTGCTCCGGAAGAGACGCAACCCCACTTGCCCCCTCCCGATTTGCAGCAAAAGGCAAAAACGATTGCATCTGTTCATATCAAAAGCTAGAGTCCTCTTCGGATCTATTTTCTTTTACGTGTACCTGACCCATACCCACTACCTGTGACTCGCAACTCAGACTTGCAACACTCAGTTTTCCCCCACTGTTCCACTACCCAAGCCAACCCGCAATAGGCCAACTAACCATCCAACCCGGGGACACACAAAACTTTGAACCGGAAGTGTTGTCAATTGTCACAAATTTGCACAAAATAGAAAATAAAAACAAAGCCTGCACCTTTTTCGATACCCAGCCTGGTTACCCACGGACTGCTCGCATGCCCAGGGAATCGGGGACTTTTTATCCGAAAACCTGACCTTTTTGAAGGTACTCTGCGGGTACCCGACCTGGTGCAGGACTTAAAAGCAACTGCAGCAGCAATACCACTAGAATTATAGGGGGAAACCCTGCATTATGGGTAATGAACATCTCGATATGCATCCAAAATTACACTTTGCATTTTTAAATGGTGCCTATAAATTTCTGCTTTTGATATATCTCTTTAAAACCATGTTGTTTATGGAGATTGACTTCCATGTATTTTAAACTCACCAACATTTTGCAGAAAGCTTTAATGGAGCACTGAAACATCTGATGAGCATCGGGCCATGGCATAAATATCTGTACAGCTGTGTCTGTACAATCCTGCCCAAAATAAATATATATTGGCAAATCAAGCTGAAAACCCGTGTTGCTGTACTAATACCACCTGCAAATAATATCTCATCTGATTCACATAGCCAGCACCAGATCATTACTTAAAGAGAGGAGTCAATGAAATTGTGGGATATCTTATAATACACATTAAAATAAAGCTTTAGCCGGATGTAGAGTGACAGTGGTAATTTTAGCCAATAGGCAACATTTTGATTTTTTGTAGATCTTGAATATTTTAAAGCAAAGATGAATAGAAGAGGGTCTGAACAAACCCAGACCCCCATTCTCAATGCCTACATCATACTAAAGTGAATTTTAAGGTCAACCGTTGCTTTAATGTGATCTAAGGGCATTGTAAGAAAATAGTATGACTGTATTGTCCTCTTGCCCTCAAGCCAAATTGGTGGGAAGAAAAAGGAACCTTGAGGATAAATTATTTTTTGATCATGCTTGATTTGATTGTACCCAACATTTTATTGTAATACTTCAGTTCTTTACTCAGTATCCCAACAGCTTTATTGGTCATGTAGGGTCAGCCAATCTGAGATGGCTGTGGCCTGTTTAAACTCTTTTTCTATTTCACTTACTTGTCTGAGCGTTAGCTTGGGTGCTGTGGCTTACCTCTAGCTCTCAAATCTTCTTGCCTTGCCTTGTATGGTCCTGTCTCAGTGCTGTCTCTGCATCTGCTCCATCCAGTCCTGCTCCTGATTTTATGCCTCAACCCTTGTAAAGTTTATTTTTGGTCTAGATAACTAGATAACTGCTTCTTGCCTTAAGACCATTCAGATTATAAATTGGGAGCTGAGGAGGTGCAACATAGTTAATGGCAAAATGGGAAGAGTCACTTTTGTTCCAGATTGGTTCAGGTGCTGTCTTAGTGCAATCTGGAGACATCACCTACTATAACCCAACCCATATAGGTCAGAGACTGCCCAACTTAGGGGCCCTATGGCTTTTGGACAAGTCAGTACAGAACACTATTTGTGTTATTCACAGCATTTTTTTGTGATTATTCAAAAATCAGGGTTATGGTGAGATGTATTTACTAGAGTAGATTGTTGGCAATGATGCTTTGATTTCAATATATCTCAAGGTGTTGTAGTCACTGTGCATGAATTCTTTCCATTGCCACTGCCTTCTCTTTTAATAGTTTTTTTTTCTTGATGTGCCATAGATGGTGTAGGCCATAACTTATCATTTCGCCTACAAGCAACAGAACTTCAACGCATCACAAAGAGTAAGAAATCAGTAAAGGGCATCGTGGTGGACTGTGAACATAGGGGCATGTTTACTAACATTGGAGATAAATATCTGGAGAGATTTCTGGAGATGTTGCCCATAGCAACCAATCAGATCTTTGCTTTTGTTTTCTAACTTGGCTGTGGCTGTTTAAATCTAATTGCTGATTGGTTGCCATGGGCAACATCTCCAGAAATCTCTCCAGATATTTATCTCCAATGTTAGTAAACATGCCCCATAATTTGTTAGATAGACCCTCAGTATAGTATAAAACTATGTTGAGGGAGCTATCTCATAGATGAAGGCTTGGTTATAAAGAGCAGATCTTAACAAGAAGCAGGCACCCAAGTTGTTAGTATAAATAAGGGTTAATCTGTCTGCTGGAAATACGTTGCTCCCTCAGCAATGGATGGAATACACTGTTTCAATGATCAATTCTCTTCTGCTCCAGTGGCATTTTCCTGAATTATGAAGCCCGAGGTGTGCCCACTGCAAACAAAGCTGATACAAAGGACACAGTTAGGTATAGCAATTTGCCGAGGCACAAAAACATTTTAAAACGACAACAGGTGCCTGGAGTTTTTGGGGGGCCATTGCTGGCAAATGTCACCTTTAGTGTAGTGTGCACCCTATTGAGATCTTGGGTTATAGCAAGCTGTCCCTACCCTGACTAGTTCAATCAATGTACTACCAACGGAAAGGTAAAAATATTCCCACGCTTGGTCACAGGTAGATCCATCATTTGAACAAGCCAACCTGTCAACGTATCTGAGCTGCTAATGTATGGATCTGTGGTCTTGTCAGAATAGCCCTCAAACCTGCACTGTTGGAGGTCTTTGAAGAATGACATTTTGATCCAGACCACAGGCTAAAATATTCCTCGGTGTGTTTTTATTTATGGAACATCATTTTATGGACGTTTCCAGCTGCTGCTAAAATTAAAGCAAATTGGAAAATCTCAAGCGGAATTAACTGGATTTTTTTTTTTTTGCATAGGAAATGCATTAAGAGTGAATGTTCATTTTTAAACGTGTTCCCCACGTTAAAGGGGAATGATAAAGAGCAAATAAGGGTTTCGAAACCAATACATATTTGTCAGGTCCCTTTTAAAGTCACATCCAGCATTCCCCCATTTTTCATGATGATTGGGCCACTCAAGGAACTCACCTATCAATGGCTACAATTAGAGATAAAGGGCCCCACTAATAGAAAGCATGGAAAGCTAAAATTCATTTATACGATTTCAGAAATTCACAATTGTAATTTCCCATTGCATACGATATAAAGTACAGTACAGCAGGATGGGTCACTGACTCTAGACCAGTGATTCCCAACCAGTGGCTCTCAAGCAACATGATGCTCACCAATCCCTTGGCTGTTGCTACCAGTCGCCTCAAAGCAGCTACTTATTTTTGGATTTCTGGCTTCAAGGAAAGCTTTAGTTGCATTCAAAATATGTCTACTGACAAACAAAGCCTTCTGTAAGCTGTCGGTCCAGGGGCTACGAAATAGCCAATCACAGCCCTTATTTGCCCCCCCCAGGAATTTCTTTCATGCTTGTGTTGCTTCCCAACTATTTTAACAGGTATAAAAAGTTGGGGACCCCCACTCTAGATGGTGAGTGATACATTTCAAAATGTTACCCTAACTATGGCAATGGTCAAAATTATGCTACACTACACGTGCCACTCATGAACTTATCTAAATAATAGATACATTCATCAAAATCCTAGTTTTAACTTGATTTAACTTTAACTTTTCTCACATTTTCTCAAACTTGAGTGTTTATCATTTCTTTCACTGACCATGAAGACCTTCTTGAGTTTTGAAAGCTTCTCAAAGAGTTTTATGAGTTCTGTTCTTGAGTAGTCTTGAGGAAGTAGATAGAAAGATGTACTACTGCTGATCCGATCCAATGGTTTAGATGGATCTCAGGACCTCTGAGCTTCTAAGATTTTATGGTGAGAAACATGTAACAATTGATATATGTAGGATATGGTCTTTGTATTAATGATGTAAGCAGAAGCCCCAGAGGCAACACCTACTGTACCTATTGAGTCAACAATGTATCATTATCGGCTTGAATGAGGACCACCTAGTGAAGAGCACTTTAAGGTTCACCCGATCTTTGATAACATTGAGAACACTTGAACCAAAATCTAGATGATCCCTTTTTAAACACTTCTCTCTTTTTATTATAAATTAAATCAAGCTTGATGTGTTACTAAAGTTTGGAGTATACCAAACCTGTTGTATGTAGGTCATCTCTTTCTACAAATTATTTTCTGTCTTACTGTTTCATTAACACAGAGGATACCAGCACCCCTATAAAAAGATATGCTTAATAAAATGCATTAGGCTGGTCCATTTGGAAGTCTATGGAGCTCTCCATCATGCATTATTCATACCCAGTTAAAACCAACACCTACAGGCATTTCTTGTCTGACGTCCATTAAGGGTTTAACACCACACGCCAATACCAATGTCTTCCAGTTCATGTTCTATGATGCTGTAACATAGAAATTTTCATTTTTTACATACATGCACAGTCTGTTTAAAGGTAGTGTTACCAATACGGAGGGCTGAAAATATCTATTTTAGCTATTCAAGATCTGTAGATGAATGGCTTATGAGAGCTGACAGCAATAAATGGAAGAAAGTCCATGCAAACCAGCTTGCTTACATCTTAATTTATAAAACATGCATAGTTCTGCGTATTAATTAAAGTATAAGTACATTAAATTATTCACCCTCCCTCATGTATTATAGAATGACTTACTAATGCCTTGGACTGCAATCTAGCACCATTCATTACATTTACAAATGGTTATTACATATAAAATAATGCAGCCTAGATGTCAGTTATAGTGTTTTAGTAGTCGCCAAGGCGGTGGGGCCAAAGACTGGGTGCTTTTAGATACAGGAGGGTGTATACGCTTTTTTAAGTCATGAATATTTATTATGAATTATTATTAATGTTATTTCTTGGAAATCAAAAAACGAATTCCAGGTTTTTACAGGGAAATGGATAATTTTAAAAAAAAACTTTAGGGCATTCATCTAATGTAACAAAACAAACACCTCTGCAGCCCCTTTGTACTTCCCTGGCTGAGCCACCAATATTGCTTATCCCATGGGTGCCATGACAGTGGGCCATGGGGATGAGCAAAGACCCAATAGCTAGGGCATTGCTTATATCACATCATGTGTTTTTTTATAAATATGCCTAGGGGTTCGCACCTAATGAGTAAATAAGCCTTAAAATATGTTAAACCCCAGTGGAAGAGAAAAGAAGAAAGGACACATTGCCTTTACATTTGTGCACACACAGAATAAATGAAATTAGAGCTAATGTTGACATCCAAAAAAGCCTACGAAAACCAAAATTTAAGCCTAGGAACTGTGGGAAGTGATGTGCAAATTGGGGATATATGGATTTACAGTATCCTGGTAAATCCTTCCTAATTAGAACTAAAATATTTATGATCTAGTCAATTCCTCAATGGTTTTGCTATAAACTAGTCTCAGGAAAGTGCTTTTCTGATTATAATTTAATCCCATTTCCAAGGACCTACTAGGGGTCCCCGCTGCACTTAGCACGACCCTTCCATTTATAAGGGTCACTGGAAGGCAGAGAACAAACACGGGACATTAGAGCTTCCTATAAGCCTCTGGGGCCCCATTCTGTACGACAACATCAAAACCCTGGTGTAGTTAGTATATTAAAATCTGCCAACTGGAAATGTGGAACAGAACAATTCCAAACCAGGACCCCCCATAGTCACATTCTAGATCCATTCTGTGCTCATAGATTGTCCTCCCTTCTGGCAAGATTTTGGGTATATTGTATGTAAGTAAATATAATAATTATTTAACCTTATGATATCACAATACTTTTATTGTATAACTCTATATACAGTAAAGTATGTCGGCTACTGAACATTCTCTGGAGCGCTATACTTATGAGTTAGCTGGAACCAGAGCTCATTTAAAAAGCACTAATGGGCACAAATCTCCATACTGTTACTCACAATGCAGCATTTTTCCTTTGAATTCCACCATAAATGCATGCACTAACTAAACAGTGCAGTAACTTGAGCATGATGCAACCTATACAGTGGCAAATTAATGCCCACTTTAGATAGTGGCACACATTTTCATAGTGGCTGAAGAAGCAGGATGGGGTGGAACTTGAAGGATGTTATTTATTAGTCCAAATTCCAAAAACTCAAAACACAAAAATTTTTACAGATTTATTATACCCCGAGGATGGAAAAAGTCTGAATCCGAATATCCAGCATATCAGACCTACCGGGGTTGTTATAAGTCAATGGCTGAGGTCCCTAAAAATCCAAAAAATTCAGGCTTTCCCTGAAAAAGCCAGAAAAAATCAAGCGAAACTCCAAAAAAATTTGTACGATTCTGATTTTCGCTTCATTTTTTCTTGTTTGCCCCGATCTGATTAAATCTTGCTTTTTTATTTATAAATAAGGTCCAATCGTGGATTTTAGTTTGGTCTGACCTTTTGAATTAAAATAATCAGAAAAATTCGGACTTAAGGCTCTAAATGTCAAAGGAGGGTGGTCAGTTGGACGATGAGAACCGAGAAAAAGCAGAGATTCTAAACTATTACTATTAATTTTCCTCTGTCTACACAAATGAGGAAACAACTAATGAAGCTTTCCTTCTTAATAGTCCCAAATCTAGTAACACAACAAATGATGAATGGTTCACACAAAAAATATAGACAAACAACAGTGCAATAACCATATTTATTGCCACTAGAGGTTCAGTCACTGTTGCAGTTGGTCTCAGCAGCTCCAACTGTTATAAATAACTGCAGATATGCAGACAAAAGGAGAATAAATTATCTCCTTAAAGGACAAGGAAACTAGGTAGGCCCTTCATTGGGGATAATACTACTGGTTAGTAATATAAAGTTCTGTGGCTTTGCATTACTGTCCACTCATGAGTCTAACGGAGAAATCAGGTAAGCAAGGGGAACAAAGCTAGTGATTTGTGGAACTCCCAGTAAGTAGGGCATTTCTTGTCCTTTAAGGTGGCCCTACACAGGTCAGTAAAAGCTGCCATTTAAGCTCAACAACCAGCCCTGCATGATAGCTGCTAGGCAGGTTAGAAAACCCTGTCTGACTAGGAAGGAAGGCATACTAGTGTTGAAATGGTCATCTCTGAACTGGTCTCCCTAGTTCCTTAAGCTGGCACTTGGATCTTCCCAACCCAGCATGTTACATACAAATCCAATCATCTGGTGACCATAAAAGCAGCTCTTACAGCAGATGCCCATCTTTATTCTTCACTGTCAAGTTTAAGGGGAAATAAGCTGACATCTAAAAATATATAAAAAATAAATAAGGTTATATATTCCCTTTAAAGTATTATTCATGGATTCAGTCAACATTTCCTTTATTCCTATGCATCAGTACAGTCCCTGGACATTGTGGGCTGCTCAACAAGCTTGTGCCGGCTGGGTTTTCTCCATCGCGCCTCTGTAATCAGCAGCCTATCTGCGCTGTTGCTGGAGGAAAACTAATTTCACATGGCTCTCGCTATAATGCAACCCAGTCCCCTGAGATGAAATGTAATCATAACATCCTACCTTGCCTGTAATGACTGACCCTCACTGAGAACTGAAGCAACGCTGGAGCAGTCATGTTAAAAGTGTTAAAGAAACACATTTTTGTGTACCGTGGTATATTATTTTATATGTGTGTTGGCAGCAAAATGTATTCAAAAACAATGTACACAAGGAAAGAAATAAGAGAACATGAATCTTGTTATAGAAGTCTGGACTTGTAATCCAGAATGTTCAGGACCTGGGGGTTTCCTGTTAAGGGATCTTCATACCTTAAAGGGATACTGTCATGAGAAAAAACATTTTTTCCAAAATGAATCAGTTAATAGTGCTGCTCCAGCAGAATTCTGCACTGAAATCCATTTCTCAAAAGAGCAAACAGATTTTTTGAAATCTGTTTTCAATTTTGAAATCTGACATGGGGCTAGTCATATTGTCAGTTTCCCAGCTGCCCCAAGTCATGTGACTTGGGGCAGCTGGGAAAATCATGTAAACATTAAATAAACCCAATAGGCTGGTTTTCCTCCAATAAGGATTAATTATATCTTAGTTGGGATCAAGTACAAGCTTCTGTTTTATCAACACAAAAGGAAATAGTTTTTTAAAATTTTGGATTATTTGCCTATGGGAGCTTTTGGGATAACTTGTTTCTTCTGTCTTGTGTACTAAGTCGACTTTTTTTGTCACATCACCAGTATGGTCAACAGTAACATTTTGAATTCTAGGAGGTCATTGTTTGAACATACAGTAAGGCCCTTGAGTTCCCAAATATGAGACTAAACTATTTACTGCACTACAATCATTATAGGACTGTTGTGCCACGTCTATAGAGTTATTACACCCCTGGAAGCTCTGATGCCCATTGCCTGGAATATATGAGATGCCCAAGTCTGTGAATCCAAGGGGAACAATTTAGAGCTTCAGAAAAAAAAGCTGAAGAACACAGTCCCAGGTCAGTTCTACATTTTATGAAGTAGAAGTACAAGCAGATGTTTCCCATGATCTTCTCAATAACATCTACCAGCATGTTTAAACCTGTAGTAGGTCAAGGGCCAGAGGGCACTATAATCATTATAGGACTGCTCTGCCACATCTACAGAGATGTTACACCCCTGGAAGCTCTATTGCCTATTGCCTGGAATATATGAGATGCCCAAGTCTGTGAATCTAAGGGGAACTATTTAGAATTTTAGAAAAAAAAGCTGAAGAACACAGTCCCAGGTCAGTTCTACATTTGATCTGTAGTCGGTCAAGGGCTAGAAGTTCACATTATACTTGACTTCTATGTTGGTTGAAGCCACTATATCCAAATACACATCTATTGATGGGCAGAGTGTGATATTGACAATCTATTATTCACCTTACACATCTAGACGTATGTCCCTTTCTACATGTCAACCTGTAGGCCAGCATGACATAGTTACAAAGTAAGTTAGGTTGAAAAAAGACACACGTCCATCAAGTTCAACTTTTTAAGTCTATATATAACCTGCCTAACTGCTAGTTGATCCAGAGGAAGGCAAAAAATACATTTGAAGCCTCTCCAATTTGCCTCAGAGGGGGAAAAAATCCTTCCTGACTCCAAAATGGCAGTAGGACCAGTCCCTGGATCAACTTGTACTATGAGCTATCTCCCATATCCCTGTATTCCCTCACTTGCTAAACACCATCCAACCCCTTCTTAAAATTATCTAATGTATCAGCCTGTACCACTGATTCAGGGAGACAATTCCACATCCTCACAGCTCTCACTGTAACAAACCCCTTTCGGAAATTTTGCCCAACCTTTCTTCTAATGACCTTGAGTGCCCAATAGAATGGGGCATGGGGGAGCTATTTTAACCCCTAGTTCCCTTGAAGTAGGAACCCCAAGTATAATTTTACAAAGGTGCTACAGGTAACCATGGTGGACTTAGTGGTCCAGGTGCACCAGCCCCAGACCCTCAGCTTGGTGAGTGGTAAACCATTATTTATACAGAGAGACAAATGTGGGCCAATCGGCACTGGCACTGTAGGAAATCCACACGGCCACATATATGGTTGTAAGTCATGGTTTGGGCCCATGACTAAGGGCCTACTAGGCACGAAAAGCGTAGGGGCTCTGGAGATATTTACAATTTTATTTTTTTCAATAAAAATTGCTTTTACTTCCATATCTGTGGCCCTGTGGATTTGCAACCCTGTCTGTCTGCATAGATCCCAAGGTATGATTACCCCTCTCTGTTTCTCTCTCTCTACATATATATATATACATACACACATATGGCACAGACAGTGCTCCTCTATATGAAATGCCATTAGTGCAATAAAGTGAGTAAATGCCGTGTTTAATTTTGTTCCCACGATGCACTCCTATATTTTTCTATAATAAATCAAAAGGGTAAAATAAATATATACAAGACCTGTATTAGGCTGATCTTGCTCACCCTGTATGTCATTATTAGAAACCATAGACTAGAGTAAAAGATCACATGACAGTACGAAACGCGTTGCCGTCTGGTCTCATACTATATAGGGTAATATGATAGGGAAACAAATGTATTTTCAAGAGAGCGAAAAGCAGAAGGAGCAGGATTAAAAATATACACATTCATTTGCTATGGTTGGTTAAAAAAGGAGAACTAGAGGGGAGCGGGGCGCTTTAAGAAGCTTTTTCAATTACCATCCATTTCTCTCTTAAAAAGGAAGAAAAATAAAGGAGGGGAAAACGGGTCAGGTCCGCCTGTGGCAATGACAGTGTGATGGGCTGAGACCCCCCGTGGCGTTTCCATCTGCTATCATTAAGGTGACTATTCAGACATGAAAAAATCCCTCTTGCTGTGTTGATAGGCAGCCATCAAGAACTATGACAAGGCATTAAGGACTGAGTAAGGGAGCGCCTTGTCATATTCCCAAACAGAAATGCCTCCAACAGGACTGCAGCTATTTTATTGGAATTTTAATATCTGTCACCTGGGTGGGGTGAGCACTCTTTCCCCTTCATCACGCTGCAAAAGTGTTGTTGTGTTTTTAAAGGGGAACTAGAGCCTACTACTTCGGCAAGAGCATCGGATTATACCGGCACTGAGATGTACTGAAATTGCAATCTTCTATACAGAATGAACCCCTGGAATATTGGGGAGGGGTATTCTTCTCCTGAATATGAAACAACCCCATTTCTAAATAAATCTATTCTATAGAGCTTCATTACACTAGAGACAATAACCTATAAAATATATCCAAGTGTCTGGACATTGGTCAAAGCACAATGGAATACTAAAAGCAAAAGTTACTCCAGGTCTAGTGACCATAGCAACCAATGAACCATTTGCTGCAGTTAAAATGATGAAAGCCAATACGTCATTGGCCGTAAATTATTGGCAGCCGATACATTTTAGGGTCATACAAGGACCTGGCCAAAAATCTAATATGGCAGCTTAGCAATAAACGATAGAGCAATCTACTTGATAGACGTTCCCCTCAATGGTCCTTTTTCTGGGGGACAGTCCCACATTTTTGACCCCCAAAATGGACAGGGCTTACAGGAAAGTTTACAGGGCTTTAGAAAAAGATGGGCATGTCTTGGCATAACTGTCTGTGGCCACGGCACATTAGAGAATGGCCAACAGGGAGTAGGGTTGCCACCCAATCGGTTTTGACCAGGACAGCCCAGTTTTTAGAAGGAATGCCTGGGTCAAGACTGCCTGTCTGCCTGGTTTTCCAAATAATAATATTTAATTTTGGGAAACTTTTGAGCCAGCTCCCTCTACCCATGCCCTATAAACCAAGTTATGCCCCCAATCTGCCTAGTTACACCATTGATCCACCATAAACCCTTACAAACCTCTGAATTACAAGAAGGCCATCTCCCATGGAATAATTCACATTTTTAACAATGATTTCCTTTCTCTGTGTAATAATAAAACAGTAGCTTGTACTTGAACCCAACTATCATATAATTAATCCTTATTGGAGGCAAAGCAATTCTAGTGGGCCTAATTAATGTTTAAATATTTTTTTTTAGTAGACTAAGGGGCAAATTTACTTACCTCCGAAGTTGCGACAGCGTTGACTTTGCCGCACTTAGCCAGGCGTAGATTCGTCAGGGCTGTGCAAATTCACGAAGATCCGAAGTTGCACACAAGTTATTGATCGATTGCGAAGCTGCGCTAGCCATGTTACGATCAGCGGTTCAAAGTTACGCTAGCGACGCCTAATTTGCATACGCGTATATGTAGCAGCAAATACATTAGACAATTTACAATTTACAAAACAATTTACAATCTTTTTTAGCCTATCACCCTTAAAAAAGTAAAAGACGCCAGTGTTTTTTGGGACTTAGAAAAAAATTTCACATTTTTTTTTAAGCAAGTCCTATCTTCGCCTGGTCTGAGGTGGTGAAGTAAAGTCTGGCGCAAGAGGTAACGTTCACGAAAATCCGCAACTTAGTGAATTAGCCTAGATATGTCCCTTCACCAGAGCGCAAATTCGCCTGGCGTAAGGGTGCGAAGTAGCGGTATAGTAGGTGGCAAAAAAAAAGTGCCAAAATGACATCACACTGGCGAATTTTTGCTAGCGTTAGCCACTTCGCCCTTTAGTAAATTTGCCCCTTAGGGTCAGGGCACACGCTCAGATTTGGGACGACTAATCTTCTTCGGGGCAACTAATCTCCCCGAACTGCCTTCCACCGGCTAGAATGTAATGCGGGATGGCACTCGGAGCACTTTGTTATCCGAAGTCGCCGGAAGTTGCCTCGCTTTGGGTGCCTTCTGAAAACGAAGCGCCATCCCGCAGATGATTTACATTTTAGCCTGACGGCAGGCAGTTTGGGGAGATTTGTCGCCCAGAAGAAGAGGAGATTTGTCGCCGGGCGAATCTGAGCGTGTGCCCTGACCCTTAAGGTACAGAGATCCAAATTGAGGAAAACCCCTTATCCGGAAAACCCCAGGTCCCAAGCTTTCTGGACAACAGGTCTCAGTTCTCATTTAAATCTGTAAGATACAGTCTAAAGTACTTACTTTTCCTTTTGCTTATAACTGGTGTTATAATTGGGTCCTAAAAAGAATTGGGGCCAAGGCTGCCTGCAAACCCCTAAAGCTGAAATACACGTGGTATCAAACAAAATAGACTTAAAAACCTAAAGTGCTTAAAGCACTGGGGGTTTTGCCAAATCCTTGTTGGTCTATTACCAGCGAAGCCCAAACACATGCTAATTAAATTCATATACAATGTTAAGGGAAGTGTGAAATGATTGCAATGTTTATCTCAGTCCAGAGAAACGAAATGAGCGCAGGCTTTTTACCAGCAGGGGGTGCAACAGGATTATGATTGAGCTCTGACCCCTCCGCACTGAGGCTGGAAGCTGATTTGACAGTTATTCAAGAGCAGACACTCAGTGGATGAACACGGCATCGGGGGTTCTTTGTAAAAAGGGATATATTTTTGTCTTTTTTTAAATTTAATCTGCTTGTTTTGTGCATCATGTACTACATTCTGTATGTACGCTTGCTAATGGGCTTGTCAGGGTTTGCCTTACGAAACCAAGCAGAAATCAATAAGGAGTTATTCGTCACACAAATGCCTTATTTTCCCCTCTTAGAGCGGCCGCTCCATATCTTTCATTTGCTGCTGGCACCATAGCAAAAGGTCTGCAGCACTGGGTCTTATACTCGGGTCAAGCGCAAAAACGGTCGCCGGCGTCTAAGAATAGTCGCCAGCATCCAAGAATAGTCGCCAACGTCCAAGAATAGTCACAGGCATCCAAGAATAGTCGTCGGCGTCCAAAAACTAGACGCCGGCACCTCCAATGGGAACAGAAACCTTTTTGATTGAAACTTACCAGAAGCTGCTGCATTTCTCACCCCAGGCTTATACTCGGCTTATACTCGAGTCAATAAGCTTTCCCAGCGGTAGGTAAAATTAGGTACCTCGGCTTATACTCGGGACGGCTTATACTCGAGTATATAAGGTAACCCCTAGCAACCAATGAATCAGCCCCTTTACTGGTCACCTGTTTGGAAGCAAACATACCATGTGAGTTACCAGACCCCAGAGCCAGATGCATACCTGCATTACTTCTTTTAATGAATCGTTACAGATCCAGTTACAGCTTTAAAATTTTGTTAAAATGGCCGACATGAAAATGTTGGAGGAAAGTTAGTGTCTAGCATTGTCTTTCAACGGGGATTGATGGGGATGCTGAGAAATGAATTTCCTAAACATCCATAAGGATTTCTAGCCTTCCGCGTGTGAATTTTGCAGTGGCCCTTTCAGCACTCTGTAAGGGCCACTGTCAATATGAGCCAAAGGACAGTGGGAAATATCCTACAAATATCCTAACTAAAGCTAGGCTATATCTCATTAGCTTACATCCAGCATACAGTGATAGAGATGGTGAGCAAACAAGGCAGGTGAGGCCAGTGATTCCCTGTTATGGTGGGAACCTAACCCAGTACCCCTTATACCCTTATTTATTTAAATGTATACCCTTATTTACAAAATGTATTAAATTGGGCTGTAGTGTTTGGCCCAATGGTTAAGAAAGCCATCAAGCCAAAAGCTTTATTTAATAGTGAAAAATCTCTGCACATTATATGGTGGGCATTTAGCTCCATAATCAGGGCCGTTAACTACAGAGGAAGCAGACCCTGTGGCTGCAGGGTGGCCCAGGAGGTATAGGGGGCCCCATGAGGCCCAAATAATAAGCGATTGCAACAATAATGTGCAGAAATTCTTCCCAGTGTGGAATTCTCTCCCTGAATCAGTGGTACAGGCTGATACATTAGATAGGTATAAGAAGGGGTTGGATGGTGTTTAGCAAGTGAGGGAATACAGGGTTATGGAAGATAGCTCATAGTACAAGTTGATCCAGGGACTGGTCCTACTGCCATTTTGGAGTCAGGAAGGATTTTTTTTCCCCCTCTGAGGCAATTTGGAAAGGCTTCAGATGGGGCTTTTTGCCTTCCTCTGGATCAACTGGCAGTTAGGCAGGTTAGAAAAAGTAACAAGGTTGAACTTGATGGACATGTGTCTTTTTTCAACCTACCATTCAACTTACTATATTGGTAAAACAGGACAATCTCTGGTTATGTTGGGGGCCCTAAAATGAATTTGCTGTGAGGCCCAGTAACATCTAATTACTATCCATACTATCTGATTCTTGCCTTCAAAAAGCTGATCAGTCAATGCTAGGTTCTGGCTGGTTACTGCAGGTTAGGGACCTGTTGTTGTTGTGTTACCTCCGTAGTGACACTAAGCCTACCAACTACACAAGGTCCCTTGTACACTGAAATGTACTTTCCCTTCTCCATACTCCTGTCTCCATATTTGGACCCAAAAAGGGTCTGCAAGGGGGAAGCAGCTAGGGCACATAGGGGTGGACTTGTAGATATGTCCTAAAACATTCCAATTTCCCAATCTGGTATCTTGTAAACCAGGGTTGGACCCCGGGGGATGCTGCCTCAGCGGCTCCTGTCTGGCAACCTACCCGACACGCATGTGCGCAAGCGTGCACTCACTCATGCACGTCAGCGCGCATCAGCGCATGCACACCAGCGAGCGTCAGCGTGCACTCCTGCATGTGCAGCAGCATGCATGCTGATTTTTTTTCACAAGGAAGAAACCCAGGGTGCAGATCAGGGTAGGTGGGGCCCACTGGAGCCGGGGGCACATTCGTTTTTTTCCCGGTGTGCCGCCGGCCCAGTCCGACCCTGTTGGAAACCATGTTCTATGTTACATCCTCTGGAATTCTCTCCCTCGGTCTGTCCGACTTTCTCCCAACCTTTCTGCTTTCAAAATATCTCTTAAAACGCACTTCTTTAGTGAAGCCTAACCCTCACTCTGCTTAACTACCAAATGCAACACCACATACAGTACCACATTTCTCACCCACTCAATTCTGATCTTGCCCACTCCCACACCTTGTGTCTTATTCCCTTTCCTTTAGATTGTAAGCTCCTTTGCATAGGGCCTTCCTCACCTTTTGTACCGTATTGGTTGTGATGTATGTAATTCCATATGTTCTATGTATGTAATTAATGTGATTTAGTTGTATACACACATTTTCTTTACAGTGCTGCGAAATATACTGGTGCTATATAAATAAATGTTAATAATAATAATAATAATAATGTTCTACTATATAAGGCTTATGGCACATGGGGTAGACTTCAGATATGTGCTCCACTGCCCCCAAACTTGCCCCACCCCAAACCCTTTAATTGACAGCACTGGGGGTTTTCATCTTAAAATATACACTACAGCCAAAGTATACTTACTTAGCACTTTATAGCTGCGACACATGAGAAATAGTTGGATTTATAATTAAAGGAGAAGGAAAGCTATTTATTTTTTTGTTTATTGCCAATAGAGTAACCACAATAGTGCAAGCTATAACACTATATTTATTCTGCAGAATGCTTTACCATACCTGAGTTAACATCTCTAGAAGCTCTCTGTTTGTTTAGGATAGCAGCTGCCATATTGGCTTGCTGTGACATCACTTCCTGCCTAAGTCTCTCCCTGCTCACTCATAGCTCTGGGTTTAGATTACAGCAGGGAGGGGGAGGAGGGAGGGGGAGAAGGATAGAGGAGCAAACTGAGCATGCTCAAGCCCTAGCCCTGGAGGTTTAAGCTGAAAACAGGAAGTCTGATACAGAAGCCCATGAGTACACAATAGAAGGAAAGAAATGCATGTGACATCACTTCCTGCCTGAGTCTCTCACTGCTCACTCATAGCTCTGGGCTCATTTTACAGCAGGGAGGGGAGGAGGGAGAGAGGAGCAAACTGAGCATGCTCAAGCCCAAGCCCTGGAGGTTTGATCTGAAAACAGGAAGCCCATGAGTACACAATAGAAGGAAAGAAATGCTGTGTTTCTTTTGACAGAGGACTCAGAGCAGCATTACTTTGAGGGTTTTGCTGGTGTATTTATATAGACCTTTCTTACTTACTTAGTTTTAGCCTTTCCTTCTCATTTAAGGATGGATCCAGATGTCTGCCGCCTTATTGCAGCTCTACTCAAGTTGTTTGCACTCCAGCAATGTAAAAGTAGATTATGGACAGTAAAAAACAGTTTATTCAAAGCAGCTTCTGTCTGTATACATTTCACACCTTTGGTGACGGCGGGGTCCCTCTAAACCTCTCCATGCCAGGGAGAGCCGGCTATCAGCCATGGGGTCCTGGCGAGGTTAATAGCTAACATTTATACAGAAGTCAGATGCATGTGTTCCATGTAAACACAGATGACTTGCTTTTCACAGATAACTGAAGACATATTAGCTCGCTCACTAAACTCCTTATTTGCTTGCTGGCCCAGTATCTTCCAGATTGGCTGTTATTTAGGGCGGTGGGTGGGGAGGGAGGTAGAAAACAAACACCCAAAGATCATGTTTGTAGATGCAGGCGCTCATGTGAGATACATTAGGGATCTGGGTGACACTGCAAGGAATGAACTCACACTAAGGACCGAGGGTTCCCTGGACCAGAAGGAGGAAACAATATCTTGTTTTAAAGGCAGGGAAGGTTTTCCTAATGATTTATCGGTGAATTAAAGAAATAATCTGGGGGAACTGCACACAGGACAATACACTGCAGGGACAACATATTGAAAGAAAACTAAAAAGTCAGGGGCAGGTCGCTAACTTGCTGTGATTTGTAGGTATTGATGGGACTTGTTTATTAGTTGGTACTAAGGGGCCTGTACCAATTGCAGTAGATACTATTTTCCACATATTGCAACGTTAACGGTTTTCATTTTTTTTCTTTTATGGATTAAATAAAGGCGCATAGTATGTACATAAGGTCGCCAGCTTTCATGGAAAAAACACAGCCTTCATATACTTTACAACCTTTTTCCCTATTAATGTCTATGTATCTATCTATCTATCTATCTATCTATCTATCTATCTATCTATCTATCTATCATCTATCTATCTATCTATATGTCATTATCTATCTCTTGATATGTGTATCTGCCTATGGATTAAAAATATAAATGTTATCTATCAATCCCTCTAACTATCTCTCTATTTATCTATCTATCTCTATCTATTTTATAGCTATATTATATCTATCATCTATCTATCACTCTAACTATTTATCTATCTCTATTTATCTTGTATCTAGATTATGTCTACCTATATTTTATCTATCGACATTCTATTTATCTATCTATATCTATCTATCTATCTATCTATCTAAATGTTATCGATCTATATTCTATTGATCTATCTTTCTATCTCTATCTATCAATCCCTCTATCTATTTATCTATATCTATCTATCTATCTATCTATCTATCTATCTATCTATCTATCTATCTATCTATCTATCTATCTATCTATCAATCCCTCTATCTATCTATCTATCTATCTCTATCTATCTATCTATCTATCTATCTATCTATATATCTATCTATCTATCCCTCTAACTATCTCTCTATTTATCTATCTATCTCTATCTATTTTATAGCTATATTATATCTATCATCTATCTATCACTCTAACTATTTATCTATCTCTATTTATCTTGTATCTAGATTATGTCTACCTATATTTTATCTATCGACATTCTATTTATCTATCTATATCTATCTATCTATCTATCTATCTATCTAAATGTTATCGATCTATATTCTATTGATCTATCTTTCTATCTCTATCTATCAATCCCTCTATCTATTTATCTATATCTATCTATCTATCTATCAATCCCTCTATCTATCTATCTATCTATCTATCTATCTATCTATCTATCTATCATCTATTTATCATCTGTCATTATCTATCTCTTGATATGTGTATCTGCCTATGGATTAAACATATAAATGTTATCTATCTATCTATCTATCCCTCTAACTATCTCTCTATTTATCTATCTATCTCTATCTATTTTATAGCTATATTATATCTATCATCTATCTATCTATCTATCTATCTATCTATCATCTATCCATCCCTCTAACTATCAATCTATTTATCTATCTTTTATCTAGATTCTATTTATCAATCTATATTCTATCCATCGATATTTTATCTATCAATATTCTATCTATTGATCTATCTATCTATTTTATATCTATCTTTTATCTATCTATTGATCTATATTTTATCTATAGATATTATATTTATCTATCTATTATTTCTCTCTCACTCACACTATCCCCCTGTCTCTTTCTAGACTCCTTCAGTCAATCAGCTGTCTAACTATCTCTTCCTATTATTATAAGTGGGACGACCTTCTCAGGGCTCTTATAACTGTTGCTAAACAACCTGCAAAAAACATTAGTCTCATGGATAGAAAATTAATCTGGCAGAATTCCTGAGAAGCAGATCAAAATTTAGCAGAACACAATTAAGTAATGATATTATAGTGCTGGTTAAATCAATATGCTAACTAATGTCCCCTCACTTCTACCCAGCATATAGTATAGAATTGTGCTAGTTTTGCATATTTGTCATGGGCAAAACTTCACACAAATTACTGACTGCCACAACATTTTGAACCAGAATTGTCTGTTTCACATTTGAACCCTATCTCAGAAGCATTGTGAAGCCTTCCTTCTATTTGTGGATTGATTTGACATTTACATGATGTAACTCTTATCATGCCAATGATGGTACCATCTGTTTGAATAGCATCTGCGACACAATCAAGCTCCATCATTGACTTTGAAGACCAACGACACAAGCTTGAAGCTTGCCCAGGATTCACGTAGTGTCTACAGGCCATGTCTTTCCCGACTATTCTGTGTTGATGGACAGTCTTTGTTTTTGGTATTTATAAGCAATGAGTATATGAGAGAGGAAGAGAGACAGGCCTGTGAAATTCAATTAAGTTAATATAGTTAACTTTATTCTAGAAACACTGATGTCTACAAGAACAATTATGGCTATATGATCACACACAAATCCTTTCCCCAGCGAGATATAGATACAGACATATGAAAGGCAAACCTGACCTGTCCAGCACAAACTACCCTACTGGTGGCACTGTATTAGATCAACTCAATATTTCTTCCTGCAGAAAATTCCAACTTATAGAATAGTTTTGTTCCTCTACAGTAGTGATCCCCAACCAGTGGCTCGTGAGCAACATGTTTCTCACCAACCCCATGGATGTTGCTCTCAGTAGTTGATCTATTTTTTAATTCCCGACTTGGAGGCAAGTTTTGTTTGCATAAAACCAGGTGAACTGCCAAACAGAGCCTACTGTAGGCTGCCATTCTGCATAGGAGCTACCAAATAGCCAATTACATCTCTTATTTGGCACCCCAAGAACTTTTTTCATGTTTGTGTTGCTCCTCGACTCTTTTTACATTTGAATGTGGGGACCCTTGCTCTGCAGGAAAGCCACCTAACAGGATGACGGAGCATACTATAATTTCAATCATTATAATTTTTGTCACAATTGTTCCTAAAAGAAACAGACCAAAGGGAGACTGGTGAAATTGAAGATTCTACTACACAAAAATAACACTGCAGAGTTGCAATTCGATGAAAGGCAGATGTAGCAGAAACCAAACAAGTCATGGACTGTTGGGCAGAGGATGTCAGCATGTTAGCCATGTTTTCCAATTACTTCTACAAGAGCAGATAGATTACAAGGACTCACCTTATAAGTGCAGGCCCTACAGAAGAATTACCTTTGCTGGATGGTCATTATTGTGCTGCTAGACTTAAGTGGAACATTACTCTTGTTCTGCCTGTAAGCGCAGGGCGCATGGAGAGGTGACCTTTGCATGTCTTGCTAGCTGCATTGTGTTCATCGGTGGTTTTATTTACCTGAGTTGTAAGACATGTAAACCAGTCTAACTGAATCTTACCATGATAATGTTATTACACTAAGGGGCCCATTCACCAAGCTCGGGTTAATGAATAGAGGGAAAAAAGCTCGAATTTCAAGTAGTTTTATGTGCTCCTCGACTATCAAATTGGCGTAAATTCGCCTGAGTAGAATGATTCGAATAGATCGAGCGCAAAAACGCTGCAACTATTCGCCTATTCGATAATCGAAATTACTGGATCGAGCGCAAAAACGCTGCGACTATTTGCCCATTCGATAGTCGAAGTACTGTCTCTTTTAAAAATACTTCGACTGCCTACTTCGCCGCCTAAAACCTACCGACTTGCTTTAAAAGCCTATGGGAAAGTCCCATAGGCTTGTTTTCCAAGTTTTTGATTGAATAAAAAGGCATTCGATCGAATGAAAATCCTATTCGCCTTGGCGAATATTCGCCCATTCGACTATTCGCCAGCACGTAAATTCGCCCGAATTGCCTATTTGATTCTATTCCCCAGTCGAATTTCGAGGGATTTAACCCCTCGAAATTGGACCCTTGATACATCTGCCCCTAAATCATAGATGCTTGCTATGGCAGGTAATCTCAATATGGCACAACCTATTGCATTTCGAACTGCTCCTATCCTGCTGCATTGGCATTGACACAATGGTAACTTTAAGGCACTGGTATATCTTAAAGGAGAAGGAAAGGTTAAAATTAAGGGCTAGGGCTTGAGATTGCTCAGTTTGCTCCTCTCCCCCTCTCCCCTCCCTCTTCCCCTCCCTGCTGTAATCTGAGCCCAGAGCTATGAGTGAGCAGGGAGAGACTCAGGCAGGAAGCGATGTCGCACTAAGCTAATATGGCAGCTGCTATCCTAAACAAAAGAAAGAGCTTCTAGAGCTGTCTACTCAGGTATGGCCAAGTATTCTACATAATAAATATAGTGTTATAGCGTGCACTATTGTGGATAACTAATTAAAACTACTTGCACCTGAAGCCGCTGTTTTGACGCTGGGGAACCATCAGCGTCGGACTGGGCCGGCGGGAAACCGGGAAAATACCCGGTGGGCCCCGGCCTTCATGGGCCCCCGCCGGTCCAGCCCCCTCCCCCAATGTTCTGGCCCCCAAAAATAACATGCGCTTTGGTGTTCGCGCATGCGCACCGGCGTTTGCATACACACCAGCGTACGCAGAGACGCTCGCGCATGCGCGCTGGCGTGCGCAGAGACGTTCGCGCATGCGCGCTGGCGTCCGACGAGCCGTTCGCGCATGCGCACGGGGGGCCTGGAGTATAGTTACCTGGTGGGGCCCCCCATGTCCAGTCCGACCCTGGGAACCATATTACTAGCTTTGGGGTTCTCATGGGGTTCAATAGATGCATCTTACTTTGACAGCAAAATGATAAAATCTCAACAATTTTCAGAACAAAAAACATGCCTTTGACTACATTTACCACAATTGTTACAGCAACCAACTCATGGTTGCAAGTATGCAGAAATTGTAGTAGAAAAAATGCATTGTGGGTGAAAAGCAAGACAACTTGCCCCTGAAATTGCACACTGCGCTTGCAGAAATAATAATTACCCTCCACCAATGGTAGAACATTGGGCCGCTATTTATTAAAGTCCGAATGCCAAAAACTCGAAAAATTCAAGGTTTTTTTTTTACTATAAAATCTGAATTTTTAGTGCAAAAGAAAACTCAAATTTTTTGAAATATGTTAAACCCCGAGTATGGAAAAAGTCAGATTCCGAAAATCCGTCATCTCAGACCTTGTATATAAGTCAATGAGGTCTGATTAAATAGTGTTTTTTTTAGTAATAAATAAGTAATCTAATCGTGGATCCTAGTTTGGTCGGACTTTTTTTTAATTTAAATAGTCAGAAAAATTTGGATTTTGATAAATAAGGCCAGAAATGCTTCCAGTATTATTATTTCCAACTCAAAACCTTATAAGGATCTAGTGAGTGATTACAAAAGTATGTCTATATGGAATGCCGCCAATAGAAGCATCTTCCCAACCCCCAACTGGAATTGATCTTAATTTTTGCTTTAATGATCTTTAATTTTTCTTAAATAAAATGCTGTATTGCAATACAGTCAATCTCAGATTTTACATGTCCCCATTTTACATTTTCCTGGATTTTATGTTTTTTTTTTACAGTCCCTTCATGTTCTAATGTATTTTAAATAGAGCATTTCTCAGATTTTAAGAATATTTTCCCACATTTTACATAATTTTGCTCTATTTTTCCTTAAAAACCCAATTTGCCCCTGAATATGTGAGTCTTCCTGCATTTTAAGTTTTTTTTTACATTTTCCCAGATTTTGTGTTTTTTTGGTTCCCTGAAAAAAAGTTAAATTGGGTTGACTGTATTTTAATAGTATAATATCTTTGTTATTTACAGTTACTGAAACAATTAAGCCTCAATTATTTCAGATCTGGCTTTTTTGAACTAAAAAAGTTGTGGGGGAAAAAGTGTGACTTTTTGTTATTATGCGACAAAACTGCGACAATTCCGAAATACGTAATTAATCCATCTAAAACCTTTCAAAATCAGGTAGAAGTCAATGGCAGATGTCCCTTTTACAAGTGCATGATCTTTCTTTGATTCGTGAATTTTTAGGTTTCCGGGTGTTTTTGACGCTGGCTTTTGTGTGACAATACAAATAGATTAAAAAAAGACACATTTTTCACAAGTCTAATAATTTGATAATTTTCATGACGTTCATGATTTTTGAGAAAGTGAGATAGTCGTGGTTTCAAAAACCTCTTAAACTCTTGATATGTTTTTATATAGAGAGTTCTGTTGCAGCCATGGCTTGGTTATTTTTTGTGATATATATATATATATATAGATATATATATAGATATATAATTAATTTGAGAAATCCATATTGGATTCTAAGAACAGGAAATTACCAGTGATGGGTGAATCTGTGCTGAAAAATTTGCGAAACGCATTGAAGTCAATTGGCTTCAAAATCATTTTGATGCTAGCGTCAGTTTTTATACGCGCGACTTTTTGGTCCAAATGCATCAAAGGGTGTCGAAATAATTTTAATGTGCAACAAATTTTATGTGTGCGACTATTTTGTAGCGTGATAATTTTTTTATTTGACGCAGCGGATTTTTTGCCAGCAAATTAATCCGCTTGCGGCTAAATGTATAAATTCGCTGCAAATTCGTGTCTGTAGAATTTTTTTTTTTTAGAAATTACATCAGAAAACTATTTACAATACGAAGAGTTTTCACGGCAGCCAGATATCTCCTCTTACCATGGCCTCCAACCATTTTCATTGGGTTTCTCTCCCATCATTAATGTTCTGGTAGATGTAAATGCAGCTTTTTGTAGATATCTGAATAAAGAAGACACTCTTCTAACTTTCATTTTACACTTACAACTTTCTTCTCAAATGGTGTTGAAGTAGAGTAAAAAATGTTCTCCCCTCTTACAATTCTCCTTTTTTTCCCCTCTTTTCCAAGATAAATTCTGAATGGAGGTTTTTTAAAAAAAAAAAGAGAGAGTGAGGGAGACAAAACTTGACCTGTTGTGATCCCACCATAAATAGGTCTGTTCATAATTCAATCTGTTTGTGTGTAGGAGCACCCATGTGGAAACCTGCAAGCCTCAGAGACATAAAGACTCTCCCTTCAAACATTATGTGACCCTATCCACTCTCCTCACAAAAGGAGGCTTACGCATCCATACGCTGGAAAGCAAAAAAAATAAAAAATTCACACTTTCATTGTGCGTCGGAGAAAATTCTGCAGATTTTTTACTGTTCTTTCTTTAGTTAAAAAAAAACACAGCATGGAAGGGAACGTTCTACATGAATTGGGTGGATCGGAGGTAAATGAGTTGATGACTTGAGAAAGGGACTTAGAAGGGACTTGTGAAAACATGCTATAGTGATGGCAGGGGAGGAAGAAAGGGTAACAACTTTGCTGGAATATCTTTCCATTCTAATAGAAAGGCTTCCCACGCTTATTTGCTGCTGTTGGGCAGAGTCCAAGGTGAACGCTACAGTTCCTTATTAGCAGTGGGGGTCTACAAGGCTGGTTTTAGCTCAGACAGGACATTAGTAGTGATGGGCGAATTTATTCGCCAGGCGCGAATTCGCGAAAAAATTCGCTGGCATCAAAAAAATTTCGGAAAAAAACGCTGTCATAGAAAACAGAATTTTTCGCAGTTTCGCGAATTTTTCTGCGAACAGTTTCGCAAATTTTTCTGCGAAACAACGCAAATTAGCCCATCACTAGACATTAATAGGCCCCAGTATCACATGGGTGGGGAAGTCAACAGAGACAAAGCGAAACACAGCTTTATTATTATTGTTATTTAGTCATTTTTACGTTTTTTTTACGGTTTAATTTTTCCTGGTCAAATCAGGAGAAAGATCTTATAGTGTATGGCCACCTTTATATTAAATCTACTATAACTAAAATTCTTCTCATGACGTGTTGGAGCGGTAGCACTAGTGTTTTATTTTTGGTGTTTGTTACTAGTGGTGTATTATTTTATTTTTAGTATCAAGGTTTTAAATAACACCTTCAGTCAGGGTCGTACAGGGGGGCTCCGGGCCCACTGGGGCTTCTGCCTCAGGACCCCCCTCCGGACCATGGGGTCTGCTGCTTTACGGCTTCCCGTCCCTCGCGGCAACCCCACCACCGCGCATGTATGCATGCACTTCAGTGTGCACTCATGCATGCACATCAGCACGCATTACGATGCATCAGCGCACACACTTGCACTGCTTTTTTTGCCACGACCAGGGTGCGGATCTGGGCCGGCCACTAGAGCCGGGGCCCACCAGGTTTTTTCCCGGTGTCCCACTGGCCCAGTCCAACCCTGCCTTCAGTAACAGGTGTGTAGAATATAGAATAAAATGAATGATCATGACCAAATGAACACCGTCTAAGAATTTCAAACAATATAATAATACCTATATCCATTAAGTTTAAAGCTTCCATAGGGTGCACAGTTTCATTTTTAGGAAATGGAATATACAAATATATGAAATTTGAAAATATAACTCTTCTGTCCCTTGGAAACCCTGGAAGCAAACAAGATCCAATATCCTAACGTCCCTTACCCAGCTATTGCACAAAGCAAGATTAGCATTATCTTCATGGGTGGGCAGTTGTTCCTCAGCCAGGCCCAGCCAATCACGTGGGAGAGAGACTATGCCGATGTCAGCGCTGATAGTACATAAATAACAGATGATTGTGAGATGATAATAAGAGAAACATATTCAAGATAACAGTTCTGTGTTTACAGAAAAAAGGGCATTAAGTACATGTATTATTCATTAGCCAGCAAATTTCTCTTCATCTTCAGCTCCTGATGCTAATGGACCGAAATTGGCAAATACGGCTTTTACCTAAAATAAAAGTGGTTCCTACATTTGTGAAATCTGCATGAAATAATATCCCACTTTTGCCGGGGACAATCTTGTGCGATTATTTCATTTATAAACCCGTGCTGTCAACTTGCCAGCGGGAGCTTCAGAAGAAATCCACTCGGTTTAACCCACTCTATCCTACATATAAGGGGGATTCATAGCTGCTCCCCAGGGGTTAGTCTATCTCTTTTTACATAATAGCCTCCCCTGGTGCAAACTAATTGGGATCTTTTGAAAGGAATGAAAATTAGAACACTTCTGTTTAAATCAACATAGAAAGCAGAAGAAGACCTTTTACCAAGAATGGTCATCCTTAAAGTATTTCATACACGACTTTTCATCTACTCCTTCTGCTTTAATAATTTTCTTCGGCTTTAGGTAAATCAGAAATAAACTTTTGGAGGTTCCCAGTTAATATTGATTTTCTGACAAATGGGAAGAGCTAAAAAAAAATAAATCAGTCCTTGCATACCAGACTAGACTAATGAACTTGAAGATAGGTCTTTAAATGTCATTGAACAATTCTCATAATTTGGTTGAGTTGGTAATGCGGCAAACGGAGGTTGAATTGATCACCGTCTTACCTCTTCATGTGTAGGATAAAGTTCTTCTTCTGTCAGGGAAAAGTATTTCTTTTTGAGTGAATTTATGTGTCAGGCCATTCATGAAATGCTCTGGCTGCAAAAACCGAAAAAAGGGAAGATAAGAAAAGAAACAAAAAAAAAAAAACGAGCCGATCATCTGATTTGCACCGAAGCAGCAACATTCTATATAGAATAAAAGATTGCTAACTGAATTACAAGGTGGAAAAAACACAATGAATACTTATGAAGCAAGATTCCAAAGCTTAGAATGTTGCCTGAAGCAGAAGAGGTAATTATCTCGTTTTACATTCAGAGATACCCACATAACGTCTGTTGATTCCACATCCTAACTCATGTGGAGCATCAGGGGGAAAAAAAATGTTGTAACACTAGGAAAAGCATCGAGAGAGTCGTTTTTTAATGCTAATGTGACGAAAAGACTTGAATCTTAATTAAGGAAACCTTGGTTGTCCTAGTAGAACTGATAATGACATGAGGGGGCACATTCACCAAGCTCGGGTGAATGAATAGAGAATTTCGAGTAGTTTTTTGTGCTCCTCGACCATCGAATTAGCGTAAATTCGCCTGAGTAGAATGATTTGAATAGATCGAGCGGAAAAACGCTGCGACTATTCGCCCATTCGATAGTCAAAGTAGTGTCTCTTTTAAAAATCATTCGACTGCCTACTTCGCCAGATTAAACCTACCGAATTGCTTTAAAAGCCTATGGGAAAGTCAATCTAATTACATCCTTCGATCGAAAATTCGATCGTGCGACTATTCGCCGGGCGAATATTCACCCATTCGACTATTCACCAGCGCGTAAATTCGCCCGAACTCCCTATTCGATTCTATTCCCCAGTCGAATTTCGAGGGATTTAACCCCTCGATATTCGACCCTTGATGCATCTGCCTCAAAGTATTTGGTTCCACGCTGTGGCAGCAGTCGGTACAGTGATACCGGGTGAGTATTATATATGAGTACTGGGGAATGATTTTGTATTTTGGGACAGCCTGTTTTTTTGCAAACTGGGCTAGTTCACAGTCTTGTAGAAGTATTAAAAGTGTTGAGGTTCAAGAAAGAGTAAATCAAAAAGGTCGTACCTAGTTTTAATTATAAAGCAAGATTAAGGGGCAAATTCGCTAATGGGCGAATATTTGCCAGCCAAGGCTCCACCACACTTCGCGATACTTCACCAGGCGTAAAATCCTTACCACTACACTAATTTACTAAGGAGCAGATTCACTAAAGGGCGAAGTGGGTAATGCTAACGACTTTTCGCCAGTGTTGCCACCAGCAGGGACATCGCCAATTCACTAACAGGAGCAGGCGCCAATTCACTAGCGAACAGGACCATCACTAGGGTCAGGGCTGATCCTATCTAATGTGGGGCCCAATTGGGACCATGTTGGCGGGGCCCCTAGACAAAGTGTTGCTGGCTACTGACACACCAAGTATTTAGGAAAATAAGGGCATACAGGCACAAAATAGAAAGGAAAGGGGCAGACAAGGTAAGAGAGTGAGAGGGATGAAATAGGGGCACATAATAGGGGCACACAGGGTAAGAGAGAGAGAGGGAGGAAATAGGAGAGTTGACTGGGCCAATTAATTTGGGGCAGGCTGGGCCGATTCAGCTTGGGAGCAGGCTTGGTTGGATTGGGGGCAGGCAGGGCCTATCAAGGTTGGAGGAAAGCTGGGCCTATTAGAGTTGGGGGCAGGCTAGACCTATGGAGTTGGGGGATAGGCTGGATTATCAGAGTTGGGGGTGGGCTGGACCTATTGATTTGGGGATGGGCTGGACTCTCAAAGTTGGGGGCAGGCCAGGCAGCAGCATGTGCTGAGGGAAATATTATCTGTGCTGCCCTGTGGTGCGGGGCCCTATTGGGCCCAATTGGTCCAATAGGCCTAAGGCCGGCCCTGACTAGGGTTCATTCGAACTCTATCACCATGAGACTTTTTGCTCTGGCGAATGATCGTTACTCCGCAAATTCACTAAAGTGCGGATTTTACTGAATGTTACCTCTTTCACCCCGAGTTAACTTCGCCACCTCAGACCAGGCAAAGTGTTAAAAAAAAGTTAGATCTTCCTCAATCTTCTGTCACTGACATCATATCCTGTGTGCCGAAAATGCATTAAAGTTCAAAGAATGCTGGTGACTTTTCCTTTTTTGAAGCAGAATTGCCTGCAAAAGTCCTGACATAAACTTTTTCTGGCTAACAAACTTTTTTTGGGTAACCGATTTTTTTTGGGCCCCGGCCTTGGCAGGTGTTTTACCGGCTAGGCTGGTAAAATACTGGCTGGGTAGCAACCCTAGTCACAGGCCGGGTCAAAATATCAGATAACTTCAGGATCAGAGAGAATGGTCAAAACACAGGCAGGGGTCAAAGACAGGCAGTAGACAGGACTTGGTCAAAAACAGGAAGAGTCAACCTCTAATAGAAACACAGAGAATCGCACCCAGGAACTAATGTATAGACCTTTAAGTTGGGCAAAGTAACTACACAGAGAGCTCTTTAAATGATTAGAATTTCACTTCACCGATAACGTCACATTTTGTACTTTCCGGATAAATCCGGAAATAGCAGAGTGCCGCGAACCCGGAAGTTGACCGACGCCAACGAAGATGGACACGGCTACGTCCACATCGCACCCCCACTAGACCACTGATTGAGTCCTTACAGTATGCCTATACAACAGCAATTGCCCCATATGTATATAAGAATAAAGAAAATAAACGGAAGTGATTTAAAGAAAACAGAAAGTCAATGACAAAAGAAGGAAAAATAGTTTGGAGAGTGAGCCTGTGGCCAAAGGTTTTCTGGTGGGCCCCAGGCATCCCAGTCACTCTCCCCACCCCATTTGAAAGCAGAAGAAGGAGACAAACCATTCAAAAACTATTAAAAATAAAAATGAAGTTATTAAATTATCTGGTGTAAAATACCAAAAGAGAAGGATTACATTAATCATGGCAACAAGCCTAGAACTTTATATTTTATACCACCTTAAAAAAGGGTCTAAATGACCAATACATTAGCATTTCAGACTATGTATAAAATAAGTTTGCTAATTAGGAGTAAATTGGGTTCCCCCTTCACTTGCTTTGGCCTGGTTCATTATATTTCTCTAAAAAAAAGTTTTCTAAATAATTTACTATGGACAGAATATCAAATGCTATTGTTTGCTTAATTTGGAAAAAGTGGGAAAAAAAATTAGCGAAACTGATAAAAAAAATCACAAAACACCAAAAAAATTGCAAAAAGCATTAAAGTCAATGCGCGACAATTTTTTTTTACGAGCAACACATTTTTATGCTCACAACTCTTTTTTTCTCACTTTATTTAAATGCATTAAAGTCGATTGCCGTTTTTACGTGTGGCAACTTATTTTGTCTCTGCGACTTTTTGCCCAAATGCATTAAAGTCAACGGCGGCTTTTTCTTATGGCGACTATTTTGTCTCGGCAACAATTTTGTTGCAGTGAATTTTTCGCGGTTCATTTTTTCCCAGTTTTACCTTAATTTCTTTCCAGTTTTACTAAAAAAATTAGCCGATGGCAAAATGCGCAATCCATGCCTGGCGGGAAAAAAAACGCTCATCACTATTAGAGATTTATATTGTGTGATAATTATATATAGTATATCAACAGAATGTTATTGGATCTATTATATATGAAATATATTATAAATAAACCGTATAATAAGAATTGTATCATTTTTTCCCAGTTTTACCTTCATTTCTTTCCAGTTTTACTAAAAAAATTAGCCGATGGCAAAATGCGCAATCCATGCCTGGCGGGAAAAAAAACGCTCATCACTATTAGAGATTTATATTGTGTGATAATTATATATAGTATATCAACAGAATGTTATTGGATCTATTATATATGAAATATATTATAAATAAACCGTATAATAAGAATTGTATCATTTTTTCCCAGTTTTACCTTCATTGCTTTCCAGTTTTACTAAAAAAATTAGCCGATGGCAAAATGCGCAATCCATGCCTGGCGGGAAAAAAAACGCTCATCACTATTAGAGATTTATATTGTGTGATAATTATATATAGTATATCAACAGAATGTTATTGGATATATTATATATGAAATATATTATAAATAAACCGTATAATAAGAATTGTATCATTATTATTAGAATAATTTGAAAACATTTTCCAAGGTAATATTTTTGTTTAAAAAAAAAAATGTCTTCCTTCCAAAACAATTGACAAGAATGAGATTATGCCAGATCTAAGCAGAAGCAGAATTTAGGGTGACAACAAAGGATCTCAGATTCCTATTGGTCTTATTTTGAACATAGATACATGCTTCTCAAGTACGTTTCTCTACAAATTCAAAGGAATGATAAAAGCACATGATATGCTATGAATACTCATAATGTTGTAAGGGAGAAGCAGCTTATTTATAGTAAAAAAATCTTTTAAACATTTCATTAAGATGTACATTAATACTTGGGAAGTGCAAGCAAAGTAGGACCATGAAATTGCATGATTAAAAGGTGGGAATGGGGTATGAAAGTGTAGTTAACATGTCTCTAAAAGTCAATGCACCTTTAGTGCTGTGTGAAATGCACTAAACACTTCTCATTGGGAAGTGCTCATGCATGCAGCCTCTTCTATGCCATGATTCATGGCTGACTTTAATAACTAGTCTTGAACAAACTGGTTCTGTGATCACTTCCGTGTTGAACTGAGATGTTTTCAATGAGCCAAAAGGGGATGGAGCCATGACTTGAGGCCTCTAATACAAGTCCAAAAAGATCAGCACACCATCAGACCAAGCGGAACTACTAACAGAAGAAACAAAAAGATTTAGACCGCTCCAAACTCACCCTATGTGTGTACTCCTTAATGAAGCTCCATGTGGTATCCCGGGTTCTCTGCCACCAGCGTTTCCACTGTTGATCACTGTGCTTGACAAAATAGAGATAGGCGGCACTCCAGATAAAAAAAAGGTGGTTTATTGCAACAGGTCAAGGACCAACATCACCGGACGTGTTTCGGGAACAAACCCTCTTAATCATAGGCCTATGATTAGGGGAGTTTGTTCCTGAAACGCGTCAAGTGACGTTGGTCCTTGACCTGTTGCAATAAACCACCTGTTTTTTTATCTGGAGTGCCGCCTATCTCTATTTTGTCAAGCACGATAGTATAAGAGAGCCATGCCCTGGATTGTCCTTATACTTGTAGCTGGATCAAGGTGAAAAAAGTTCAATCAAAGCTGAACGTCTCAGTTTGATTATTTTCTCTAAACTTGGTAATGTTTGACTGCGTAAATCGGGGATGTTTCCAGGTTTCTACAAGAGCCAAGTCAGAATTCATCTTGGTCATGTTCTACTAGCCTTCTGAACCCGATGAGCACTGTAGCATGCTGCACACTGACATGGAATTCATACTTTTGGTTGCCAGCTTTAGGAAACTTCCAAAAATATTATGTTCAATCTTAGATGGTTTATTAGACCTGGGGAACCGGGTGAATTCAGGTGGTTTATTAGACCTCAGGAACTGTGCATATGTTGGTGGCCTGGGTTTTTAAGTCTAACAAGGTAGCAATTATGGAAGTCAATATGAGCATTCTAATTAATGAATTGTGATCGAGTTGGAACTGAATGGACCAGATGATCAGTTGAGAAGTTCCATGAGTCCCTCAATTGGCTGGAAACTCAACAATCTGACTTTTACTTTCAACAGTAATAATCAAACCACCATGGAAATACCCAATGACTGCATGGCTGATTAGGAAGCTGTAGGTGCCGGCTCACTTTGTAGCCTGATCATTTCTCCCTGTTCCACTAGTAAAATTATCTCACCCATGCACATATGTGACCCATTTATCTCGTTCTCTCTCTTTTCTGTGTCCCTAATAGTACAGTATCCCACTGACAGCCGTTGCCTGATCTTTAGCAGCCCTGTAGAATTCTGGGTCCTTGATTCTTAAAGCAACGCCGTTCAATAAAAACTTTCCCGATCCTCTTGCCTGGTCTGTATAGAGCTTGAGGCTCTAATTAATTCATTTTAGCTCCAATAACATAAAAAGCTCTATATTTCTCTGTCCTATGTTTAATTGGAATACTATTTTGTACTGAGTTAGATTATAGCTGGCACAGCAGTAGGGATGGGTGCCATGGGCAAATCATATATATATGGAATTCAATTTAGAATGCTTATCAAATGGAAGAGTTTTAGTTAAGGGTGGCATCGCCTTCATGAACCCCCCTTATAGGGCAATAGTTCATTTCCATTTCAGTTTTGTCCTGATCCTGCACCTCCTCAAAATCGGAAATGAGACACTTACCTATCATCCTTATTCTAATGTATTTATTGGGTGTGCACCAAAGGCACCATTACAGTTTCTCCCGAGCTTCCAGGGACTGTTTGTGCACAGTTTTTGAAAGGATGAATTGTATTAAATAGAATTACGGCAGCGAGGAGAAGGGAGGGGGGTAAAAAAAAAAAGTCTCCATGTTCCCCCGGCTATTAGCCCTTTTTTTTTTTTTATTTTGCCACTGCAAAAGCCTGACCCAGTCTGTAGAGCTACAAGTTGGCAGCTGTGATTGCAGTACAGATTTCACACAGTGTAATTACTGCAGTGACACAAGGACTGAGAG